>OU343224.1:115544540-115643483 GCA_910596185.1 Chrysanthemum makinoi | reverse complement strand
TTAGTTATTCATTTTTTTTTTTTTTATCAAAATCAATAAAAAAAATCATTTTTCATCTTTTTTTTTAAATAACATATCTTGCAAACGGTAAATCTTCAAACGAAAAAAAATACACCATTGCGATGAGAATTAAATTATCTTTCTATAGATATGCACTTCTCTAAATTTTCGAAAAACTTTTTTTTTCAAAAATTTCCCCCAAAAAAATCACATTTTCACATATAATTTGTAAAATCATATATGATTTTCAAAAATGACATGTGATTTGTAAAAATCAAATCATATATGATTTTTACAAATCACATAAGATTTGCAAAAATCATGTGTGATTTGTAAAAATTGAATCATATGTGATTTTCCAAATCACGTATGGTTTTTTGAGCCGAAATTTTGAAAAAACAAATCGTTAAAATTTATCGAAGTTCATATTTATAGAAATATAATTTAATTCTCGTCGCGATTGTATGATTTTTTCGTGCAACGATTAACGGTTTGCGAGATATTTAATTTTTAAAAAAATAATGAAAGTTTATTATTTAATTTTTTTTTATTATAAAAATGAATGGCTATCATTGGTTCATTAAATTTAAATTAAATTTGACATTTATATTGAATTTTTGCCAAAGTGCTATCTTTACTACATAAAATAGAAAAATGGTCAAAGGTAAAAGTGAAAATTGAAAGTTGAAAGTTGAAAGTCAAAGGTGAGAGAAGTGTATAATGTAATTAATACTCTTATTAAAACACCCCATTACTTAAAAGTACATTGATTTATTCATATTGTACAACTAACTAAAAGCATGTCCACCAAATTAAATACAAACAATTAAAACACCTCATAGTAAAAAGTACAATAAAATTTTCACAATATACAATTTAAACAAGTTTTAACAAAATCCAGAATATAAAATAATTACACACACTAATTTGTTATTTTTAAAACACCCTAAAATGAAAAGTACATGCTATTATACACATTATACAAATTAATAAAACACACAAAGTTTCATACAAGCTAACAAGTTGATAGTAAATATAATTTTGAAAAGCTGGACCAGAGGGCAGGACCAACGGTTCAATCGGGAACCGGTTTCGCCACTGGTTCGACTAACCGATAAAAGTCATCCGAAAATGAACCTGAGAGGACCCGTTGAAACCGATACAAAGTAATCAGGCCTCATCGAAATCTGTTTCTCCAGTTAATCGTCACGGGGTACCCGCGTATACTATATATAAAGGAAAACACAAAAAGTGAAATTTTGAAACTAAAAATAGAAACTTTGAAAACATATATTTCAAAAGTAAACTATTAATACACATCGAAAACCGGGTTAACACGGAACGCTTCAAACCCGACGGGTTGACCCGGTTTAATTTCACCCGTGTTCAACCAAACCCGTCGGGTTGACCGGTTTAAATCGATCCGTTTTTCGACCAAAACGGTTCAACCAGTTGAACCACGGTCGACGGGTTTCAAAACATTATGTTTAATACCCAAATCTTCAAACTTTTATTATTTTTCGTTTATAACCATAAACATTTTTTATCATTAAACGACATGTCGCTATAAAATCTCGTTCTTTATCTGCATGTACTCGTCTTTAACTATATGTATATATAATTACCATTAAAAATTCAAACTAATATTAAATGAAAACTGATTTGGCATATTCAATGTTGGAAAGTCAATACAAGTTTATTTTATTTTATTTTATTATACATACAAAGCATGTATCCATGTTTTTGAAACTTAAAAGTGAGTAATGTTAAATTTCTAAAATTCCTTTAAAACTAAAATTTCTACATAAAAATTCAAAGAATTTGCCCTTAATGAAATAGCTACCATAACAATTCACACCTAAAATTTGAAAGAAATGTATGACAAATTTTGACAACTTTTACTATTGTAATTTTCCCAAAAAAAAAGTATATATTTTTAATTTATTTAATCTTAACACTAATAATTTCTAAAAGTTTATCAATATCTTTTATTTTATAAGGCACCATATTAATACTTATTATTTATTGTTATGTTACTTCATAGTGTGTGTATCATATGCGATCTCGGTTATTAAATTTTGAAATGTGTGCAATGACCATATGATTTTTAAAAATATTGTTTTGACATTTATATATAGTTGAAATTGCAGAGATATTGTTGTGAATAACTTGAATGTTTACAATCACAAAACATTGTATCGATTTATTATATAGTCACGGGGTTCATTTTTTTGTTCTCGTTCTTGCGCATTAAATACGTTAAATACAAATTTGTGTTCCAAATATTGCTATAATGATGGTGATTGATTGGTGCTTTAATTGTTGATTGTTTCGGCGCATTAATTTCAAAGGTATACAAAGTTTTCTGAAATAATTTGGTCAAAATACATTATACAACCGGTGTATATATTTTTGTTAAGTTTCTTAGGTTTGATTGGGTCAAATACCATGTCTTGATGGATGATATCTTTACTACATAAAATAGAAAAATGGTCAAAGGTAAAAGTGAAAATTGAAAGTTGAAAGTTGAAAGTCAAAGGTGAGAGAAGTGTATAATGTAATTAATACTCTTATTAAAACACCCCATTACTTAAAAGTACATTGATTTATTCATATTGTACAACTAACTAAAAGCATGTCCACCAAATTAAATACAAACAATTAAAACACCTCATAGTAAAAAGTACAATAAAATTTTCACAATATACAATTTAAACAAGTTTTAACAAAATCCAGAATATAAAATAATTACACACACTAATTTGTTATTTTTAAAACACCCTAAAATGAAAAGTACATGCTATTATACACATTATACAAATTAATAAAACACACAAAGTTTCATACAAGGTAACAAGTTGATGGTACATATAATTTTTGAAAAGGCCGGACCAGACAGGACCAACGGGTTCAATCGGAACGGTTTCGCCTTGGTTCGACTAACCGATAAAAGTCATCGAAAATGAACCGAGAGGACCCGTTGAAACCGATACAACCTGTAAATCGGCCTCATGAAATTTGTTTCTCCAGTTAATCGTCACAGGGTACCCGTGTATACTATATATAAAGGAAAACACAAAAAGTGAAATTTTGAAACTAAAAATAGAAACTTTGAAAACATATATTTCAAAAGTAAACTATTAATACACATCGAAACCGGTTAACAGGAACGCTTCAAACCCGACGGGTTGACCCGGTTTAATTTCACCCGTGTTCAACCAAACCCGTCGGGTTGACCCGGTTTAAATCGATCTGTTTTCGACCAAAACGGTTCAACCAGTTGAACCACCCGTCGACCGGGTTTCAAACATTATGTTTAATACCCAAATCTTCAAACTTTTATTATTTTTCGTTTATAACCATAAACATTTTTTATCATTAAACGACATGTCGCTATAAAATCTCGTTGCTTATACACAGTGCGACTTCGTCTTTAACTATATGTATATATAATTACCATTAAAAATTCAAACTAATATTAAATGAAAACTGATTTGGCATATTCAATGTTGGAAAGTCAATACAAGTTTATTTTATTTTATTTTATTATACATACAAAGCATGTATCCATGTTTTTGAAACTTAAAAAGTGAGTAATGTTAAATTTCTAAAATTCCTTTAAAACTAAAATTTCTACATAAAAATTCAAAGAATTTGCCCTTAATGAAATAGCTACCATAACAATTCACACCTAAAATTTGAAAGAAATGTATGACAAATTTGACAACTTTTACTATTGTAATTTTCCCAAAAAAAGTATATATTTTTTAATTTATTTAATCTTAACACTAATAATTTCTAAAAGTTTATCAATATCTTTTATTTTATAAGGCACCATATTAATACTTATTATTTATTGTTATGTTACTTTATAGTGTGTGTATCATATGCGATCTCAGTTATTAAATATTGAAATGTGTGCAATGACCATATGATTTTTAAAAATATTGTTTTGACATTTATATATAGTTGAAATTGCAGAGATATTGTTGTGAATAACTTGAATGTTTACAATCACAAAACATTGTATCGATTTATTATATAGTCACGGGGTTCATTTTTTTTGTTCTCGTTCTTGCGCATTAAATACGTTAAATACAAATTTGTGTTCCAAATATTGCTATAATGATGGTGATTGATTGGTGCTTTAATTGTTGATTGTTCCGGCGCATTAATTTCAAAGGTATACAAAGTTTTCTGAAATAATTTGGTCAAAATACATTATACAACCGGTGTATATATTTTTGTTAAGTTTCTTAGGTTTGATTGGGTCAAATACCATGTCTTGATGGATGATATCTTTACTACATAAAATAGAAAAATGGTCAAGGTAAAGTGAAAATTGAAAGTTGAAAGTTGAAAGTCAAGGTGGAGAAGTGTATAATGTAATTAATACTCTTATTAAAACACCCCATTACTTAAAAGTACATTGATTTATTCATATTGTACAACTAACTAAAAGCATGTCCACCAAATTAAATACAAACAATTAAAACACCTCATAGTAAAAAGTACAATAAAATTTTCACAATATACAATTTAAACAAGTTTTAACAAAATCCAGAATATAAAATAATTACACACACTAATTTGTTATTTTTAAAACACCCTAAAATGAAAAGTACATGCTATTATACACATTATACAAATTAATAAAACACACAAAGTTTCATACATGCTAACAAGTTGATGGTACATATAATTTTGAAAACTGGACCAGACAGGACCAACGGGTTCAATCGGGAACCGGTTTCGCCACTGGTTCGACTAACCGTTAAAAGTCATCCGAAAATGACAGGAGGACCCGTTGAAACCGATACAAACTGGTAAATCAGGCCTCATCGAAATTTGTTTCTCCAGTTAATCGTCACAGGGTACCCGCGTATACTATATATAAAGGAAAACACAAAAAGTGAAATTTTGAAACTAAAACTAGAAACTTTGAAAACATATATTTCAAAAGTAAACTATTAATACATCGAAACCGGGTTAACACGGAACGCTTCAAACCCGACGGGTTGACCGGTTTAATTTCACCGTGTTCAACCAAACCCGTCGGGTTGACCCGGTTTAAATTGACCGGTTGTTTGACCGAAACGGTTCAGCCAGTAGAACCACCCGGTCGACCGGGTTTCAAACATTATGTTTAATACCCAAATCTTCAAACTTTTATTATTTTTCGTTTATAACCATAAACATTTTTTATCATTAAACGACATGTCGCTATAAAATCTCGTTGCTATACACAGGTACTCGTCTTTAACTATATGTATATATAATTACCATTAAAAATTCAAACTAATATTAAATGAAAACTGATTTGGCATATTCAATGTTGGAAAGTCAATACAAGTTTTTTTTATTTTATTTTATTATACATACAAAGCATGTATCCATGTTTTTGAAACTTAAAAAGTGAGTAATGTTAAATTTCTAAAATTCCTTTAAAACTAAAATTTCTACATAAAAATTCAAAGAATTTGCCCTTAATGAAATAGCTACCATAACAATTCACACCTAAAATTTGAAAGAAATGTATGACAAATTTTGACAACTTTTACTATTGTAATTTTCCCAAAAAAAGTATATATTTTTTAATTTATTTAATCTTAACACTAATAATTTCTAAAAGTTTATCAATATCTTTTATTTTATAAGGCACCATATTAATACTTATTATTTATTGTTATGTTACTTTATAGTGTGTGTATCATATACGATCTCAGTTATTAAATATTGAAATGTGTGCAATGACCATATGATTTTTAAAAATATTGTTTTGACATTTATATATAGTTGAAATTGCAGAGATATTGTTGTGAATAACTTGAATGTTTACAATCACAAAACATTGTATCGATTTATTATATAGTTACGGGGTTCATTTTTTTTGTTCTCGTTCTTAGCATTAAATACGTTAAATACAAATTTGTGTTCCAAATATTGCTATAATGATGGTGATTGATTGGTGCTTTAATTGTTGATTGTTCCGGCGCATTAATTTCAAAGGTATACAAAGTTTTCTGAAATAATTTGGTCAAAATACATTATACAACCGGTGTATATATTTTTGTTAAGTTTCTTAGGTTTGATTGGGTCAAATACCATGTCTTGATGGATGATATCTTTACTACATAAAATAGAAAAATGGTCAAAGGTAAAAGTGAAAATTGAAAGTTGAAAGTTGAAAGTCAAAGGTGAGAGAAGTGTATAATGTAATTAATACTCTTATTAAAACACCCCATTACTTAAAAGTACATTGATTTATTCATATTGTACAACTAACTAAAAGCATGTCCACCAAATTAAATACAAACAATTAAAACACCTCATAGTAAAAAGTACAATAAAATTTTCACAATATACAATTTAAACAAGTTTTAACAAAATCCAGAATATAAAATAATTACACACACTAATTTGTTATTTTTAAAACACCCTAAAATGAAAAGTACATGCTATTATACACATTATACAAATTAATAAAACACACAAAGTTTCATACAAGCTAACAAGTTGATGGTACATATAATTTTGAAAACTGGACCAGACAGGACCAACGGGTTCAATCGGGAACCGGTTTCGCCACTGGTTCGACTAACCGATAAAAGTCATCCGAAAATGAACCAGAGAGAACCCGTTGAAACCGATACAAACTGGTAAATCAGGCCTCATCGAAATTTGTTTCTCCAGTTAATCGTCACAGGGTACCCGCGTATACTATATATAAAGGAAAACACAAAAAGTGAAATTTTGAAACTAAAAATAGAAACTTTGAAAACATATATTTCAAAAGTAAACTATTAATACACATCGAAAACCGGGTTAACACGGAACGCTTCAAACCCGACGGGTTGACCCGGTTTAATTTCACCCGTGTTCAACCAAACCCGTCGGGTTGACCCGGTTTAAATCGATCTGTTTTTTGACCAAAACGGTTCAACCGTTTGAACCACCGTCGACCCGGGTTTCAAAACATTATGTTTAATACCCAAATCTTCAAAATTTTATTATTTTTCGTTTATAACCATAAACATTTTTTATCATTAAACGACATGTCGCTATAAAATCTCGTTGCTATACACAGGTACTCGTCTTTAACTATATGTATATATAATTACCATTAAAAATTCAAACTAATATTAAATGAAAACTGATTTGGCATATTCAATGTTGGAAAGTCAATACAAGTTTATTTTATTTTATTTTATTATACATACAAAGCATGTATCCATGTTTTTGAAACTTAAAAAGTGAGTAATGTTAAATTTCTAAAATTCCTTTAAAACTAAAATTTCTACATAAAAATTCAAAGAATTTGCCCTTAATGAAATAGCTACCATAACAATTCACACCTAAAATTTGAAAGAAATATATGACAAAATTTGACAACTTTTACTATTGTAATTTTCCCAAAAAAAGTATATATTTTTTAATTTATTTAATCTTAACACTAATAATTTCTAAAAGTTTATCAATATCTTTTATTTTATAAGGCACCATATTAATACTTATTATTTATTGTTATGTTACTTTATAGTGTGTGTATCATATGCGATCTCAGTTATTAAATATTGAAATGTGTGCAATGACCATATGATTTTTAAAAATATGTTTTGTTTGACATTTATATATAGTTGAAATTGCAGAGATATTGTTGTGAATAACTTGAATGTTTACAATCACAAAACATTGTATCGATTTATTATATAGTAACGGGGTTCATTTTTTGTTTCTGTTTTCGCTTAAATACAAATTTGTGTTCCAAATATTGCTATAATGATGGTGATTGATTGGCGCTTTAATTGTTGATTGTTCCAAGCGCATTAATTTCAAAGGTATACAAAGTTTTCGAAATAATTTGGTCAAATACATTATACAACCGTGTGTATATATTTTGTTAAGTTTCTTAGGTTTGATTGGGTCAAATACCATGTCTTGATGGATGATAACTACAAAGTGAAGCCAATCAAAGAGTTCGGTCAAAGAGGATTCAACACCTCATATGCCGTGTAATAAGAAATTTTACATGACGAGAAACGTGCATTGTTAGTTATCTCATAATTGATGTAATGTTTCATTTTCAATTTCAATAAATACTTTTATTTGTTCTTTGATACATGTTAAGAATTTTTTCTTCAGTTGAATTATCGCATGTTACGAAACACTTACCACAATATCGCAATTGTTAATTATCTGCCGCTAGGAACAGCTGCCGCTAGGCGCGGGTACTCGTCTAGTTTGATCAAATGCTAAAATTAAAGGAAAACTAATTTAGAAATAATAATTAAAAAAAATATTACGAGAAAATAATAACTAAAAATACCAAATATTAGACATCTCTTATTATTAAACTAGCTTCATAACCCGCCCAATGGGCGGGTTCGCTTCATAAAATTGTTTTCCAAAATTATTTCAACGTAAAATAAATAATGAATAACGATAAATATGTTTTATCAAAACAATTGGAAATCAATTATATAATGCTCATGTATTATATGTACAAAGAACAATTATAAACCAGCCAAATGGGCGGGCAAGATTTATAGTATTACTTGACAAATTTTGAGAGTACGTATATAGATAATCAATAAAGACATAGAGAAATACAAGAACTGAAATACAAAGAAAGTTTTCATTTAATTTCTATAAACATAACAATCAAAAATCAAAAGCGTTAAAAAATAGATTGTCATTAGTCATTGTAGTCTTTGCCTAGTTGTTTGGTCTTCCGCACTTGCGCAGCGATTTTGAAACCATGTTGCAACCTGCTTAGGCTGCAACCGTATTTCTTTTGGTAGCTGAATCTTTCGGTCCGGCTCAACCTTGTCATCCAAGGACATGAAGTATGGACGACTACTTACCATAGCAGAAAGAGAAGCATACATGATGATATTAAGTGCAACACCCATAAATCAATCAGGTAGATTCTCATGTCTCCTTGAAGCCAACCGGTGCTACCCAAACCACCGCAACAAACAAAAACAAATGGATACACTTAAACAACGGATGTCTAACTTAACTCGAAGGTGAGTGATTACATGTTCTAAGTATAACTTCTATGTAAGAAATACACTATCTATAATAACCAACCTAGGTGTAGTGTAGTTCTAAACATTCTACATAGGAAAAAGATCGATCCAACATACTTTTGCGTTTCCAGTTCTCCTGTTGATGCCCACGGTGACAGATGGTCTAGGTATCGGTATTGAAGGTGGAATAGATGGTGTGTGACTTGTAGCCTGGGAAGTTAGTCGATGGATATCAGCCATGGAGTAGTGTGGGTTTTGGCTACTCGGCATGGGACCCACTTGACGGAATTAAGGACATAAATGAGCAAGGGATCGAACCGGATATGAAGTAGGCTGTTGGTTCATGAAATGTTGTTAGTATGAGTTGAAGCATCTGAGGAATATGTCCGCCGTTACTCATATGCTGCGAAATGGCCGGTAGAAGCTAGAACTGAGTGATCATGTTGGCGCTGATTCTACAAAAAATATACATTAGTAAGAAGTCAAAATATGAAAAACTCAAAATTTAACACTCTTACCTGAGAACTCACCATACACGTTGACATTTGATGGCGCCCATGAAGTCACTCTTAACTCCAACCTGTTATAAGCATAACAAATAGATTGAAGTGAGACTATTTTTTTACCAAAATTGAAAGAAGTTGTAGGCATATAATTATACAAAAAAATTGAACATATAACTCTGTCTAAAAATGCCTATTAAACCCGACATGTAAACAAATCACAAGATAGTCTAGAGGTGGCAATTTCTTTTCATATTGAAATATGGTATTCCCTTAATCCATTATAAATACATCTATAATAGTTAACTAACACTTCAAATTTGCATAAAAAGAGGATATTGTGTCTGATGTTACTCTTGAGTTTCTTTGAAGTTGTTTTATAGTTTCAAAAACGTACAGTGTATTAATGAATTGAGAAGAAGCATAAGTTTATACAAAGTAATGATATAACATCCTAACTTATGTTTCATTTAAGCAAATTATATGAAACGATTACCTGGAATAAAAATGAATAGAATTAATGTACCATTTTCCTTCGAGAAACAAAAACTTAGTAGGATACTAATTTGGTTAATGAAGAAAAAGTGGAGACCACATTTGACTTTTTTGAGTCAAACTTGCAACTTTATTAATAGTTAAAGCGATCTATCGAGAAGAACATGTTACTATCAATTTATGTAAAAGAAGTATTTAAGAGAAACATACAAACTTCACCTCTTAAGGCCTTGTTTGACTCTTCGAAGTAACCTCGGCGTAAAAATGCATTTGCAGTCTTTGGGAGAGTTGGTCGCATCTTCCTAGATGTATATAGCCCGATGGTCGCTTCTACACAGTTGATAAAAAATAAACAGATTAATAAGAAATTAGCAAATGAAAGATTTGAAAGATTCGCTCCTACGGTTCAATATTTGAAAGATTTGGTAGTATGGTAATGATGCAACTTTACATTACCTAGCAAGAAGGACCACAAGAACAAATACAGCTACCACAACCCCAACAATACCAAAAAATGGAAATCATATAGACCATGTAAACCAAAAATAAGTGAGAACTTATTCTCTAATGTGCTCACCAACTTTTAAGTTCATGGTTATATGCGGCCCTCAAGTTTTGTATTCTGGAAAGCTAATTTAATGAGTTAATGCCACAGTGTGTGGAACGAAAACTACAAAATGAACCATCGATCAAGAAAAAAACAAAACCAAAAAGAAGTGAGTTAATGCAACTTTACATTACCATGTGAACCTTCTTGCTAGGAAATCATATAGACCTTGTAAACCAAAAAAGAAGTGAGAACTTATTCTCTAAATCGCTGCCACCAACTTTTAAGTTCAAGAATATATGCGGCCCTCAAGTTATGTACTCGGAAAACTAATTTAATGAGTTAATTCCATGTGTGTGGAACGAAAACTACAAAACGAACCATCGCTCATGAAAAAAAAACAACCCATCGATCAAGAAAAAAAACTCCTCATTAAAAACGAACCATCGATCAAGAAAAAATAACTCTAAAACCTATCTCAATGCTACGTTGTCTATTAATATATTGCATCTAATGCCCCTTACCAACGATAAATTCATCAAATAACTATAGCATGTTAAACATCAAGTAAATCATAATAAAAGAATAGTCCACCAATTTTACCTCAATCTTTATATGATTGATACATATATTCTAATAGAAAATCAGTAATACATTTAAATTACAAATTACCTTCATATTGGAATGTATTTAAAATTGGATTAAATATCAACTCATCAAGTCATCAACCATCTTTTAACGCTTGTGCATCTTTCAGTCGCAGCCATAACTCTAAACCTAAAGTGAATTAACAACAAAATCCTTTACAAAAATATATCAAGTAACCGTAAAGATCAAACATACTTACATTGTCTTCGATAGTTAACTCCGAATAATCAATCCCATCAGTGAGTCCTCGATCCGAACTACAAAAAGCATAAACCAGTGAAATTTTTCGGTGGATTAGATAACTGGATTTGTGTATGTGTTTTTCGAATTTCACTAAAAAATTGTAGTTTAAAACCATTGATGATCTAATTGTTTGTAATTCAAAACATAAATTGTATTTTGAGGTTATTGATGGATCTAATTGTTTCGAATTTCACACAACTCGAAAATGAAAAAGCAACCGCCTTTCATTTAGGCAAAGAAAAAAAGAGTTTAAACCTAAAACCATCAGATACAACTTGATTAAACCCCAACCTCAATACCACCCTCAACCAAAACAATAACCGAATTAAAAAAAATTATAAAAACACTGTGTAAAACGTTTTTGAGAGAACATACCACAAGTCGAAAAACCTTTACTTGCAATCTTCATACTGGAATACCTCTAATCTTTGGATTAGACGTTGATACTGGATAAGAAAACATAATCAAAAACCAAGGCGGTGAGTGTATGATTATCTGCAAGTCTGTTCTGGAAAGTATATGTTATAAAAGGCGTAGCTTGAGCCACGATAACGGGCTTGGGTCATCATAGGTGTCCATGGTATTGGTGGAAGGGTCATCAAAAAGTCATTCATGAATACGATATGATTACCTGATTGCTTGTAAGTTGTGCCAAAGATGACAGGTACATTTTGTAAATTCAATTCGCTTGAGATCTTGAAGTGCGTCTTAAAGTGTTTCGGGTGTGGTTGGTTCAGAATATCCTGCACACATCATGTCACCAAAATGCACAGACTTTAGAAAGTCATTCTCACTCCTCATATATACTCTATCGGTAACAGACATAATGTTTATAAAAAGCCATGTATATCAACCAAACATTAAACATGAAAGCAAGATTTACTAACCTCTACACAAGCCATAAAAGGCTATGTATATCACCAATGAATGTCCAAGGCTCCAAGCCACCTGCATAATACAAACATACAAAACGCATTCACACATTATCACAAACACTTAGTGTGCAACCTTAAAAGAACAAACATGATCATTAAAACAATCCCAAAATACGAAAAACAAATTGAATGAAAACAAACCTATTTGAAACAATCTAAAATAACAAACCTAATGTGTAATTAAGTACCTGTAACTGCCGTCACCGTATTGAAGACTACCACTTCCTTCGCTTCTGGTCATAAGTGGGCAAAATGACAGATTGTTTTTGTTTTCGAGAATTATATGATCAACATTCACATAGCATATGAATCGTGAATTGTTTCCATGATTTTGGTGTGATATGAGTTGGAAATTAAGGGATTCTTGAAACTGATTGATCGAGTTGCCATAGATTTAGGGTTTGTTATTGTTGCCGTGGTTTTTAATTGTGAATGGTGTTTTTGAATTGTTACACGCTCCCCTAATTGAGTTTGCTTTGAATATGGCTAGAATTAAGGGATTTGTGAAACTGATTGATTTGAAAGATAAGGAAGCTGGTAATGATTTTGTGAGAATATCAATTTGGGAATGCAGTTGTATAACACAACTTGTGGCTGGTCTAGTGGTTGAGGCCTTTCTTTGTGGATGAAAAATTCAGGGTTCGAGGCTCATATATGACACCTTTTTTTACATATTTAATTGGGATTAGTGCCTAGTCACCATTTCCACCTCATCATAGAGGCGCCATGTCACAATAAAAATGCCTAGTAAGCATTATACATGTGTCATGCTTAGTCCCATATATATATATAGATAGATAAGTCATGTTCTGCGGAAATTTCGATAAAAGGTTACAGTGAGGAAAAATAATTTATCTAAACTAACACAAATTCATAAAAATTTAAAGTATTTTGAATTCACTTTACACAAATTATATTTCAGCAAACCCACTTTGTTTTTTACCCATTTAACCTACTGCTATCTTTACCGGTTCCGCTTATTTATTTTTTGTTTGTTTTAGCTTATATAGGAATCACCTGTAAAACGCATATCCAAACACTCCTTTATAGCCTCTTGGAATCGTTTTCATTATCAGCATTCAAATAAGCAAACAGATTGTACACAACTTACCACATTGCGTCATTCCGTTTGTACATAAATTACAACTAAAAATTCTCAAACTTTGAACCTTTTCATATGAGGCTTTGATAACTTGGATTTTACTGCTCTATTTATATTAATATACGTACTATAATTACTTATAATAAATATAATAATAATAAATAATAAAACCCACAATTGTAGTATGAGGGCAGGTTTAAAGCAACTTGACTTCTACCCGAAGAGAAATCACCTTAAACACCCGAGTCGTATCCCGACGAGGAGTGAATAGATTATCGGAAGAATCGAAGAACGGTTTTTGAATAACTAAAAAGGAATTAATATGAAAAGTGCCTAGTTTTATTTCAAGTTAACTAAAAACGAATGCAATAAATTAAATTACGAAAATTAAAACTAAAAACGAGAGCCGGGGTTCAATCCCGCTCTTTAAAAATAAAATTTTCTAAAAATTAACCCTACAAAGTTTAAACTATTTTTAAATAAGCGATAAATAAAAGAAAATTAAAAAAAAAAATATATTTTTTGGAGCATTTTTCTATTTTTATGATTTTTAAAGTTTAAAACTAAATTAAATTATAAAAATACTAAACGTTTTCAAAAATTATCAAAAATCACAGAAAGTCAAAAATATGCTAACTATTTTTTAGAAACTCAAAACCAAACCACTTATCAAATAAGCTCGAAATAAGCTTGGAGCACTTTTAAGCTTAAAAGCCAAAACTTAGGTTAAATAAAAAATTATGCAAGAGAAAACCAGAAAGTCCCTAGGGCGCGTTGGTTGAGTGTGTGTGGGTTAGTGCTGTTTGACTTTGGGGTTGACCTATAGGTCCTGAGTTTGATCCTTCATGGATCCTCAAGACTTTAAGGTCCTTCTTTTTATTTTATTTTTCAAAATTTTCTTATAAGCCAACTAAATAAGCTTGAAACCAGCACTTATGATTTTTTTAAAACTTTGGAACTGCTTAAAATTAAGCTGTTTAAGTCAACAGCTTTTAACACAACCACTCAACAAACACTTAACCCTTTTTTTTCTTTTCTTTTTGAATAATAAGCACAATGGCAAAAAGGGGAATGAAATTAAGCCTCAAAAAACAAAATAAGCAATTCCTAATCTACACTAATCATAAAAGAACAGGAAAAGGCCTCAAAATAAGCAAATAAGCAGGTAAAGGTAGAAATTAGCTAAATTGACAAAAAGTACTAAAATGGTTGCAAATCAAAAAGGGCAAAGGAGAAAATAAGCAAAACTTATCTAAAAGGCAAACTTATAACCTAATTTATCTTAAACAAACCTACTTAAACTTAACATGAAAGGAAATAAGCTAAAATTCAGAAAATAAGCCATTAAAAGGAATACAGGGCAACAGGTTGTCAAACAGACCCAAAGGGGTCAGTTTTTGGTTAAGTTTAAGCCACAAAGAGGGCTTATTGGCCCAAAAGCTTTGAACCCAGGTCAAAGATAAGCTCTGGCTTTGAGCTTAAAAGCTCAAATAAGCCCTAAAAGAGGGCTTAAAACAGGCTGATGTAACCTGTCATGACAGGTTTAAAAGGTTTTGAAAAGGGTTGTTTGAAGCCAAAATATAAACCAAAAGATGAGCTTAAGAACCCAAATGAACCAAAAACAGATTTGAAGGACATAGAATAGAACAAGTATGAGAAATTTCAAGGATTCATTTAGCTTATAAGTTGCTTAAAACAAAGCATGAACAGGTGCAATCAAACTGTGCAATAAAGGAAATACACTTGACAGATTTTCATACAAAACTTCAAATTAAAGTGAAGGACATTTTGACTACTCTAATGACATTAAAAATGACTTAAGCTAAACTTAAAAGCACTTTTCTTTAAGCTTAAAGAAATAAGCACTTCAAAATCTGTTTGTCACCATCGATTCAAAATGCAATTAGGAAAAAAAAACTTACTTAACCCTTACAACTTTAAAAACAGCTTCACAACACTCAGAAACATCATCCCAAAAGTAGCCTAGTGACCCAATGTGGGTGTTATCCCACTTTTGACCCGTTTAAAAAGTAAAACCAAACACCCCTTTAAGGGGTAAATCTTTGACATTTTTTTGAAATATAAGCTTTTAAGGAGTTTTTGACAACTTAAAAACTTATACACAACTTAATGACAAATTAAGAAAAATGAAGACAATAAGTGAATTGCAATAAGGAAAATTGACAAGGAAAGTAAAAGCATGAATTTAAAAGACAAGTAAATTAAAGACAGTAATGCAAAAGACAATGTATTAAAAATGGTCAAATAGTTGATACAAGCTGGTAACTTATACAAAAAATTCGACAATTTTACAAGTGAATACTACTCTTCTATTTATACTACAACATCTAGGGTTTCTAGTTCTTCATCTGTGCTTGTATTGTGAGAGGTAAGAGCCATTTAATCTTGTCCATCAATTATGAGTGAAGCCCAAGGTGAGTGATCATCACCCTTGATCGTCTTTGGCCAATGGGGTGTGGGTGGATTGCCAAAGTGGCATATGAGCATGTGGGATGTGAGGTTTGATGCAGGGTAGAGTTCTATTGGTTTGTGGAGGCAGGGAGACAAAAGACAAGGAATTTGCAAGGTAGGGATTTTTGGCGGGTAGCTTTGGAGAAGACAAACAATAGCAGCTTTTAAACTTTGAAATGTTGGCAACATTGGCCCCTGCTATTTTAATAAGTTTTAAATATAAAAGGGGGGAAGGGTTTTGGTGAATTCGCACTTCTGGCCCTTGTGGTTTATATTAAAAAGTTTAAAGTGTTTTAGGTATAAAGAAGTTTGGATAATGGCAGTTTTGGTCCTCCTGTTTTATAATGAAAAGGGAAATGGGGTAATGGGTTATGGAAGTTTGTGAAGATGCCATAATTGGCCCTTGGGGTTTAATTGGATGGCAATATTGGTCCTTGGACAAAAAACTTGGGCTCTCAAATCTATAAAAGCCTTATTGGGCCCAATGGTGGCCCAATAAGCATCTTCAATGCATGATATGCCTTAATGGGCTTTTCCAGCCCATCAGATGGGTGAGGATTGACCCATTAAGCATTCTTCAATCTCGGAGTCTTGGTCTTGGACATGAAATGGGCTTGATCACGCTCTTCACATTCCCGTGCTCGGTTTTGATGTGTTTTCTTTGATTTTATCCTTGTTATTGATATCCGTTACTTGCACAGTAAAAACACAAAAACAAGCAAATATGGGGTATTTTCAGTCTGCTTTTGGTCTTTAAGGTCCGTTTTGATTGATAAATGGTATGTGTATTTAAGCACATACCAAAATCCCCCATACTAAACCATTGTCGTATCCTCACGCAATGCTATAAGTAAACACTTAGGAAAACTATGAATCTCAATCACCCTCGACTAATTGCCTAGAAAAGTAGCTAAGTGTTCGTCAAGGGTAATTAAGGGAACACGAGTTTTGAAAACCCCCGTTTTAAAAACCATTTTATTGAATAACACATATTTTTGTTTCTTTCTTTTGGACATTGAACTTTATTCATTTTCTCGGCATTTGGGATCATAGAATAAGAAGCAAATCAGTCCTAAAATGCTCAAATACTGATAAATTCATCGTCCTCGATCGTTCACTTATCCCGAACCAAGCTTAAGACAAAATCATCATTAAATATAAGTTAGGATGCCAAGACTACTCATATTTGTAACTTGTAGACTTTTCACGCTCCCGACAATTGTTATATATTAAGTGAGTGAGCTCGATTTTCTAAATTAACTTTTGACCGACGATTTAGATAGTCGTAGTCAACGGTATTTTCAAGAATCAAGATTCGAAAGTTAGATCAACCATGTACGCCCATTATCTCGGTTATCCCAGCCTTATCGGCTAAGTAACCAGGTGTTTGAAGCCCCATAGAGATTCGGAATGTAATCGGAATACTCCAACTATCGAAGTCAAATTTCTTAAATTTACCGTTAAGACTACAACTCAAAGCACTCTAATTACAAGGATTCAGATCTCATCGGATAGACTATTCCATGTAACGATCTTTCTTCTCGGGACCTCCCAGCTTCGTCAGCTAAGTGCCCAGGCTTTTGACACCCCGCAGAGAATACTTAATCGAAATAATCTACTGACGGCAATCAAAACCTTTGAAATTTTAAAGCAAAACAATCTTAGTTTAAAATCATATTTAAGCTTTAGAAAACGAAATTTTAAAACACTTTTATTATATTTTTGCAACTTTTTTTTTAGCTAGGAACCGGTGCCTTTTTTCGACGTCACATCGGCCTCGCCTCCGACTAGAGCCCGTGTACTTATTATGACACTAGTTCCTAAATATACAACCCCCATCCTTTGTTTTCGGTGTCACATCGGGCGTCCTAACCGAGGCCACGTACTTTATTACGATGGAAGTCGTATATTAGATTATTATTCAACATTTATACGCGGAGTAGAAAAATTTTGTTTAAGAAAACTCAAATATAAGACTGTACTAAGACTGAAATTTTCATTTTTTAAAGAGCTTCTTTTTATAAAACGATGATTTCGAGTGTAAATTAGAAAAGAGCACGTATTTTAGTCATTTTAGGAGCTTATGGGAGGAAAAGCTACAAATTACATACATGAGCTTGTAAGATTTTTCAAATAATATTTGTTTAGCATCTAAACCATAATTAACACTATCATTTTTCGTTTAAGCTTAAGTTTTTACGGAACAAAGCTAGGGCTCAACACGCCCGATCGAGTCAAAATTTAATCTCATTCTACCCAAGCGGGAAAATTTTGTGTCAAAACACTTATGATTTTTTTGAAATTTTTTGAAATTTTTTCCATTTTTTTGGATTTTTTGCGGTAAAAATGGGCTTGCGTAATAACAACGACGGCAGGTAAAATCAAATCGAAGATTCCCCCCCCCCATACTAGAGTTAAACATTGTCCTCAATGTTTTGGAAGGGTACTAACGTCTACTAAGGCCATTTATGAGGTATGCCTAAATAAATCGTTAGTCGAAATGATAAGGATATCAGGAGTCCCAAATGAAGTTGAGGATAATGAAGTCTTGTGAAAAACCGAGAGCACGAGAGACTTCATAAATCCGGGAACATCCTGGACATATAACACAACACAAAACAACACGGAGAATGAAAGAGGCTAACCTCCTCACAGTAACACAATTAGGAGAAAGAAACTTAGGAAAATAAAAAACGGATAGATGGATAAGCATGGGGTGCCTCCCACGAAGCGCTTGTTTTAGGTCACTGAGCTTGACCCAATCCCCCCATACTTAAGCAAGTCAAGGGGGGTAGAAGTGGAGACACGGGACATCCAAGGAACGGATGTCCTCTTCATCAAAGAATAAAGGAAAAATCTTCATCGGTCTTTCAAGAATTGTACTGGTATTGAAAGTTTTGGTGTTCCGATTAGATTGTTCTGGGAAGAGAGAAGCATGAATTTCTTTAGAAGTTTGAATCCCAGGTTTGAACACTTTTTCCTCGTTCTTGGATGAGAACGGAAGCAGAATTTTGGAACCGGGAACTTCTTTCAGGGAAGGAAGTTCATTAAGAGCAGGAGGATTAAGATCCTCAAGAATTAGAGAAGCACATGTTGCTTTCATTGAATTCTTATCTGGTGGAGCAAAGTTGGTGACTTGAGAGAGGTTCTCCTGAATGATTATCCCTGGGTTAAATACCTTATCCTCGTTGTCGATTGAGGATGAAGCATCAACTTCGAAAAAATCCTCAGAAAGGACTGAGTCATCATCAAAAAAAGGAAGGAAGTCACTTGATTCGGAGGAATCAAGTTCATCAAGATAGTCAATCAAGAGTTTGGACTCTTTGATTTTCTCTTCCTTTGAGTCAAACGGATCATCATAAAAATTATCATTGTCAAACTCGGGTCCAACAAGATCATCATCATAGGTAACGGTTTCATGATCGGAGATGTCATCATCATACTCATCTCATAGCGGCGGGGATGAGTAGTCAAGAGCTTGTTCATCGGTGAACAACTCGGAAATGGTATCAACAAGATCATTATCTAGAGAATGGTTTGCTAATGGAGATTGGGTAAGCAAACGTTCAATTTCAAGAAGATCGGCTTCGGGGTTAAACGGAAGATCATCATTTCCCGGTGGAAATGTGATAAGAGCGAGTTCATCGGCGAACTCCTCAAGAGAATAGTCATTAGCAAGAGATGAAGTGGGACTGCCACTTATCGGACTATCATCCTGAAACAACGAGAGATCTTTGGTGTCATCAAGACTTAACAAGATCTTCATAATGTCTCCCGCGGGATCAAAAGAAACATCACTAACTTCCGGTGAAGTTAAGTTGATAGGGGAAGTGGGATTGCCACTTGGAAGATTGTTTTTCTTAGCAAACAAGTCCTCAACATAGCCATTAGAAGAGATATTGCAAATATCAATCATGTTGACTGATTCCTTGTGAGGCTCGTTTGCATAGCTCGAAGTATCATACTTCATGTTCAGAGTTAGCCTTTCGTCACCGTCACGGAGAATTAACTCTTCCCCGTGAACATCGATGAGAACTCGAGCGGTCCTTAGAAATGGTCTTCCCAAGATGAGGGGGGCACGAGGATCACTCTCGTAATCAACGATAACAAAATCGGCTGGAAATGTAAATCTTCCCACCGGAACAAACACATCTCGGGCAATACCAACCGGAGTACAAATATCACGATTAGCAAGCTCGAAGGTCATTTCGGTGGCCACAAGCTCATGTAAACCAAGAGTTCTCAAGAAAGAAAGTGGCATTAAGTTTATGCTAGCTCCTAGATTGGCTAGGGCTTTGCACTTATGCTTACTGAAGTCACACGGTATTAAAAATCGTCCGGGGTCACCTAGCTTTTCGGGAAGCTTTTTCAAAATAACCGCGGAACAATTTTCACTGACCGGAGTATTCGCCAATTCCAAAAGCTTCTCCTTGTTAGAGAGGAGAGTTTTAAGCATTTTTTGGTACTTGGGAATGAGAATCAATGCATTGGTAAGAGAAATGTTGATATGAAGTTGTTTAAACATCTGCCAAAATTTGTGTATTTGGACATCATCTCTCTCTTGCCGTTTTTCCTTTTGCATTCGAGAAGGATAAGGGATATTCGGATGACGGGGATCCCTTTGATGAATCATAAAATTTCTTTGAGGTTGAGATTTAGCTTTAGGGACGAGAGGAGACGGGACCTTAATGGTGAACTCACTAAAATTGTGGTCATTAAAAATCTCCTCTACATGATCCTCCTCCTCCGGAACGACAACTGGAGGGGCACAGGAACTGTAGGTCCATCAAGAACACGACCACTCCGAGTGGTAATGGCTTTTAATTCACCCTTCGGGTTTGGAATAGTGTTGCTCGGAAGAGCTCTGGAACTCGAGGTAGAAGCGGTGTTCATTTGAAAGAAACTAGCCATCATGTTCTTAAGCTCATTGGTTTGTTTAGACATGGAAGCTTGAATCGAATTTTGCATTTCATTCCTTAACTCATTTTTAACATTGGTGATTTGTTTTGCATGGCTTTCATGTTTGCCTCATTTGATTTCTTAAATTTTTCCAAATCACTCAATGGAGCATTTTGGTTTTGTTAGATCGGAGCTTGATATGAAGATTGTTGATTGAAATTAGGCCCTCGGTTATATCCTTGAGGTTGAGGTTGGCTAAACCGGTTTTGATTATTTTGCATATTTGGTTGTGCAAAATCCGGTCGGATTTGATTAGCCATACCCTGAGGACGATAACTAGAATTACCCTGATTGTAGTTACCGACGGTAGCAGCAACATAACCTTGAATATTATCCCGATATTCTGGGAAAGTGTTGCCATCGGCGGCGAGACACTGATAATAAGGATGTGCACCACCGCAAGTAACGCAAATCTCCTCGACAGCTTTTACGGAAGCTGGAGGTGGGGTTGCCTGAAACTGCTTGAGAATAGCCGTCATGGCTGTAGTTACAGCACTAGTCTGCTGATTTACTGCATGAGTAAGCTTGGCTATTTCACCTGAAGAATTGCCCTCACCTGATTTCACATGAGAAACAATCGGTTTGCTCCTCGAATTGCGGACCTTGGATTTGTTTTCAATAATCCTCAACACGTCTTGAGTTCGTCTTTCCAAGAGATTGCCACCGGCGGCAGCATTTAGCGAATCTTGGTCGGAAGGGTTCAAGGCATTATAGAAAGTGTCGAGTTTGTGCAATTCGGTAAAACCATGGTGCGAACAAGCACGAAGGAGATCTTTATATCGATCCCATGCCTCATGAAACGATTCGTCAAACTTTTGTTGAAAATTGGAGATTTCATTTCTTAAGTTTGTCGTTCTTAAGGGCGGAAAAATTCATTAATGAATTTAGACACGAGATCCTCTCAAGTTAGAATAGAACGGGGGTTCTTTTTCAAGCCACCGGCGGGCTGCCCCCGCAAGAGAGAAAGGGAAAAGCATGAGCTTTATAGCCAAGTTCGGCACATCCTGGTATTTGATTGTCGAGGTAAATTTGTTGAACCATCAAATGTGATCATGGGGATTGTCTTTCTCGAGACCGAAGAATTGGTCGGAGGTCATCATATTGATAAGACTGTGCTTACGCTCAAACTGCTCAGCTAGAATGGGTGGGACCACGATTGCTTCCGCGTAACCCTCGGTGGGTGCACGGAGCAACTCCGCCATAGTACGTTGATCGGCCATCGTAGCTATGGGGTTTTCGGGAGGGTCCTGAACAAGAGGTTCTTCAAGATTAAATGGTTCAACAACAGGCGGAGGGCCTTGTTGTTGTTGACGGTTAGGATCTCGGGATTGCGATCGAGTGCGCATGCACTCAACGGAAGAAAATCAAAAGAAAGAAAAAGAAAATTACACTAAATTTTTTTTTTGGTATTTTCTGATTTTTTAACAATGAATTTTAAACGGACAACGAGATAAGACAACTTAAACCTTATAATCAGCAAGCTTCACGGTAGCTCTCCAAAAGTAAAACTCACAAAGGAGCGGAGGACTAGGTAAGCACGCAGCTTTTAAAAACCTTTGTCCTTTAGGGTCGTAGTTCCTCGGAACAACCCGCCTTAAACACCTCTTATAGTTTGTTTAACTTCCGAAGGTGAGCCGTACCTCGCAAGAGACACAAAAGGTAAGTTTTTCAATCTTTGGTTATGGAACTGTTATGGGTAATACTTCACTTGAAAGTATTACTTTGATGGTGTTCTTTTACCAAGGGTGAATTTTATCTCTTGTTTATGGATAGTGTTTTTATATTTTTGATTTTTTTGATTTTTTAAATTATATATATACACTAAAAAAGAAAAGGAAAATATTTTTTACTTTTTTGAGTTTTATAATAAACAAAATAACTTCACGAATGAAGGATCTTCAAAAAAGAGTCTTCGAGACGGATAATCAAAGACACTGCCTCCCCGGCAGCGACGCCATTTGATAACTTGGATTTTACTGCTCTATTTATATTAATATACGTACTATAATTACTTATAATAAATATAATAATAATAAATAATAAAACCCACAATTGTAGTATGAGGGCAGGTTTAAAGCAACTTGACTTCTACCCGAAGAGAAATTACGTTAAACACCCGAGTCGTATCCCGACGAGGAGTGAATAGATTATCGGAAGAATCGAAGAACGGTTTTTGAATAATTAAAAAGGAATTAATATGAAAAGTGCCTAGTTTTATTTCAAGTTAACTAAAAACGAATGCAATAAACTAAATTACGAAAATTAAAACTAAATTAAACTAAAAACGAGAGCCGGGGTTCAATCCTGCTCTTTAAAAATAAAATTTTCTAAAAATTAACCTTACAAATTTCAAACTATTTTTAAAATAAACGATAAATAAAAAGAAAATTTAAAAAAAAAGAATTATATTTTTTGGAGCATTTTTCTATTTTTTATGATTTTTTAAAGTTTAAAACTAAATTAAATTATAAAAAATACTAAACGTTTTCAAAAAATTATCAAAAAATCACAGAAAGTCAAAAATATGCTAAACTATTTTTTAGAAACTTAAAAACCAAACCAGCTTATCAAATAAGCTCGAAATAAGCTTGGAACAACTTTTAAGCTTAAAAGCCAAAACTTAGGTTAAATAAAAAATTATGCAAGAGAAAACCAGAAAGTCCCTAGGGCGCGTTGGTTGAGTGTGTGTGGGTTAGTGCTGTTTGACTTGGGGGTTGACCTATAGGTCCTGAGTTCGATCCTTCATGGATCCTCAGGACTTTAAGGTCCTCCTTTTTATTTTTTTTTTCAAAAATTTCTTATAAGCCAACTAAATAAGCTTGAAACCAGCACTTATGATTTTTATAAAACTTTGGAACTGCTTAACATTAAGCTGTTTAAGTCAAAAGCTTTTAACACAACCACTCAACAAACACTTAACCTTTTTTTTTTCTTTTCTTTTTAAATAATAAGCACAATGGCAAAAGGGGTAAGAAATTAAGCCTCAAAAAACAAAATAAGCAATTCCTAATCTACACTAATCATAAAAGAACAGGAAAAGGCCTCAAAATTCCTAATCTAACTTACCTCGCTCTCTTATTCTCTCTTTGATTTAAATTTAAATAACACACATATAAACACGCTTCTCCATCCACCCTTGATCATGCCACTTTATCTATCCAAATTACCTCTTCACCATCTCATCTTTACCCTTCATTTTAAATATGATCAAGAGGCTCCTTTCCATCCCATCAACATCACATCATCACAAATCACATATAAATCATCCTGCTCTCTTCCTTTATTACACACATGTGAGAATTCTATTTGAAATTTAAATTTCAAATCATCCCTCTATAACATTCATACTTTATCTCCAAGATAAAAGTATTCTTGAAATATTTTCTTGTACCATAACCAACTTCTCAAACGTTGGTTAGATCCTAACTAAGTTACATTTAAGGAATACCCAAAATACCCTTGTCTGATAGTTCTTTTCTCTGTTTTTGATATCGGACAAACAAAAACCTTTAAAAACTTCACAAACACTTTTATCAAATGGCTATTTGGTTGACCGTGAGTATAAGAATGATTGAAAAGTCATAGCGTGAAGTACAATTGGGGTTTTAACAAGTGCATGATTTAAAACGCCAAAGTCCAAAGAAAACAAAGTCAGGAATCTGGTGCTCTGGCCACGCGCTGACGCGTGGGCAGGGCGCCAGTCTCGAATTGTTTTTAACAATTTGGGAATCTTGGCCTATAAAATACCCACCCTTGGCGTTTGTATTCCTCACATCTTGCAAATATTCTTTCCTTTATTTTCTTTTCTCTAATCCTCTAAGTCTAATACCTCTTGCGTTCATAATCTTTTCTTCTATCATTCTATTGAAGAACATAACTCCGCATGAGAGACACACAAGTACCTAATCCACACTTGTGTGTTATAAGTCGATGGACTTCTTTCTCATAATCTATTTATTAGAATCGAGTGTTAGGACTTAGTTCAACTATCTATCATTCAATCAATCGATTTATGCGGGAAGTATTGTATCTGAGTGATCAAGCCTAGATTGGGGATCTAGTTGGGGTTTGGTAAGCTTCCAAGGGGAAGTATTTAGTGTTATAGGTTAAGTCGAATTACGAGTTCTTAGGGGTGGATTCCAAGGACGAAATCATTGTGCATATCGGTGGAGTTAATTATAATACGATTTATAATCCACCATAAGGATTATACGAAGAATAGTATAGGTATCGTGGATTCACAATTGGATGTACGGAAGTACAAAACCCCTTCCTGAACCAGTATATATCGAGGGGTCTCTCTCTCTCTAACTCCATCTAATTATTGTTTTTTGCTAAGTAGATCATCACACCACTTGGTTCGTTCGAGACTTGAAGTTCTAGAAACTTCAAAGAAATCAAGAAAACTATATTCACCCCCTCCCCCTCTACGGTTCTACATATGCTATGATTTTTTGGCAAAAATAATTTTGATTCTGTTAGTAATCTAGTTTTCATTGTAATTAATATAGTGTTACCACTACGATGCATGGTTGCGTGTTTGTTCAGGTTTCAAAATAGCCTTATAGCCTTATTGTGTATAAGTATTAAATTATCGCTTAAAGTTCAAAGCAAGTTATAAAGTTCTATCCAAAACGAAGGCTAAGTTATAAAATAAGATATGTTACGTATTAATTAAACACTTCTGTAAACTGTACCCGACCCACCCAACCAACCCGGTCGTTTGAACCCTTAGCTATTTATTCTCAACCATGTAAAGGAACCATCTTGGTTTTACTCTGGCTCCACCGCTATTTTTAACTTCATAAGAATCTAACAGTTTATGCTAAAAATCAAAGCTAAACTTCATTTTTAATTAAAACAATATCATAAATGTCACATTTGATACCTATTATTGATTTTATTGAAGAACGTGTTAGGCTTATACTTGAGGTTTAATATATCTAAAAGATAGATTGCAAATCTAAATGTGCATCCATGAGTATGATCGATGTTTTATGTGGTGGAAACACGTTGTCAGCAATCAGAAGAAATTGAAGATTCCATTGAATTAGTTTATTAGAAGGAAAGTGGTGAAAATAAAAATGAGAATGATTGTATCAATGACAGCAAGAAATGGGTGAAAATAAGTAAAAGTGATGGGGTGGAAAGGAATAAAAGTGGTATAAGGGTATAAACTATGCAGTTATCTCGGTCAGATTTCGAATATCGTTCAAGGACCGAGATTTGAAATATCGGTTATCGCGGTGAGATCTCGGTTTCTTTATTATTTAGAATATTATATATTATATATATATTATATATATATATATATATATATATATATATATATATATATATATATATATTAAAACCATAAAAGATTAAACATAAAACAAAGCATAAAAGTGTCAAACGAAATTAAATTAAAATCATAAGATCTAAAGCATTCACTGATAATAAAAGTGTCAAACGAAATTAAATTAAAACACATAGCATAATTGCATAAACTGATAATAAAAGTGTCGAACTCTAATTGCAGTCCAACGGTTCAGCATCCGAATCAACATCGTCTAAAGCATTCACTTCTTCCTCCAAGCCCACACCCACATCAATCTCATCATCGTCATCTCTATAACGCTCTCTTTTACTTCTTGTACTTGGTCCGACGTCTACATTTCCTCCCATCGCTTCTCTCACATCAGACCACAAAAGATCATCACCTGCATTCACAAAGTCTTGCAGCTCATTCTCCGTTGGTATCGTCCACTCATCGTTTTCCTCTACGTCTCTCAACAAGATAGGGTCTAAATACTTGTTGGTTTTTATAGACTCGAATCGCCTTTGCAGCCTAGTGTTGTATTGGATGAATACAAGGTCATTGAGCTTTTGTTGCAAAAGACAATTCCTTTTCTTCGAGTGTAAATTGTCGAATGTACTCCAATTGCGTTCACAAGGTGAAGCACTACAAGTTTGACTTAGGACTCTGATAGCAAATCTTTGGAGCAAAGGTGTATCGATCCCATAAGAACGCCACCATATATATGGTGCAAATTTTGTTCTAGTCCTTTTAGCAGAATTAGATCCAAATTGGCCCGCAGAATCGATGTACATATTCAATTGTTCCCTCACAGAATCATTTTCATCTGGATCGAGAACAAGACGGTCAATGGCCACATAAAGATCTGTCAAAATCTCGTTATTGGTACTAACCATTGAATTTTCTGCGTGAAAAATAGCCGGGTTAAGGAAACATCCAGCTGCGTGTAAAGGATGGTGGAATTGGTCGGTCCACCTTGTCTGAATCATAGACCATACTCTACTGACTAGTCTCTCATTCGGCCCACCTTTTAAATTTTTGCTTATTTAATATTCCGCTCTTGTCATCACGTCGTAGATATAACCCATGCACGGCTTCTCTTCCGTATCAACCAACCGAACCAAATCAACCAAAGGAGCGAGTACTTGACAAGCTAAATAAACATTGTCCCAAAATTCTTGTTTTGCAACTATTCTCTCGACTCTCTTTCCTACTGGTTTCTTTACAAAGTCACTTTTGGTCCATTGTTCCGACACAAATAACACTTGAAGATGATGGCGATTCTCATGTACACTCTTTAGAGTATAAAACTGAGTTGCAAACCTTGTTACACAAGACCTGTGCAATTCCTTATTCTTTGTCAACTTACGCATCATATTTAAAACCATTCCGTGGTTATAAATGTAAACCACGATTGTCCTTGCATCACTTAAAGCACTCTTTATTTTCGGTATTTTCTCCCCGATATCTCCTATCATGAGGTTCACACAGTGTGCTGCACATGGTGTCCAAAATAACTTAGGATGTTGTTCTTCTAAAATCTTTCCCGCAGCTTTGTAGTTTGAGCCGTTATCAGTAATGAACTATAACAAAAAAAGGAATTTATTTAAATAATATGGATAAAAGTTGAAAAAGTAATAAGAAAACATGAAATCATTAACATTCTGAACCTAGCGGGTACCTGCAATATATTTTATTCTCCAACATCTTCGATCACTTCATTAATCATCTCCACAATTAATTGAGCATCCTTTACATGCTCCGATGCATCAATCGACTTTAAAAATATCGTGCCAATAGGTCAATTGACTAAAAAGTTAATCAAACATCTTCCTTTCCCGTCTGTCTAAAAATCAGACATGATGCTGCATCCGTATTTCTGCCATTGCGGCCTAAACGAATCTACAAACTTTTTTGTATCTTCTAAAGCATCTTTCAACAATGTTACACGAATATTATGATAACTTGGAGCAGGCATACCTTTTCCATATTCTCCAACGGCATAAATCATTTCTTGAAAGCTATCATCACGTACGGCATTGAAAGGTAAGCCAACTGTATAAGCCCAAGTTGCAATCTTTTTCCAAGCAACCATCTTCAAGTTCTGTTTTATTGGATTGTTTTTATCCAATGTGCTTTGTTTTGTTTTTCCATGATCAACCTTAAGGATAGAATCAAGAGGACTGCGGACATTACTAGCACCTACGAACTTCCGTTTCTTACTTACATTCCCCTTAAATTGTACCTGATCATCATCCTCGTCTTCTGATAAATCTATAGTATTCTCTGACCTTAGAATTTCTATAGTTCTCTTTTTTTCCTTTGTTATCTTTTCTTTTTCATGCATTGATGCAAGAACTCTCTTTGTTATTTCTGTTGTCACTTTAGTACAACATGTTACATCTCCTTTTGTATGAGTAAGGTGTTGTTTCAACCTTGTGATCCCTCCAGACATTTTCTTGCCACAAAGTGTGCACCAAATATTTGCTTTTTTGTGGGATCTTTCCATTCCCCCCATTCCCAAGCCATATCCCCATTTGTACATCTTATACCAGTTGCAGCGTCTGACGAAGTGTTAGTACCACTGTTTGGATTTACTGAAGCATGGGAGGATTGACCTTCCATACTTTAAATCTTAAACATATAAAGAAAAAGAAGAAAGAAAAAAGAAGATGTGTTCCAGAGATAAATAAAAAGAAGAAAGAAGATGAGTGGCTGCTTGTAAGAAAAGAACACAAGTAGGTTTTAAAACAATAGGGCTATTCCAAAAAGAAGTGGGCTGAAAACTAAAAATGGGCTGGAAAAAAAAGTCAACAAAAAAACGAGATTTTCATTATCAAAATCTCGCCGATTTCTCGGCTAATATCGCCGAGAATATTGTTGCCGAGATTTTGATCCGAGATTTAATTTTAGGCCGAGATCCGAGATCTCGCCGAGATTAACTGCACAGGGTATAAATGTCAAGATACAGAAATTAAAATGTGCTACTCAATAAATGAAGTGCGCAAATCAACTCCCTTTAGTTTAAATCTTGGCTTAGAAGCATCGAACTCATGCAACTTCTTTTAAATTTGTATCATTGTATTCTTAAGTTGAGTTTAGGTGTGAGTAGAAGTTTGACGCTAAGAGCGCATGGTACCATAAAGCCCCACCCGACGTTAGGTTGAGGTGGACCGGCGTTATTAGGCATTATCGTACCGGTTTCAACATTTTTCCAACGCTGTTGGGCTGCAAGTTACCCTAGTAACTTGCTTTTAAACGCACCCTTTTCATTTTTTTGAGATTTAAATGTAGGTTTGGTGTGAGTTTTTACATTGTGTGTGTGTGTTTTGGTGTGTTTTTTGCATCTTTTCGTGAGGAAGAAGGAAAGTGGGAGCTGTTTTTTCACTTTTGGTGTGTGTTTTTGCTTTATTTTCACTTTTGGTCCTTGTGGTTTTATGTTGTTTTTTTAGTGTGCTTGCAAAAGTAAAAAAGAAAAATTATAGTTTTGTAACTTTTAAAAAGAAATATTATTTTGTATTTTAATTTGATAATAGAAAATAATTTGTTTAAATAAATGGAAAAGAAAAAAAAGTAGGTCCCAAAAGAGTGGTGTTATGAGTGTTATGATTGCAAAGGTTTTTTGATGTGTTGGTGTTAAAATGTTAAAGCTGAGGTGGTGCTGATGTGGCGATGTTATGATGTTATGGTACCTAAGCCTCTAAGGTTGATTGAATACAATAATTTAAAAGTGATTAAGGTTGATTAAATGCAATAATTTAAGAGTGATTGTAGATTTTGGTTACCTTCAATGTCATCAACTAATAATGGCACTATATACTTTTGCCTTCAATGTCATCAACTAATAATGGCACGATATACTTAATGTAACCATACAATAACATAATCAACTTTCTTTTTTCTAAACTAATAGTTTTAGGTTAATTCCATATATCCTCATGTTAAACCTGAAATGCTATATTTACCGAATCAAAATCTATAATGCCATATATACACAATTTAAACATCAAATTTGCCATATATATATATATATATATATATATATCCATTTTGTTAATAAGTCAATTAAAACTCAATTTAGAATATTAAATGCCCATCATACCCTTTACACATCTTCATGTCCATGTGATAACAACATCCATGGCCAAGAAAACACATTGATACGAAAGTACTCGCACCCACACGAACCCACCGAACCCAAGGAAACAACATGAATTACATTATAAACTTTTAAAAGCATTATTGTTGTATGCAAAAACATATTAAAATCAACGCTAATGAATATAGCCTTCAAAAGATCATAGAACTAAAAGCATACACGATGGCTATCATTTTTATTTGTAAGCCTAAAAATGTAAGTAACGAGTTGGTAAACTTCTGGCCGCCTTCTTCATTCTTCAAAATTTGGGCTACAATCTTACGACTTTGTTACTGCCTATCAGCCTGGATATGTTTCAGAATCTATTGTAGTGTGTAGTCCCTACACTACTGCAATCTCTTCCTTGCATCTTATCATCGATTATGTACAAAGAGGAAGTCTACTTGTATGATTCATAAAGATATGATAATATAGTTTCTCCTATATTTCAATAATGTAACGCTTACGTGACTCTTCGTCATCAAAAGGCACCTCCTGTTGTTGAGTATAGTCGCAAATTCAAAGCCATTTGCGATCAATTAAATGCTATTGGACATCCTCTTGATGAATCTGATAAGATTCACTGGTTCCTATGTGGTCTCGGATCAACGTTTAAATCAGACCTCGCCCCAAGTTTCGTGATTTACTTTCTCAAGCAGAGAGTCATGAACTCTTTCTTAGCTCTATGAACAGTAACTCCTCCACACCTACTACTACATATCGTCACACGACGGGTACCTCACTGTAATTGTGTCGTAAAGAAGGACAATGCCTCTAAATTCCTGATTTACACATTTGCTCGTCAATCTCCTACTATTGCTAACCTTGCACAAATTCAAGCTCAATGTCATGTGAATGACTACTCTCCTGATACAGGTGCATCTGCCCACATGACACCGTCACCCTCAACCATGGATTCAGTTTCTACTTATTCTGGTAATGATTGTGTCTTATTTGGTAATGGTAATACATCCAAAATCTCTCATATTGGCACTTATCACCAAATATTGCTTTACAAGATGTTCTTGTGGTACCTCATCTAACCAAGAATCTGCTTTCTGTTAGCAAGTGAATGATCTGATGATATGTTTGTTATTCAGATCGGTTCTCAAAGGCCCACTTACTTGGCAGGGCTTTCATCTGGCATCTTCAAAAAGAGTAGATAAGGACATTTGTTTTGTTACTTCTATATTGACTGCATTATTGTCCAAAAGCAAACGCATTTCTTTTGATCTTAATGATAAACGCTCCCAACATGTTTTGACTTAATTCATTGTGATTTATGGGGACCATCACCAGTTGTATCGATTGCTGATGGGTACCCGTTATTATGTTATTTTTGTTGATGACTTTTCTAGGTTCACATGGTTTTACCCGCTAAAGGTTAAATCTGGGTTTTATGAAGTACTTATAGAACTTGAAGGTTAATTGTATTGATCAAGATGATTTTTACATAATACTTACAACATAATATATAGAGGTACAAGGTAAATGCAAAGATTACAAATTGGATTCATGGCCGAGATTGTTGTTCAGTCAATCAGTTTGATTGATTTGTAATTATCTTGGTAATTAACTTGATTGACCATTTTAATGGAGAGAATAATATGCAATTAATGTAGACTTAATTTGTGGTGTTGATAATACCCGCAAGATGGAGGATCCATCGAGACTCCTTTGCTTAAGCGGTTTGGTAAGAACATCCGCAAGGTGAAAAACTTGAGTTAACTTGTTCCCGCATAAAGTGGTAGTAGGCGATGTGTTTCAAGTAAACAGGATTGGCACATAATGGTGGTGTTGGAGTGCTCAGCGTGGTAAAGAAAAAGTTTTTGACCCATGAAAGTTCAGCTGCTGCATTTGCAAGAGCTTTGTATTCGCTTCTGTAGTTATCGAAAGACCTAAAATTTCAAGAGATGATGTCTAGTTGACCCAAGGTATAAGATATATGGTAGTGGAAACCGTCCCCCATGTATTTAAAAGTCCGAAAAGGCCCGCAAGTTAAGGTTAGTATTGCGTTTCAATAACTTTGTAATGGACCGTTCCTTTCAAAGTCACAGTACCCGTTTAGGCCAATGTGTTTGTTTAGGCTGAGTGTGAACCTGAGATAATCTTCATCTTTTGCAAAGGATATGTCGACGAGTGAAGGCGAGGTATCGCAAAGAACCCACCACGGTAGGGAGTAGGATCGACTGGGGAGTGGATGTCAAACGAGTCGGAGGTTATTAAAGGAGTGAGGACCTCTTTGGCTGATCCATTTTGAAGGTGGTTAGAAATATCTTGAAAGGTATGGTCGATGTTGGGAAATGAAACCGGGAATGACTTCATTCCATGGTGGAGAGGCCTAAGTCTTTGATAGAGACATATGTAATGTACTTAGGGCATTTGAACAAAGGTTAATCACAACATACAATAGTTTACTTATTGCCGGTGAGGACAATGTCATTGCAACTTTATAAATCGATCAGTAGAATAGTTGAGTTATAGACAAAGAGGGATTGGTATCGAGCAAGGATTTTTGAAGCACAAATCCAAAGTGGTGAGCTCATATGTACGCGGTGTTTTTGCATAAAAACCCTAGAGAGATTTTTGAGCCAAATGTGATTTGGAAGAAGAAAGCCAGAGGTTGAATCATAAAACATCTTCATGTTTTACTTTGTGTCCCATGAAGAAAGGCGTTGTTTTCAAGTTCGTAAGGACCATCCAAGGAAAACGATACGAATAGTTTGGATAAGGTTTAGAAACAGGGCTGAAAAGAGTCATAGTGCACAATCTACTTTACGTTGAAGTTGCAAAGCGTCAAAACACTAGACGATATTGAGTGGTGCGAGGAACTTTCCCATGTGTGGATTGTATTGTACTCAAGGTCCATGGCATGACGCCAATAGATCGGGAAAGGAAGAGATTGGAGACTTTGTGTATACCGTTGTAGAATTAATAAAACACAAAGCAAAAGCGTTGTTGTAGAGGAAGATGGTATTGGGGGGATTAGTGGGAGAAGGAGAGTACTCAAGGAAAAGTGTGGAGTTTGTGTTGATAGGATGAAGTGTGGTGGCAAGAACGATTGGGCAACAACGACAAGAGGGGTACAAACAGAATGGATCACAGTTTCAGCAGAGGGAACAGAATGGGCTGAAAACGAAGGTGTTGGGCCTGTAGGTTGGGCTTCGTGTTGGATTGGGCCAAAAAGATTACCAATGGGTTGTGGTGAGATTGTGTGTAAGGGAAACCTAAGGGTGGGGATTTCAAAGTGACCGAGATCAAGGAGAACACACAAAAGTGCGGAGAGATATTTAGAGGTGTCGGATTAGTGGCGATAGATTGGTACAAGGAAGGTTTGTTTTTTGTTAGTATCGAATCAAAATTTGGAAAGTACAAAACAAGGAAACAAAGTGGATACAATTTGTTGGTGTCGAATAAGGGTCAAAAACAACGACAACAAACGAAGTTTGAGGGAGTAACTTTTTGATCAAGTTGAAGTCGATTTGTTTTTCAAAAAAGGCAACGAGGCGGTTTGAAAGACCAAATGTTGTGGTAGGTGAGAATGAGTGGAGTAATGCAAAGACCGGTTTCAACGAACGTTGCCGCAACACCGTTTTTTCACTAATAAGGCAAGAGGCGATATACATCTGAAATTGATTCATCAAAGTAACGAGGTCACAATTTCATTTTACTTTGGATTTCAACAAGAGATTCATGAATTGTAGAAATAGGGTTATGATATCTCATTTTCGTTTGAGTGGGTATAACCAAATATATTAAGAATAATAGTCAACAAAATTATGTTATTTAAAGCCATCAATTGATGTTTTGACGGGTCATCCGTATATATAAGATGTAGGGGTTGAGTTGCAACAAAAAATTTTGGCCAAACTTTTATTTAACGAAAACGAAGTACATGAAAGACTCATGGGTCACCTTATTAGAACGAAGTAATTCCTATTAGACTAGAAATTAAAGACTTAAATACTTAAAGCGACTGGGTGTCAAAATTGGTGCCACATGAGAAGAGAGTTTGTTTGAGTGGTGTTGACTTGAGGCGATGTAGAGATCCGTAAGAACCACATCATTGACGTTCACTCCCCGCATGAAACCGTGCGTAGACACCTGATAACAATACCAATGATATGGAAAAATTCAAAAACACGATTAGTACTACACTTTGGGCGGAAATAAGATTATTTCGAAGATTAGAGCAATTAAGATGTTATTTAAAACTAGAAGTGGACGAGATTTTTATGAGAGTAGTTTGAGCAATGTGAGTTATAGGGAGAGTTTTACCATCACCTAGCACGATCTCATCGGGACACACCGTTGATTGACAAAACGGGATATTGTTGGTTGGCACAATCGCCGGTGTCCCTATATCAATGGGCGTTGTAGCCGTTGGAAGACATGAGGAGTCTGTACAAGTAGTTGACCACCGGGTTGTAAGAAGGCAAAAGATTTATGGGATCTCGCTAAAGAAAAGACACGTTTGCGGACAATCTTTAGATAAAGTCATGACGGGTACGTTTACAATAGTAACAGTGGGCGTTGATGTTTGCGGGTTGCGATTGGTAGAGTTCCGGTGCGAAGGAAGTATGAGACGGTGGATGGCAGTTTGGGTGACAAGGGCGCTGCTCAAATGGCTATTGGTTTCACGATTTTGGTTGCAAAAGAATTAGGGAAAGAATTAGATGAATCACTGGTGTAGTTAGAAAACTACGGTGGTGAGGAGGGGTTCGGTCACATTCCTTTAGATTCTTTCATGGTCCTAGAACAAACAAGTGGCGATATAGTGGTGATCACTCAAAGCATTTGAGGAAAGGAATAAAACTGGAATAGGTCATCTCCTAGTTGATAAGGATCGACAAGGTCCTCTTCGACATGGGGCTTTCCACATGTGAGTTCATCAAATAGGGAATTTTAACAACGTGGAGGTAGATCAGAATTACTCAGGAGCGGAATAATTGAAACAACTCAGCTCGAGATTTAGAGGGAAACCCGATGATTCAAGTGAGGAAAGACTTGAGTAACATAGCTAGATGTTTCAAGTGAAATTCCCAAACTTGGACACTATATGAGGATAAATGGGTTGGATTTGTTCGAGCAACATCAACAAGGAGAGCAATCAAACCTTATCATTAGAAGACGATGAACCATCACTATTAATGACTATGCACGAAACCGAACACAAGGAATCGGATTGCTTAGTGGTTGAATGAACCGTCAACAAAGGAAATATGCTCACAGAATCACGAGCATATGGTATTTAGATAATGGTGGTCAAGTTCGAGACCACATGACTTGGTGCCATGAGGGGAGAGTTCTGTGGTGTTAGAGATATTGATGAAAAGCATAACAGGCGTGAGTATGGACTGTTGGTTGGAGATGGCCATCGTTGGATAATGGGTAGAGGGTCTATACTGTTAGGTTGTAAGAAAAAGCAGAAAAGTAGTATCGAAAGTATACTACATACCAAACCTCAGGAGCAACATACTTAGGGGCTCTAGGACAACTCATGAAATAGGTTGTAAGGTCATCATAGCCGACTTTGTATGATATAAACAAGAAGTTGTTGATGAAGGTAGAACGATCTAAGAATCGACTCTACAAGATCCAATATAGAGGCACCTATATGTCTTTTTAGCAAACATAGATAACCAAGCATGGTTCATGGCCGCTAGATTAGGTCATGTTCAGTCAATCAGTTTGATGATATCAACAAGATGACTAGAAAAGGTCTAGTAGAAGGTAATTCCTAGAATAAATCATGTGATTTGTGACCATGTTTAATTAGGAAAACAGAGAAACACCATATCCCAAACCAAGCCAATTTCGAAGAATGTAGACTTAAGTTTATGGGACCTTTGTTGTCCTATTAGTACACGGCACCTCAATCTTGTGCAAGAAACTCAGTTTTCTTGCAAGGTTAGTAGACGATTGTACACGTTCAATCTGATGGTGGGCATACTTTCTTACATCAAAAGATGAGGCATTTAGTACATTCAAGGAATTTAGGCAAAAAGTAGAACGGAAATTGAAAATTAGAATGCTAAGAACGGATAGATGGTGAATTCACATCAAATGAATTCACATCGTAAGGAAAACGGAATACGACGTTGATCCATATACCCCGCAGCAAAATGGTCGTAGCTGGAGAAGGAATAGCATGACAGTGTTATCATTACTACAACCGGATTAGCTATGATGTTTAAGCAATGAAGTTACTGCATTAACTTTATGGTGGAAGCTTTCAGCTGCCAACTTATATTATAAATCGTTTACCTACGAGGGCCCAAATTGTTACGGATAACAAATCTCCATATGAGCTGCTCTTTTTGTCTACAATAGAAAACCAAACTTAGAGAACCTAAAAATATTTGGAGCTGTGTTTATGCAAAGATACTTACGGACTACCTCACAAAGAAGCTTGGACGATAGCAAGCCATTGGTTTTATTAGGCTAGTAGTACTCAGGATACAAAGGCATGTATCGCTGCTTGGACATATCCACAGGTCGTATTTACACTACCTGTCATAGCACAAATGAGTCAGTACCTCATCACATGTGCCAGCTTCTCATAGGGACGTAAAATCTCCACTTACTGTGATGACATACCACCATGATGCTTCGTCTAGTATGGAGCAAATCGAAGGAGATACTGAACACCCTACCACAGTTGACCACCTTTGGACAAGCTAGTTTTGTAGTAGACGGATATTTGTTGACAATCTCCACCCGAAAACCTTTGTCACCGCAGTCATCATCAGTACGATGTTTCACAACATTATCACCATCCACAAGATTCAGATGTCGATCCTGTTTCACCAATTCACTACCGTAGCATCCACCTCAGAGAAGCTACTAATAGTTCCTATAGAGATTACACGTTCAAGAGATAAATTTGATGATACCTTTAAACCACGTGAATACGAAACATGTGCAAATATATAGACATGCATCTTCGTAGAGTTGAACCATCAAAGGCCTTGTTATTTATTTGCTGCCAGAAGAACCACGTAACTACAAAGAAGCATCAGGAGAAATGGTATTGAGGCCATGAAGATGTGAATTGAGATGCATGCAATCAACAAGAATAAATGACACATGGGATCTCTTCGACATTGCCACGAAAATCTAAGGCTAATAGGACTCAAATGTTGGTTTACAAGACCAAGATGGGTATTGCAAAAAAACATTTCATTCGATGGTACTATTGATCAAAGCAGCGCTTTAGTAAAAGGTTATGTACAAGAACAAGGGATAGACTTCGATGAAGTATTCAGCCACCAGCCAGGTTGCTCGGATAGCATCGACAGTTCGAGTTGATATTAGCTATCTCTAGCTGTGCATATCATAAATGGCCAAGTACATCAATCTAGATGTCAAAAATCAGCCATTCCTAACATGGCAGATCTTAAAGAACCGACACCGTCTTTATGGACACAACCTGAAGGATTTGTTGACTCAACAAATTTCCGAAACACTGGAAAAGTCTATAAGCTTACTAAAGCACTTTATATGGTCTTAAAGGCAAGCACCGAGAGCTTGGTTTCAATGTTGAAGTGCCTTGATCAAACACTAAAGTCCTTAGACTTTTGTTCTCTTCAAAGAAATGCATTCTTTATCTCGAACAAGTCTACACAAAGAGGAACAAGAACTCGACACTTATTGTTGGAGTTTATGTAGATGACTTAATAATGTGGCTACTCCAAGAAAGGAATTGGAAACTTCATTAAACCATGGCTCAAGAAAAAGTTCTCCATCACTGAAATCTTGGCAGACTTAGGATTGTTAGCTTATTACCTTGGGACTTAGAAGTTTACCGACATGAGGAGATCTTGATTACAATCGGTCTCTATATTAAATCATGATCATAAAGGAGACAAGTATGCACGGATAGTAATGATATGAAGATACCTGGATGTACTAAGTTGGTGATGCGAAACTCAGTTGCCACACCACTGTACTACAAACACCTATTTCACTTCCAATGGTGGAATCCCTCTCTCGCCACTGTTGAGCTCTTCAATATCTTACATTACAAGTCCCATTTATCTTATGCCGTTATTCATTCGGACTACTCAAAAGCCAATTTCTCCATTCGCCAAGACCCAAAGGATCATTTCACCTAAAGGTAGTTAAAGCAAGTAATCCTTAGATACGTATCAAAGGAACACCATGGGATACGGTCTCACGTTTCTACAAGCTCCAAACCAAATCTTGGGTTATTCCGACGCTGATTGCTCCACTTATGGTTATTCCAGCAATCTCGTCTCTTGGAGTGCCAGAAACAACCAACAGGCTCGAGTTATGAATCTGAGTATGCGCTTTAGCCAACACTGATCAGCTGAGGAAAATTGTCTGGATTACACACCTTTACGTGAACTGCTAGTGTTGCCTCCTTACTTGGAAAGTCCTACCCATTACTTTGTGGTGTATTCTTGAGCCAAAACAACCAACATATCGATATCATCATTTTGTTGTGAATCCGGGAAACTTCATTACTGCAAATGTCAAGCCTTATGGTTGAAGAGATTACTTAGTGATATTAACGGAGATGAAGAAAAGTTTACCAAGATAACGCTAAGGGTTCGAGATCATTTCGGTCCAATTTCACCCCCAGCAATAGCACTGTAGTCTTAAGGATAGTCAAATCCTTAAGTTTTCATGGAAGAAGTAAACACATCGTACATCTCCTGCTACCATTTCATTGGAATGTAGTTATCATGTAATGGGCTTGTATTATATAAGCATGAATAGAGAATCTCACAAAGAGCGGATATATTCTCTAACTAATAAGGCTCTAACCCTTTTGTTACAAAAGAGATGGTGCACTTATTTTCCTATCAAGTGAATGATACAGATTTAGAGACTTATGCTTGCAGGGTGGTTCAAAAGATTTAACAAGATAGCAACGATGACTGCAAGATTACATATTGCTTTTGTTTTGTTAGAAAAGAGAATGTGACCCGATTAATCTTCATCTTGTGCTTAGTATGTATTAGTTTGGCAAAGGGCTCTTATAGGGACTAGTTATGTCAAAACGAAGTTATTAACCGACTTTTGGCTTATTTCTGTGAAATATGAAGAGGTATGTCGGTTCAATGAAACCGGTTCATAATATATAAACATATGTCATGTATTTGCATATTCTCTTACAAGGTTAATCACAACATACATCATGATGTCTACTTAATATCAAATCATGGGTGAAATCAACTTGTATTTAAAATCGAACGACCTTAATAGATAATAACTTTGGGTCACATACCCATGGCTTATATAGCTGGCTTATGTCTTATTTGGTTTTAGGCTTATGTTTCATAAGCTCATTTTTTTGGCTCATTTTTAAACTTTCGTTTTTTATGAAAATGTGAACGTCAACATGGGAATTTACCTGTAACAAAGTTAGGTACTTATTAGCTAACCCATGAAGATTATCTAGTGAAGGCAACAGTAAAGGTTATTAAAACCAATGATAAAAGTGGCCAGCTAGAATAGAGACCGAGAAGCTCAAATGGAGTCACGCATACAGGAATTTTTCTATTTCAGTATTTATTTATTTTGGTATTTTAGATTAATCGCCAAGATTAGTAAGACGGACCGCATTTCAATTATTTAGTTATGCTTTCACCGTGTAAATCACATTATTAGACAGTCACATGTACCTTTTTAGATTCAGCTGAGCTTATTTTTTCTTTGTATTCTTCTCAATCGTCCATAGCATGTTCGCATTACATATTGCAACTCATTTTTCTGCAATACATTAGCATACAATTTAGTTGGTCGGCACATCTACCATACTCACAACACTTACATTATATTTTATCTTTTTTGATCAAACATACATCTCCCCTTGGTAATTAAACCGATCTTAAAAATATTAACCAACATTGCAAGTTTCATTACAATCAACAAATTCAGTTTAGCAAGTCAGCGATTTTGCAACATTTTTTATTGTAGAGAGTATGGACATATTTTGTTTGGGATTACCCTTATACTAACTTGACAAAAGTTTGACGATTTGACCCACATTAAAGGAAAATATATTAGATTACATTAAGACATGTATAGAACTTATATTTTTTAGTCAACCCAACCTATACCAACCCGTTGGACCCACACTAGAGAATAAAAATATTTTTTTCAGATAACAATCGGACTTTATAAATGAAAAATGGACTGACCTGCGTGCAAAATCCAACAGCCATGTTTCCATTGACATACTGCTACTATTACGAGTATCCATCAGTAATGGCTATGATGTTAACCCAGTTCGTAACCATCCAATGCCTCTTATCAATTCTTGCTTAGGCCAAATACAAAAAGTTGTAGTACCAAGCTGCATAATGTGTGATCCAAGGTAATAAACCGGCTTCTTAGAAAGTGTGATTTGAAATAACTACTTATGAGTAGGCTCATTTAGGTTAATGATTATTTCTAATAGATCAGACGGGTAAAAATGCTAAAAGTAAATAATCAAATACGTCAGAGTTTTCTTTGATTGCATAAAACCTAATATCATTCTATTTAGAATATCTTACGACTACTAAAATAGTATTTTTTTTTGTAAAAACACTTTAGTCATTTCAACCCGTTCCATTTGACCCGTTTCATTTTAGCCATGTTTTTACATTTTTACTGATTTGACCCGTTAGAGGTAATCCCATTTTGAGGTTTCGTCAAAACACGTGGCAAACATACAAGAAAGGTCAAAAACCCATTATACGTACAGAAAGTGCAGTTGGGTGTTGCTAATAAACTTAACGACGTCCTTAATTCTCTTGATTTCCATGGAGAGGGCGTTCTTCCTCCTTGCAAAAAGAGATCAGACCCATATTTAAAAACCCTTCAAGAAAGAAACAAAATCCATATCATAGTTTTTCAAAACATCGGAAAGAAAATACATATGACGATCAAAAAGAACAAAATCCATGTCCACTTTCGGAACTGGTTGTTTTTCCCTAGCGGGATTCCATCCCTGTAATAATTTAAGAATGCTTTCTTCCGTAATAATTTAAGAGTCTTGCCCTGAAACAAAGTAAAACTTATTTTACAATATCCACAAATTGAATAATATAATTATTAAAAAGTCTTTCCATTGAGAAACCAATGATTACCTATAATATTTTTAGTTGTACGACATATCACAGAATATTTCAATGGGGTCTTGTACTGTTGGAACAACTCCAAGATCTCCAATGAAATTCTTCATCCAGATAGCTTCCTTTGATGCCTCACAAGCCGCAATATACTCAGACTCGCATGTGGAGTCTGCCACTGTATCTTGCTTTGAACTTTTCCATGTCACCGCTCCCCCATTTAGCAAAAATACCCAACCAGACTGTGAACGACTATCATCTTTATCTGTTTGGAAACTTACATCACAATAACCAGTCACTCTGAGTTCTTCTTCTCCACCATAAACTAAGAACTTGTCTTTAGTATTTCTTAAATACTTAAGAATGTTCTTTACAGCTGTCCAATGACCTTCACCAGGATTTTGTTGATGTCGACTCACCATGCTCAAAGCAAAGGAGACATCAGGTCTTGTATACGTCATGGCATACGTGATCGATCCTACAGCCGAAGCATATGGGACTCGACTCATTTTGTCCAGTTCTTCATTAGTTTTAGGACATAGATCCTTACTTATCTTTATGCCATGATGTAAGGGTAGATTCCCTTTCTTAGAATTCTCTATTTTGAATCTTTTCAAAATTTTATCTAAGTACGTGTCATGGCTAAGTCCTATAAGACGTTTTGACCTATCTCTGTAAATCTTTATACCAAGAATATATGTTGCATCTCCCAAATCTTTCATAGCGAAACATTTCCCCAACCAATCTTTTATACTTTGTAACAATGGGATATCGTTTCCTATGAGTAGTATATCATCGACATATAATACCAGGAAGACTACAACACTCCCACTGACTTTGACATATATACAGGACTCATCTTCGCTTCTATAAAATCCAAACTGCGTGACTTTCTCATGGAAGCAGAGATTCCAGCTACGAGAAGCTTGTTTAAGTCCATAAATGGCCTTTTGAAGCTTGCACACTCTTTTAGGATACTTTGCATTTTCAAAACCATCTGGTTGTGCCATAAACACATCCTCTGTCAGTTTTCCATTAAGGAAAGCGGGCTTGACATCCATCTGCCATATTTCATAATCATGAAACGCAGCTATAGCAAGCATTATCCTAATTGAATTTATTTTAGCTACTGGTGAGAAGGTTTCCTCATAATCAATCCCGTGGATTTGAGTATAACCCTTCGCTACCAACCTAGCTTTATAAGTGTGTACTTTCCCATCCATGTCTGTCTTTGAAGATCCACTTACATCCTACCGTCTTAAGACCGGGTGTAGTGTTAACCAATATATAAACTTGGTTGTCATACATAGACTGAATCTCGCTTTTCATAGCTTCCTTCTACTTAGCAGCCTCAGGGCTTGCCATCGCTTCCTTGTAGTTAGCAGGCTCATCCAATTCACTTAGTGTACTATCACTAATCTTGTCCTCTTCAATATGGAAACCATAGTAGAACTGAGGATCATGATGAGGCTTGTTAACTCTATCACTTGTTCTGCGAATGGGTAAGGATATATCATCAGGCTCAACAGGTGTCAGAACCTCTTGTTGAGTATCGGTGTTCACTATAGGTTCTTCATCAGCAGACTCTTGAATTTCTTCAAGGTCTATTTTACTCCCACTGTCCTCTTTAGATATCATTTCCCTTTCAAGGAACGTACCTCTTCGAGCTACAAATACCACATTATCCTTGGGTCTGTAAAATAAATATCCAAATGACTCTTCTGGATAACCGATGAAAAGACACTTTTCAGATCTGGCTTCAAGTTTGTCCTGAGCTTCTCGTCTAACGAAAACTTCACAACCCCAGATTTTGATATGCCCAAGAGAAGGACGTATTCCCTTCCACATCTCAAAAGGTGTCTTTGAAACCTTTTTAGTTGGTACTCGATTTAAGATATGGGCGGCTGTTTCTAGTGCATAACCCCAGAAGCTTATTGGAAGTGTTGCTCGAATCATCATAGACCGAACCATGTCTAACAGGGTTCTATTTCTCCTCTCAGCAACTCCATTCAGTTGTGGTGTTCTAGGAGGAGTTAAATGTGAAACTATACCACAATTTTTAAGATGATCGAAAAATTCGATACTAAGGTATTTTCCTCCCCTATCGGATCGGAGTACCTTTATCTTTCTACCCAGTTGGTTCTCTACCTCGTTTTGATACCTTTTGAATACTTCAAAGGTATCTGACTTATGTTTAACTAGATAAACATATCCATATCTACTGAAATCATCAGTAAACGTAACGTAGTAGCGATTTCCACCTCTTGTGGCTAATCGGAATGGTCCACACACATCTGTGTGTACTAAGTCCAATAATCCTTCATCTCTTTCACATGATCCTGTGAATGGTGATTTAGTCATTTTGCCCAATAAGCAAGACTCGCATACATCATCCGATTTGAAGTCGAATGATTCCAATACTCCATCCTCTTGGAGTTGGGCGTTGCGTTTCTTGTTTACGTGCCCAAGACGTGAATGCCACAATTTTGATTTATCAAGCTTATTAGACGAACCAACATTTAAAATCACATTTCCATTACTAATACATTCAACAGTTTCATATATGCCTTTGCAAGGAGAAGCTTTAAACATAAAACAACCATTTAAATAAACCAAAATATTTCCATTCTCATTATCAAATGAAAATTTATAACCATCCTTAAACAAAGCATGAAACGAAATAATGTTCTTTGTCATTTCTGACGAATAACAACAATTATTTAAATCTATCCTAAGTCCATACTTCAGCATGAGCTCGTACTTTCCAATCCTTGTCACGGGCGTGATTTTTCTGTTTCCCATGACTAAGTTGAGCTCTCCATGCTTCAACCTCTTACTTTCCTTTAGACCCTGTAAAACAGTGCATTTGTGAGTACCACACCCTGTATCCAGGACCCATGAATCTGAAGTTGTAATATTGTGGAGTTCGATCATAAACATACCTGACTGACTACCCTTTTTGACCTTTCCGTCTTTGAGGTCCTTCAGATATTTTGGGCAGCTACGCTTCCAGTGTCCCTTTGTGTTGCAGAGAAGCACACCGCTTCTTTTGGATCACTTGGGGTCGCAATCTCAGATTCACCTTTCTCTTAGACCTACGATCGGACTTTCCTTTTGCGGCCTTTCCTTTCCAGTTGGAATGAGAAGTCTTTCTTTTCTTTGCATTATGACCAACAATCAACACGGAGCAGTAGAGGGCATATCAACCTTCTTGATCCCTTGCTTAGCGGTTTACAACAAGCTATGGAGTTCCATTATTGAGGTCTCTTTCCCGTTCATTTGATACGAGAGCACAAACTGATTGTAATCAGCTGGCAGACCGAATAGGATTATGTTGATAGAAAGCTCAGTATCGAACACCATGTTCAGAGATTCCAATCTGTCAAAGTACCCGTTCATCTCTAAGACGAAAGCACAAATAGAGGCTCCAGGTTTCGGTTTGCAAGCCATAAGGGATTTGACAACATCAAGGCATTCCTTGCTTGCCTTTGCCTGAAACATTTCTTTGAGTTGTTGGTTCATTTCATTAGCCCAAGTGTTCTCAAAAGTCTTTTGCAATCCAGGGCTCATGGAAGATGCCATGATGCATGACACTTTGTTTGCATCATCATAGTGTTTTTTGTGAGCTTCAATATCTTCTTGGGTTGAGTCATCATTGATTGTGGGAATTTGCTCATCGAGAACATACTCTTTGTTCTCGTATCTTAGGGTGAGCCTAAGGTTTCGCATCCGGTCCATATAGTTAGGACCAGTGAGTCTTTCCCTCCCAAGAACTGAGAGTAATGAGAAGTTTGAGTTATGTGTGGGATTGGGAGCGAGAGGATTGATACCATTTTCAGTAGACATCTATAAGATAAAATAGTTTTAGTTAGCATGAATATACCTTAATTAATTACCCAATTTTAAGTTAAGGCTAGGATCCATATTTTAGATTCGTTTTATGAAGAGGGATGCCGTAATCACTTCACGAATTTATTTTAGGTAGACAATGACTTTGTCAATTTCAATCTTTATGAAATTCCTAGTTCTTCTGAGATTCATTGATTTTGATCAATGGCATGTTAATCTCGGATATGCTCATCAACTATTCATGACTAGGATGCCGAGGATCATGAATAAGACGTTGAATTTAACCATGCAAAACCCGCGTGGTCCCCGGCTCGAGTCAGCTCGAGAATCGCGAGTCTCACATCACCTCTCACTTATATTCTCTTATTAGTGTGTCGATAAACCACACGCGCTCCATTAACCGCCCATATGAGAGATGTGCGGTTTTCATGGGTTAGCATACAATTCACATTTGCTATATCTAAAACGGGAATTTTGTTTTAGTAGTTTAAAATTAATGCTTTTAATCTCAACATCATCCTATCAAAAGTCCTCGGTAGCTTCATTGAACGCACAAAGAAGTGAAGAAGCAGGTCAGCGTGAAGCATAGTAAAAACCCGACTTCTTTAGGGAAGCAAAGCGACCCGCCTTACAGTTTGTTCACTATGGGTGAGCCGATTTATCAATTGACTAACGATGTATTTAGATTTAATGATACATATACAATATAGCAATTATAATATGTATAAGATTTCTTTTAAACATTTTAAAGTTGTGGGTTCTATTTTAAACATTTTAAAATTTAGGGTATATTTTAAATAATTCAAAATATTAGGGTCTAAAATGTAAATTCATGTTAACATTCAATGATCACAAGACAATAACTAATATTCAATTATTTATACTTATCACATGTTAACAACCTCCTTATAGATAATAAAGTGCTAATATTATTAAGCTAAGGCTCTGATACCATTGATGGGTTTTCTATACCCTAACTAGATTAACATAAAGCGGAAACGACAATTAATCTAGGGCAAGAAGGAAACAAAACCCTAAAGTATATTAACTTAATAAATAAAAGCAACTTAAACAAATATAAATAAGGAATAAATAAATAAAAGGAAAAATACTAACCTTTGAGAAAATTGAATTTCTCACACGCGGACCACCTTGGTCGAACTTGGAGGCGAGTACTCAACCGAGGGTACCTCTAATAGCTCACACCCATGAACCAAAAGAAACTATTCTTTCGAACTCCTAAGGTCCCGATATACGAAGGACTCTTACAAGGAGTAGGAATTAGAATGACGAGATTGGTGCTAGAAGCCTTGGCATGCCCCCTTCTATTTATATGGAAAAGTAGGGGGCTTGGTTTACCCTTTGGAGCTAGCGATGTGGGATTCCTCCAAATATTTCCCAAGCTTCCTTATAATTAGCTTCCAATTAATTTACCAACTTGGATAAATTAACAAACCAATTTATACATGTAATATTAATTCTAATTAACATTATTTCTCTTAACGGTTCACTGAGGGCAACCCAAAAAGGACTCCACTTTTAACGATAGTCTTACCAATTAGTTATGAACTTGGACACTAAATCTAACAAGATATTTCTCATACGCTATGAGGACCAGGAAATCCTTTCTTGACACTTTATAACTTGCTACATGTTCTGCCTATGGCCAAATATAAAATTTATAATCACCCAGTTATGGAACATAGTTTGTATATGCTAATACATTAAAGTTCGTTATGTTGAGTACAAATAAATCTCAAGGTTAATGACAGAATTATTCATACACCAAATGATATCGATTAATTCATGAAAACGATCCATAAAGTGATCTTAATAGTGGTTTTGCTGTAATAATTAATAAGAACTGAATACAAAAATCAAGCAAAATAAACTTTAATGCAAAACCCAAACTTGATCCATCATCCATTCGAATTATGACAAAGCATAGGTTTCAAAGAAAGCAGGGGCCTTTATCATAATTAAGGAACTGGGGCATTTTAGCATTTACTTGGGACCAAAGTATGAGTGGTTGCCTATGATTAAAAGACCAATCACTAGTTTTGTTCATAGCCAATACGCAAAATATAGTGTGTTTGTTTCATTAAGATGTTTTGGGTCTGAATCTGACTACCACATCTTACTGGTAAGAGGTGGCTAGAAAGTCTAAATCTGAACGAAATAATGTTGTTTGTTTTTGTATAAGTGTCCGAATGATTTTAAGTGCTCGTTTTTGCAATTTGTTTATTAAACCAACGCAATGCGATAATAAATAACTTATGTAAATATGAAACAAGACTTTTTATCATAAATATAACATAGTTAATAAACAATCAAATATATTATATAAGGAAATATAAAGTTTACAAAATGAGTAAGAGGCAGTAAGACAAGTCCCCCACCTCTTACTGAGTAAGATGTTATATGCCTAACTGGGTCTTACTCAAAAGAAAAAAACAAACAAGCAAAACGTCTACCCTCCTCTTACTGGTAGGAGTAAGAGGGCTAGTAAGATTTTTTTTTAAAAAACAAACACACCTCACAATGTTTTTCGCAAAAAGAAAGCCAGTGTTGTCGGTTATCAATGTTGTAAGACTCGCAATATTCCTACTCAATTTACTAAGAAGGTGTTGTACTGTTGCAAAGGCCCTTTAACACCAAAGCATAGAATCGATTTAAGTAACCCACAAGAAAGTTGACACCCTTAATTAAGAAAAATGATTCTCGACAAAGAACGTACACAATATCCTCGATTGTTTACCTCTAAATTTACCAAGAAAGACGTATGCATTTACAAAGAAAGAATGACAATTATACGATGAATAATGCCATCTGTTTATAGAAAATGCTTGGCCTCAGTCATAAGCTTAATCGACCAAGGAAAACTCCTATTTGACTCCCTCTGTAGCAAAATTGAACTTTCCTTATACCAAGTTAGCTTAATTCCTGAGATACCTAGCTCTTTCCTAGTTACCATGCATTTACCAAGTTACATAACATCCCCGGGTACGTATAACTAGTATTATCTACAGTTCCAGTCAAGGAAATCGCCATTGGTCTAGATTAAGAGAAACAAACAACTTTGTTGATTATTCATCTCTACACGAGGATCCTCTCTAAAGAAAAAAGATTCCAAATAGAATTCTCTCTTTTTGATTATTCATCCTCTTCAGGGTATTTTGCAAAAATTTTGGACATTTTTGACCCTCTTAGCTAATAGAAAATTTTTTTTCCCGAAAGGCAAAAATGTCAAATAGTACCCTAAAGAGGATGAATTTGAAAGTATAGTACCCACAAAACCAAAAAAATTTATTCGCTACTCACAAGAAGAATGATGGCAAGTATGATATTTTTTTTTTTATCATTTGCCCTTTTATTTATTATTAGTTATAGTTAAGTTATTAATTGATCAAAACCAGTGTTGCAAAACAAGGCCTACAAGGCCGATTAATCGGCGATTAGGTGCTACTGGGCCACCAACCTTGCCGATTCGTGTAACTAGGTCAAACAAGTCGGTCAACATCGGCCAATGGCGGTCAACGATGTTAACGGTGAGTCAAACTTGCGAAACTTTCAAATCTTGTCGGAAATACCCAAAACTTGTCTTGAACCGCGTTTTAATCAATTATATTTGATGTTTTATCATTACAAGATGATTTTCAATGAAAGTCTTGTCTAGAATACCCAAATCTCGCCGGAAATACCCAAAACTTGCCGAAAATGCCAATCCGATTAATCACCGATTAATCCCGCCTTAACCGATTACAAGCTACAGGGTGGTCGACCGCCCGACTACCGATTCACGATTTTTGCAACCTTGGTCAAAACTGACATCGATTTATATAATATTTTCTATTTTATTATCTTTATTTATTTATATATTTTATTTTATTATATTTAATTTTTTTTTATAAATATGCTCATTTGTCTCTTTTTTTAGTGGTTTAGAATAGAACAAGTAATCAAATGCAATAAAATGTCTAGAAATTTTAATATCGAGTCAAGATTGATTTATAGTATAAAATTGGTATATTCCTTTTATTTATATTAGAATCCAATCTTGATGGAGGATTTTCTATCGAAAGAAAAGAGAAGACTAGGTCTAAATAAGGTATACGAAGGAAAGCCCTTTTATGTTGTAGACAATGTTTACAATGAAACTTATATTAGCAAATTGGTTTTTAAAGTTGTATCTTGTGCGCAACAGCCTCGGTTAATCCTGTCTTTCTTTGATAAGAATCGATACGATTTTTATAAGGCTCCTCCTCCGAATGAAATTGAATGGGATCCAGAGAGACCATGTCTTCATCCATAGGCTCCCAAGTACCCGAATCAATCAAAAGTTCAATTCTATCGGAACTACTCATTTTCAAATGATATCCACATTGTTCACAAAGATTCATTTTTTATTTAAAAAAATTCTTATAATTTAATCCATAACAATTTTCGCATTGAACCGACAAATGCTTGTATTTTTTATTTACATCCATATCGGTAGAACTTTCTTGTATAGTTTGATCACTCCTTCTGGCATCCCGGGTTTTAGTCATATTTCTACTTTCACTACAAATGGAACTAGAAATGTAATTGTTATTGGAATCGTCACTAGCATTTACAATGTAACTATCAATACAGATAACCGTCAATGCAACTATTAATGTGATTATTCCAAGTATACTTGCAGCACATGTATATGGATATAAGGCATTTACTGAATTAACGACGTGCTAAATCTCAAATTTTTGTTTCACACCCTCTACTTTGAATTTGAATAGATTTGTTGTGATGGCCTAGTTAGTCTTCATATTGAATGTTCACTACTAATTGCTAGGTTTATTATAGCTGTTGAAATTAGTTATTGAATTATATATTCTTGTTAAATGCTATCTCTATAAGTTTCTTTTAAGCTCTTTTTTAAAACAACAACAAGAAAACCCTCTAATTTGAAGTGACAAGTGCAACCATTGATATGTTTCTCGCAAAAAGAGAAGTGGTTCTTGTCTTGACTACTCATAACTCGTTACCTTATCTCTTTTGGATTATAACGCGGTTGAGATCAATGATGGTCTTCTAAGGGCACAAAAAGTGTCTATGAGCTATGGAATCCTCGGCTAATCCTCCATCAATCCCATATAAAGAAACAATATTTACACTATGCCCAAATGAGTTTTTTAGATTGAGGAAACGCCACCACCATTTTGTTGGCATGCCAAGGTTGGAGGCTTGTAAACTACCATTGCGAAGACCACCACAGAAAGTAGGGGAACAAACTTTTTTCCAAAAGAAATCACACCTTATATAGCTTTTCTAAGAACTTTATAACACATTTAGGGGCTTTAAAGAGTAGTCAAGAACAAGTAAAATCACGAGCTCTATTTAAAAGACAATGTGGGTGATGGGTCTTCGACTTGTTTTGTGGATGGATGAATGGCTAGGAGATTTTAAGTTAATGAATAGATTTCCAAGATGATACCTTCTGGAAATTTCAAATAGATGCAACATAAATGAAAGGTGTGTGGCCAACAATGGGATTATTTGTTTTAACTAGGCTTTGTGTAGATATACTCGAACGGGCCTTGAGGAATCACAATTTAATTTGTTGTTGGGCCTCCTCAAGGAATTTTAACCCCTCTAATAAACCTGATGCCTGGAACTACACAATTGATGCCTCAAATGTGTTCTCTGCCTCTTCAATGAGGAAGCATGTAGATAAGCAGTTACTTCTTTTAGTTGGGAACAAAGTAAGATGGAACAAAAGCATCCAGAAAAAGGTCAGCATCCACTCTTGGAGGCTAATCAGCAACCAGCTTCCAACACGCCAAAACTTGGACCATGACCCTGATTCTGTAAGATGCTCGATTTGTGATGACTCAACTGAGACAGCCCAATGTATTTGTTGATTGTCTGATTGCTCGTGACATTTGGACCTCGGTTTCACGATGGTGGGGTATCATAGACATCCCAAATAACCTGTCTTGCCTAATCACATGGGCTGATTCAGTTTCTTTATCTGACAAGCTCAAGCCATGTTTCGATTCTGTCATCCAAACCTCCACCTGGATAATTTGGCGTTTTAGGAATAGGCTATGTTTTGATTTGAAAGCCTCCAAGAATAGACCTACTTCTTGAAGAAATCAAAACCCTCTCGTTCATTTGGATTACACATAGGAATAGGAAACAACATCCAAACTGGACAAAAACTGTTTTACGAGCTCCTTGCACGTTTTGTTTTGTTTTAATAAAAGTTAAAGCTGTTAAAAAAGGTACTAAGAATGATTATTATGAGTTATGACATTTGATTACTGAATATGTTAAATACCATAGTCGAATGACAAAACAATTGCCAATTCACTCGCATGTAAAACAGACCATGAAGTATAGTTTTTAATTTTCATCTATTGGAGCTTTAATAATCTTGACATCACTTGCACCATGATTTTTCAAATAAGGTGTCCTTTCATGCATCTAATTTTTCTTTTTCTTTTTTTTTTTTTTTTTTGATGAAAATGGTGAATATATATTAAAGATTTAAAACTCAAGAACTTTACAACATATTTAGAATGGAAATCTGGACAGACCCATACTTCCGCAACATACAAACTGCAAAGCAGCCAAAATACAAATGCTCATAAACCAGACCAAACAGTCTATACTACTGCTATCACAAGCAGTACGTTCTTATTCAGCATAGATTCACCAAAATACCATTTCCTTAAACACAGAGTCCTACTAGATCATTAAATGCTTCCTCTACTATTAAATGATCTATAGAACCCAAATGTAAGACATCATAATGAAGATTATAGCTAACCCAAACACACCAAAGGAGAGACACTGCTGCACTAACTAAATTTCCTGCACACCTTCAAATGTCATACTCATACAAGTAGCTACATCCTCACTAGTATGGTATAACTCATAAAGCTTACAGGCATCATTAGCACAGATAGATCACTCCAATGGGACCAACCAAACCTCCAGTGGCAGTGCATTGCTAGGACCAAGAAATTTTATCTTTCACAACTCTTCCTAGCAACATGCACTGCCCACCAAGTCCATTTACCCTTCTCAGTAGGAAACCTACATTTTTATTAACTTTTCTCCTTATACAATGTCTATAAAAACACTACTTATAGTTACCTTTCCAAGGCCACCATAAGAGAGTCTGAATACAGGATCCAAGCAATCAAGGTACTAGGCCATCCACTGAAATGAACTTTTATTTTCTCAGTTATCCAGTGCACTTGGACAAGTGAGATAAGAGGATAAACCTTATATTTTGCAGCTTTTCTTGAACCTCAACACTGCTATGAATTTCCCATAGGAACCATTCAAAACTGGTTTATCTATACTGCATCAAATCAAATAACAGATAAACCTTTTTCATGCTTAGCATGAAACTACTTTATGATTTACACCATTTACTACATTCATTGGAAATCCATAAACCATATGTTGCCACACAGACACACATACATGAATTACAGCCAATGGTTAGCAAGGATAAACCAAGATATTAGCCATCTGCTAAATACAACACAACACCTATTCAGTGAAACTACCAATTCAAAACAGCACAACCACCATATCCGAACACTCCTTTAAGGACTGTCAGTTCTTATATGACGACTTAGGCTCTTTCTAGTCGCAGTAGTGCCCATTTTGTCACATAAGGTAGTAGGAGTAGCAACCAATACAAACTATGAGATAAAGTTCATCTAAACACATTCGTATGATGCATTTGATGTTGTAATATATGATTTTGTAGCGGAATCTCATGCATTTGATATTGTATTACATTATGATTCTTTAGTGAATTTGCAACAGTGCTCTACTTTGAAATCTCCCGACGGACAACACAGCCATTTAAACATACAAGCAACGTGATTGTTGTAGGATTATGTGCATAGATAAAGTGATATGGACCTATGGTGAAATTGTTGACGTCATCCAGTTTTATAGCTCACTCCTTCTTGAGCATACACATCTCTAATGACAATGATATAGATCGCTGTAGTGTGAACATATAACTAATTAATGGTATATAATGTATATAATCAATTACTAATTGCTTAATAAACACGTCGTGCTTATCTGTCATATGAAACTTGATGCCTCACCTGATGAGCACGTCGTGCTCATACCTATATCAAAACCTGATCTTGATCTTCACCTTTTATTTATTGTTCATACCTAAAAGTAAAACTATAAAAGCACAATGTCAGATGTTTTTCTTAAGAAAAGGAAGCACTAAAAAAATACTCGAAATTAAAGGTTTCATCATTAGTTTCATTGAGTCTAAGAATACTACTTACTGCTTAGTATTAACAAGCTTTATCACCCTGTTGTAACTGAATGTGTTCAACTTAGAGACCATATTCAAGGAGATTTCTCTTGTTAAAATGGCAATCTTACATCTAAAACTCCAATCCTAGATAAAAGTATCATTATATTTTATTGTAAAATATTATGGGCTTATGGACTTCCTAATTTTGATTAACAAGTTAGGGTTTTTTATACCTTATAAATACCTCCTATTGTAACATTATGAATACATCTCAATAATAAGAATTCTCTTCTTCTCTCATTCTTGTGTTTTTTTTTCATTACATTTACAATACGTTATCAGCACGCTCTACATATTATTTTCTTTTCTAGTTTCACAGGTATCTCACGTACTCTTTATCATCTACGGTTATGTGCAAGTTTACTTTTAGAATTCACAAAGATATATCAACAATAAGTTTACGTACCTTTAGAGCAGGAGTAATGCGTGGTGCCAAATTATGGCAAATAAGTTTTTTTTTTTTTTTTTAAAAAAAATGTTTTCAAAAATATAATTTTTGACCTCTTTTTACCACTTTTACCCACTTTCAAATCCTATATAAACCTTATCACTTATACCACTTCACACACACTTCAAATACATCTTAACTTCAATATTTTTTCAAGAAAATGAATCCCAACAACAGGATCAATGAATGCTTAACGATCCATTGATGTTCCTTGAATATAACATAACAACAATACTTTCCTTTTCTCAACAAAACTCATGCGTCAATACGCTTTTCTCAATGGAAAATGCAACAACAACAACAACAAAACGAATCACAACCAAGATCGTCCCACCAATCGTTCCCCCTTGTTGACGAATCCATCGGTCATCCGACCCCCGCCAAAAACAAAAATGAAGGAACGGAAAGGCAAAGAAAACGAAAAAACCAACAACCGAGAGGGCCGGACCCGGCCAATAAATGGACCGATTCAAGAAACTTTGGCATAAACTTACATTGAAGTATCCGAGGATCCAAAAGTCGGTGCGGATCAAGGTAATGAAACGTTTTGGTATAAAGTTTTGGAAGCTTACAACAAGGAAGCAAAAAAACAAAAGTTTGTAACTTCATACCAAGAACATGCTTACCGAAAGTGGACTTGAATCGCTGTTCGGGAAGTTTAACGATTGTATGAAACGCACGCGAGGAGTGGGAGAATGATATGGATTTCATGGAACGTTGCCACACTTTGTACAAACGATATCATGGAGATTTTAAACATTCGTCAAATTGCTTGGAAGTTTTGAAGGACAACATAAGTGGAAAAATCCTTCAACAAATGCAAGCGTAATCGTCTTCGGTTACTAAGAGGATCATTTTGGACCGGCGCATTGCCAAGGCCGATTGTCGGACAGGACCGCAGCAGTTCGGTCAAACCGGAAATGTTTTCACAAATGATGGAAAACAATCCGAAGTTGGAGCGAAAAATGAAGCAAGATGTTCTACGGATTTTACTCAAAGGATAGCCGAAGATATGCGGGTTATCTATGGACAAGCGCGCCGATCCGATAGAATCGTCAACAAACGGATCGCAAAATATTCACGAATAATTATGTTATGTTTTTAAGTTTGTTTTTTATTTCTTGTAATGTTTTTTATGAATAAAGTAATTTTAGGATATATTGTTTTAAATTTTATAAAAAAAAAAATAAAAATTGAGTTTACGTGGCGACCTTTAGTATAATACTAATATAATATTAGTATATTACAAGTCCCAAGCTCATATTCACTTTGCTTATGTGGGCTTCTTTATAAAACAAGTTTGTGTATTATTGTTTGATATGCTTTTAAATAATACAGTAGAATTTCGTAATATTTTTAGTTTGGTTCTATTAGTCGTTCATACATGATACAACCACTCAGATAGTCAGATGTGAGTCATAACATGCTTTCATTGCTTTGGGACTTTATAATCAGTTTAATCGTGATATCGTTCACTAGTATAGATATTGATTCTTTATTGTTCTCCTCGATATTATTAGCACAAGTTTAAACTGTTAATGTTAATATTCTATAAATTTATTGTTTTTTTTTTCCTCGTCTAAAGATTACCAATGTTACTAAGATGTATTGCATGATTATTGTGTCCATATCTATGAAGGTGGTATAGTGAGTCAACCTATCATAACCAATGAGCTTACATAAGATTAATCAGATCAAACTTTTTACATTCTTTAACTTGCGCATAACTTTGCTATCTATGTGATAATGTTAATTTGTTTCTTCACTTAAAAGTTGTGTAGTATCTTATTTTTTTTGTTTTTTAAACTCTATTGTGATTTACAAGTGTAACGATTCGCATTTTCGGGTCACTATTCATTTTTACCATTCACTGTTACTATTCACTTTTCACTATTCATACCGTAAAATTTTTATTTCACATTCTGGTAGGATAAATTATTTTAGTAATGACCTGAGAGTTCGACAATCGTTAGATCATTTTCGCAAAATTTATTAAGAAAACATCGTTTTAAAGTTTCGTTTGACGATGTACACCATTTAAACATCCTGGCGCATATCGAAAACCAACTCGACAATTTTCCCCAAGATCGGATAAATTTTTAGATCACTCATGATTAATTTGATAATTTTTAAGATTTATTTTTATGTTACCAAATAAGCCCATCGCAGTACGAAACTAAACTTACATTTTAAACGATTATACTTACATCCAGACTTCAACGATTCCCCTGCTGTATTTCCTAAGATGAATAGAAACTTTTGTATTTTTGGAAAATTCAAACATATTTCCCTCCTCCTTTGACCATAAAGAAATTAACCTTGTAATGCTCTACCTTTTTCTTAAATCGCGTAATTTTTTAAACATTCACGTAATAAGCTGTTAAGTTATCCGCGTCTGACAAAACCAAAGTTTGAAATCTCATATCACTTTTAGACTAATTTTAGTCTACTCTAAATAAATTAACGGTCGTTTCCCTGAAATTTCGTTCTTTTCTGATAAATTGCGAATTACGCGTTTTTGACCCGTATTTCCAGTTTTAAGCAGCGTTTTTGCACCCAATAAGACTTATCACCCATTTTATAATTTTAGATGGAGTATAATGATGAGTTTCATCATTCCTGCAAGTTTCATATTTTTACGATACCCGATTTTACGTTTTATGGCTTCGGTTAGCATTTAACGGAACCAAAACTCACTCCGTAATCAAGATAATACCAAAACTATCCACCTAAGTCATCTTATCTCTATATGAACGAAATTAGGGAGGGGAGTCATCACCTTGGTGTCAAAATCCTAAGCATGCTTCCTTTAGATCATTTACATGTGTAAATTTAATCATGGTTAGTTTTTAACCCAATATATAGTTAACTAAAATCTCTAGCCTATAAATACCAAGCATAAACCTTCATAATTTCTTGCACCACCCCTTCTTATCATCTAAAGTCCTAAACTTAAGGCATTTCTTATAGATCTTGTAAGAACATTCATGTGTTATTGAAGAAAACTAGCGTTTGATCTTCGTTCTTGGAAGTTTTCAAGAAAAAGTCGTTATAATCTTCAAATATCTTCAAGTCTCCAAAAAGACGGCGTTATAATCTTCTTTTCTTCTTCCGGTTCTCAAGAAGGCGTTGTTATAATCTTCTAATAGCCGTGGGTTTTCGAGAAGGTTGCAAATTCAGCTCGTCGAAGCTCCGTTAATATTTTATTTTTCCATAATACTCAAGCATTCTATTTAAAGGTAAGTATATATATAACTCAAACTTATTTAAATACTTATGAACTTTGTTAGTTTATTTATTGTATTTATAAACTCTTAATATATCATATAATCAAGTAATTAAAATACATGTTTTACGTATTGAGCACTACAACACTAGGGAACTTCATGTGAGGGGTTCATTTGGATAAACGGATCAACGTGTTACTAGATTTACGATTTAAAGTGTCCTTGCTCCTCGAACGTTTACTGCATGACCTCTGAATTATGATGGCCCGAACGGTAGTACGAGATATACAAACTAAAACCATTTCTATAAACAAACATACAAATACTACGCCATGATCAATATAATGGCATATATAGGCTCGCTCACATTATTATTCAACCTAAGAGTTGACATCATATTCTAGGTTATAATGTAGAGACTCCCGTGCTTATCCATCGACTCCGCTATATGCTAGATATCATTATTAAGGTGAGTTTCATACTTTCTTTATACATTTTGAAATTACTTTGGGGAAATACTTGCTCAACTATCTTCATTTACTTTCATAAGTACTCTAAACTTTTACCTGATTATCGTAAAAGTTTCATAGCCCCTACTCTTTTATACATTTTGAAATTACTTTTATATACATGCTCAACTATTTTCATTTACTTTCATAAGTACTCTAAACTTTTTTTGATTACATCGTGAGTTTCATAGCCCCTACTTTTATACATTTTGAATTACTTTGGGGAGATACATGCTCAACTATTTTCATTTACTTTCATAAGTACTCTAAACTTTTATTACATTTCGAGTTCAGAGCCCCACTTTTACTCGCTTAATTGTTTTACAAACTCTTTGGGGGAGATACATGCTCAAACATTTGCTTTATACTTTTACAAATACTTAAAGCATTATACTTGATTGCATTATACTTGATCATGTTATACTTGATTGTATTATACTTGATTACGTTATACTTGATTTCATATACACTTGATTGTGTTATACTTAAGACGATGATAAGTCTCCCAATATAGACTAGAGAGTACCTCCCTAGTTCAGATGATAAGACGATGATAAGTCTCCCAATATAGATGGAGCAGCTTCCCTAGCCAAGATGATAAGATTTATGATAAGTCTAATATAGACGGAAAGCCCTCGCTCGCATGATAAGTCGATGATAAGTCTCCCAACATACGGTAAGTAGTCCCTCGCTCGCATGAAAGTCTCCCAATATAGACAGAGCAACACTAAGTGCAATAATGTGAACTATTATGTCTATATGTGTGCTTAAGTATAGAATGTACTATATTTTAGCAAGGTTGTAAACACACAAAGTTGTAAGTTTTGTATGCTGAACTTGGAACTCATTGGATTTACAATGCCTTTGTCAGGTGAAAATTTTTTAAAGGCTTTTTCAACTTATTCAAAACAAACTCTATGAACTCACCAACCTTTGTTTTGTCACTTTTAGCAATCTCGTGTCTTAAGGCGATAGCTAGAGTTTGAAGCATAGAGTCAGCAAACATATTTTGAAGACTTTTATGCATTCTGATTTACCATTCAAACATTTTGTAAACATTTATATATTATACTTTGGGACCTCATTGTTTGTAACTCTGATTTCATTAATCGAATGGTAACTTTTCAAAATGTCTCATTTAGAGGTCGCTTTTATAACTTGTACTTTGTATTATGAAGTAGCACCCCAATGACACAATCTTCCTCTCAGTGTTAAGACTTGGTACGTAGCATTGGTTATAGAGAACTAGGTTGCATTTAGAACCTAGACTATAACTACTATATACATTACCTTCCTCCCTTCATGCACACTTTAGACTTTTTTCGTAATTTGAGCACCTAAGTGGAGATTCCTATGAACCGACCGAAACACCAAACATCATATGAGTCGATATCCAAGCATTGTGATAGTTACTCCTAAATTATACATATCCCGGATCACCTATGTCTAATTTAGAAAGAATCATGCAATGAAGGGAGTAGTAGGCTTATATGTGTAAGCAATCTCCAGAATCGAGCCAAATTTTCAAAAGATTTTCAAAACCACTTGTTTCAGATCCAGCTGACAGCTTTGATGATGAGTTGCAAAGATCAAGCTAGAAACAAGTTGTTACTTAAAACCATTTAGCATAATCAGATGACAGCTTTTGTTTGATGAGTTGTGGGATTAAGTAAAAATCGGTTACCTAAAAGTCTTTTTGAGGGTTTTGCCGAGAATGAAAAAGTTTGCCTCATCAAACCTCAGCCATAAGAGAGTATGTCTTTAGAACGGGCAATAGTCGCTATAGTCACAAGAACGCATCTAAGTAGATAAGAAACCCATATACATGAGCTTGGACGTAATCCCTTAGACTATGCACACTGTAAGTAGTGAACATCAATGTAACTTCGGATTAAGTTCCCGGTAGAGATCAGAATACCAGATTTCTGTCACTATTCATTTTACTATTCATTGTTACTATTCACTTTTCACTATTCATCCTGCGAAAATTTTTATTTCACATTCTCGAGGATAAATTATTTTAGTAATGACCCGAGAGTCATCACAATCGTTAGATCATTTTCGCAGTTATTAAGAAAACATCGCTTTAAAGTTTCGCTTTGACGTACACCATTTAAACATCCCGCCGCATATCGTAAAACCAACTCCAACAATTTTCCTCATCGATAAATTTTTAGATCACTCATGATTAATTTGATAATTTTAAGATTTATTTTATGTTACCAAATAAGCTCAAATAAGTAGCATTTAAACTAAACTTACATTTTAAACGCATTCTACTTACATCCGCAATTCGATTTCATCGTGTATTTCCTAAGATGAATAGAAACTTTTGTATTTATGGAAAATTCAAACATATTTCCTCCTTCAATTCAAGTTAAATTAACCTCAGATGCTTCTATCTTAAATCGCCACTTTTTAAACTACCTAATAATCAATAAGTTATCCCGCCATTCATGAAAACCCAAATTTTGACATCTCTCATATCACTTTAGACTAATTTTAGTCTACTCTAAATAAATTAACGGCTCGCTTCTAAATTTCGTTTTTTTCGATAAACCGCTAATTACGCTTTTACCCGTATTTCCAGTTTTAAGCAGCGTTTTTGCACCCAATAAGACTTATCACCCATTTTATATTTTTAGATGGATTATAATGATGAGTTTCATCATTCCTGCAAGTTTCATATTTTTACGATACCCGATTTTACGTTTTATGGCTTCAGTTAGCATTTAACGGAACCAAAACTCACTCCGTAATCAAGATAATACCAAAACTATCCACCTAAGTCATCTTATCTCTATATGAACGAAATTAGGGAGGGGAGTCATCACCTTGGTGTCAAAATCCTAAGCATGCTTCCTTTAGATCATTTACATGTGTAAATTTAATCATGGTTAGTTTTTAACCCAATATATAGTTAACTAAAATCTCTAGCCTATAAATACCAAGCATAAACCTTCATAATTTCTTGCACCACCCCTTCTTATCATCTAAAGTCCTAAACCTAAGGCATTTCTTATAGATCTTGTAAGAACATTCATGTGTTATTCAAGAAAACTAGCGTTTGATCTTCGTTCTTGGAAGTTTTCAAGAAAAAGTCGTTATAATCTTCAAATATCTTCAAGTCTCCAAAAAGACGTCGTTATAATATTCTTTTCTTCTTCGGTTCTCAAAGCAGGCGTTGTTATAATCTTCTAATAGCCGTGGGTTTTGAAGATTAAAATTCACGCCGAAGTCTGTTAATATTTTATTTTTCCATAATACTCAAGCATTCTATTTTAAGGTAAGTATATATCTAACTCAAACTTATTTAAATACTTATGAACTTTGTTAGTTTATTTATTGTATTTATAAACTCTTAATATATCATATAATCAAGTAATTAAAATACATGTTTTAAGTATTGAGCACTACAACACTAGGAACTTCATGAGGGTTCATTTGGGTAAACGGATCGAATGAAGTTGTCGGATTTACGATTTAAAGTGTCCTAGCTCTAATCAAGCATCGCATGACCTCGAATTATGATGGCCCTAACGGTAGTACGAGATATACAAACTAAAACCATTTCTATAAACAAACATACGAATACTACGTCATGATCAATATAATGGCATATATAGGCTCGTTCATGTTTTCTTATGCATTATTCAACCTAAGAGTTGACATCATATTCTAGGTTATCGTAGAGACTTCTGTAAAGCTTATCCATCGACTCAAGTTAGCACGTTGTGATATCATTATTAAGGTGAGTTTCATAGCCCCTACTTTTATACATTTTGAAATTACTTTTGGGGGAGATACATGCTCAACTATTTTCATTTACTTTCATAAGTACTCTAAACTTTTACTGATTATCGTGAGTTTCATAGCCCCTACTTTTATACATTTTGAAATTACTTTTGGGGGAGATACATGCTCAACTATTTTCATTTACTTTCATAAGTACTCTAAACTTTTAATGATTACCGTAGTTTCATAGCCCCTACTTTTATACATTTTGAAATTACTTTTTGGGGAGATACATGCTCAACTATTTTCATTTACTTTCACAAGTACTCTAAACTTTTACCTGATTATCGCGAGTTGAGCTCCTACTTTTATACATTTTGAAATTACTTTGGGAGATACATGCTCAACTATTTTCATTTACTTTCATAAGTACTCTAAACTTTAATGACATTATCGTGAGTTCAGTAGCCCCACTTTTACTCATTGGATTGTTTTACAAACTCTTTGGGGGAGATACATGCTCAAACACTTGCTTTATACTTTTACAAATACTCAAAGCATTATACTTGATTGCATTATACTTGATTGCGTTATACTTGATTACATTATACTTGATTGCGTTATACTTGATTATGCTACACTTGATTGTGTTATACTTAAGACGATGATAAGTCTCCCAATATAGACTCGGCAGTCCCCTAGTTCGCATGATGACGATGATACGCCTCCCAATATATTTTGAGCAGCCTCCCCTGCTCGCATGATAAGACGATGATAAGTCTCCAATATAGACGCGAGCCCTCTGCTCGCATGATAAGTCCATGATAAGTCTCCCAACATACACGGAGCGCCCCTCGCTCGCATAAAAGTCTCCCAATATAGACGGAGCAACACTAAGTGCAATAATGTGAACTATTATGTCTATATGTGTGCTTAACTATAAATTGTACTATATTTTAGCAAGGTTGTAAACACAAGTGTTGCAAGTTTTGTATGGGCGGAACTTGGAACTGAGTGGATTTACAATGCATTTGCTGTGTGAACATTCTTTAAAGGCTTTTCAACTTATTCAAAACAAACTCTATGAACTCACCAACCTTTGTGGTAACACTTTTTAGCATGTTTATCTCAGGTCTTAAGGCGATAGCTAGAGTTTGAAGCATAGAGTATCTAACATATTTTGAAGACTTTATGCATTCAGATTTACCATTCAAATATTTTGTAAACATTTATATATTATACTTTGGGACCTCATTGTTTGTGACTCTGATTTCATTAATCGAATGGTAACTTTTCAAAACGTCTCATTTAGAGGTCGTTTTCTATAACTTGTACTTTGTATTATGAAGTAGCACCCCAATGACACAATCTTCCGCTGCAGTACTTTGGGGGTGTTACAACAAGAACAACAGAAGTTCTATGTGATTCATAACGAGAATTATGTTATATTCTATTGTTAATTTCTCAAACTCTCATGTAATTTACAAAAACAATAGATGTTTTATAATGACTACAAAGAGAGAATCAAAACAACATAGCCATCATGTTATGGTTGAAAAAAAATTATTAGAAACTCAAATTCTAATATGATTATTTCATGAATCAATATCATAACCTCATGTTATGATTATATTTATTCATAATAAAACATCAAGTTTTATTACAATGAATAAACTAAAAATACAATAACCTCAAGTTATTGTATCTCTTTTAATGAACCTCAAGTTCAGTTATTATTCTATAAAGAGAATCACAATATCATAACCTCACATTATGTTTAGAAAAGAAAAAAAATTATGAACTTCAAGTTCTACTCCGATGAACATAATCAAAATGTAGTACCTCAAGTTATTCTTTTTAATGTTGAATCATAATTCTCATGAAAGAGTCAAAATAACATAACTTTGTGCTATGATATTCAATTAAAAAAAAGAAAAAGAAAAAAATGGATAAGAACTCAGGTTCTATCATGATTCTATCAAATACATAACCTCAAGTTATGATTATAACGTTCTATGATGATTCTCTCAAGAAAATCAAATAACATAATCTCATTATGTTAAAGAAAGAAGCTAGAACATTATTCAATCAAGTGAATCAAATAACATAATCGCATTATGTTAAAATGATTCATCAATAGAATCAATAACATAACCTAGTGTTATGTTTAAAAAAACATGTATATATAGAACCTCAAGTTATATTGAATATGAGTGGAAGCCGCCAAAATGTGAGACTTGTAAAGTATTTGATCACAATGATGATGGATGTCCTAAAAGAGTGAAACCGGTTGTGAAAGATAAATCGTTGGTTGATGAAGAGGGTTTCGTTGAAGCTTATAAGAAGAAAGGAAAAGGTAAGCTTCAGGGTACTAATTGTCAGGTTGATGGGATTCGTTTTCAAAAGCCTAAAGTTTCAGATACTATAGGCGGTTACTAAACCAAAGAATAGAGGAGCATCGGCGTTGAATACAAGTTCTCCAACGGTTAATGTAGGTTTTACTTCTTGTAAAGAACCTACTACTGATCCTTCTAGTAGTACGACTCCATCCCGGGATGACCAAGGTATGAATAATAATTTGGTGGATGATATCAACCATGGTTATTTGAAGAATAGTTTTGATGTGCTTACGGAACACAATGCGGTTTTGGAACCTGTGATTAGCAATACGTATACTCCTGATGTTATCTCTAGTTCTTCCAAAACTACGTATCCATCGCCTATGAAGAACACTCCTATTGCTGACCAAATTGGGAAGCTGAAAAGCTTATTATTGATGGGAAAGCTACCCTTGTGGATAATGATGGCAAACCTCTTAAAAAGGCTGTTTCTTCAACTAAGGTGGGTAGCAACCCTTTCTCTAAGGTTGGCAATGTGATAGTTTCTGACAACGATGATGATGAAGTTTTTGATGATCACATTGGGATGTTGTATTCTGGAAGTGGAGGTAAGGAGCATAGTCTTTATAAGCAATTGAAAGCGGATACGGGTGATAGCAACAATTATGATGATGATGATTTTGGCCTCTCTCCTGCTCAATTAAAGGCTGCTGGAATTTAAGATTTTTGTCTTAACTAGGTTGCTTTATAGTTTGCGTAAATTGTATCTTTTATGATGGTTTTTGGTTTGGATGTCTACTTGGTTGTAGCTAGTTGTCGTTTATGGCATGTCATAAATGATTAGTGGTTGTGTCAAGCATTTGTTTGCAGTTAATGTGGTACCTCGGCCACATTCCATTATACTTAAAGGTTTTTTTGGAGTAATATATTTTACTGGGTGGAATGCCCTTTACCTAAAAAAATTATTTTGTGACTACATTTTATTTTATTTTATGTTCTTTCTATTTACAAACCTAACACAATCTTTAACTTTATGTCAATACTTCATCTATTTTCTTGATAGTGTAAATGTTTTAATATATATATATATATATATATATATATATATATATATATATATATATATATATATATATATATATATATATATATATAGTGAAACTTTATTTTCAGAACCCACTTTAAATGCGAGAACCACTTTTTAGCCATTGGATCATTTAATTAATGGATGAGATGACTTGTGCTATTAATGTAATTAGTTAAAAGATGTGGTCATCATTTGTAAATCATAAAGGGCATTATGGTAATCTTATTATTATTAAATATCCCCACTAATTAAGGAATTAATAATCATAAAACTAGGTAAAAAAAATGCACGATTCATTTTTCAACCCTAACTGCCCCTCTCTTCTCTTCACCCAAAAAACGGTTGTCCCCTATGCTTCACAACCGCTTTCTCTTGTTATTTGTTCATTGAAAAAATCAAGCAGTTGATCCTCTCTCTTTCTCACGTAACCGCCTCCTACCACCATCATATAAACCGCCGCCACCACCAAGAACCGTCATCGCCTGTGATGGTTCGTCTGGGTCCGTCACCGTCGCCAAGAACCGTTACCGGCACCAAGATTAATTTATTGTTTTATAACGGTTCTATGCTGTGAGGAGTATGAATAGATTAACTGCGTATTCTAATGTTACGTGGAACATGCATTTGAGTTATTATCTGCTATTTAAGAATTTATCATTTTGCTTTTTATGTGTTATGCTTTGAAGGTGAGTATGCATGGTCTAGAAATGTGGAGTGATCTGTTGCAAGGAATTAAATATATTGTTATATGATTTTGAGATTTAACGTATTTTACTTGTTGTGAATGTTCTTTTTTAATGTGTATCTTTGGCAGGAAAAAGAGTTGGATTAGAAGTGCCAAAAGTTGAGGTTAGGTTTGAGAAGGTGAATATTGAAGCGGATGTGTTGGTTGGATCTAGAGAGTTGACGACTTTAGGTAATTACACGCGTGATGTGATTGAGGTCAGTTCGTTCTTCATGTAATTCGTATGTATGTTATTTATTTACGTTTACTCCTTTTCATATAAAATAGTGATTCGGTTGGTTGTTACGCGCGAATGATTTGATCGAGTTTAGAACATTAGGTTTCAATTAATTACTTATTTAGTGAAGATTTTACAGTAAATCGGTATATGTATGTTATTTCTCAGCGTTTTGTTTATGTTTAGTAAATAGCTTCTCAATGTCATGCATGTATTTTGATGTTAGTAGTTGTACTAAATAAAAGGTCAGTGTATTTTTGTGAAATTTGGCTATTGTGTTTCATAGTGAACAAAAGAGTTGCTAATAAAGTAGTGATTTAGTTGGTAGTTAAGCGAATGATTTGAGTTTAGAACATCATTGTTTTGATTAATTAGTCGATTAAGTGTAAATCGATGTACGTGTGATATTTATTTACGTTTGTAGTTAGCTTCTCATAGTCATGCATGCATGATTTTGATGTTACTAGTTGTACTAACAGGAGGTTAGTGTGTTCTTTGTGAAATCTGTCTATTGTATTTCAAAGTTGAAGTATATATGTTTGAGAACATGATGTTTTTAAACATGTATGTTTAAAACATGTATCTTTTAAAATATGTATGTTTTAAAAACATGTATATTTTTTATTTAGAATGCTATTGGATGCTTTGCCTACATGTTTGTACACCTTTCTTTGTTGTAAAAATTCTCTCAAATGACCTGAATGGGTTAATAGATCAGTAGTTATAAGAAGTAGAAGATTTCTTTCTAACAAAATGGCCGTCAACTTAGTGTCCTTTGTATGTTCGGATATTTTAATTAATGAAGATGTTCATGATGGCCTGGTTAATCTTGCATATTTTATGATGGCCTGGTTAATCTTGCATGTTTATGATTAAAACATATATGTTTATTTAGTATAAAACATATTTGTTTTGTGTGATGGGTGAACATGTATGTTTATTTAGTATAAAGCATATATGTTTTGTGTTTTGGATTATAAAACACATATGTTTTGTGTTTATGATTAAAAAACATATTTACATCATTAATTTAATATACACTAGATTGTGCATATGCGTTATGCTAGTTGTTGTGATTAATTTTCGTTTCTTATTTGTTTGTGGTTTAATTGTTTTCGTGCATGCTTGTTTCAGATTAATTGATGAAGATGATGATATCATTAAAGACCGGGAAGTGGATGAACACAATTATACATGAAGATAATTTGCGCCTTTTGAAGACATATGATTATTGCATGTGTTTTTGTACTTGTAATCAAGTGAAATGTAATATTTAAGTATATCAATCTTGTTTTTCTCTTGTTAATGATTTATGTTCTTTAATTTGTGATTCAAGCTTTCAAAAAAATAATGATCATGTAAAAATATTAGTAGGTTGATAAAAAAAAGTGTTAGCGAAAAAAAATATATATGCATTTTGACTAATTGAAAACATGCATGCACCTTGACTACTTGGGGAAAAAAAACATGTATGCACATTTGTAGATTTGAAACAAAAAAATGCACGCTCCTTGAGATTTCAATAAATAATGATTAGGTATAAAAAACATGTATGCACCAGAGTATCTCAAAACATGTTAGCATTAAAAAAAAAAAAAATCCGAAATTTAAGATTTATAAAGAAGGGAATTATTAAAAAAAAACAAAAATAATATGAAAATGTCTTTTACTATTATACCCTTTTGAATTAAATAAAAATAACAAAATGCTATGGAGCATTAAATGATGTACATTGTGTATTACTAGTTGTAAAAAGATTCTCAGCGATTCTCACACTTAAAAGTGGTTAAAATAAAGTGCCTCTATATATATATATATATATATATATATATATATATATATATATATATATAAATATATATATATATAGGAAAGGATCTAAAGGATTCAATTTTAAGTAGGGATGGTGCGGATAATATCACAAGAGCTTTTAAAAAAAATTCAAAAAAATCAAAAAATTAAAAAGTAAAGAGGATTATAAATTATTAAGAATCACTGAAAAAATTTCGTGAAAAAAATCGATTTCTTGATTAAAGGTATTGTGATATTAAGGTCGATTTTGACTTTTTTACAAAAGTCAAGATCTGATCTTGACAAAGTCAAGATCTGATCTTAATATCACATACACCTTTTATATTTTAATACAACTTGTTAAAATCACACTAACTTTTTTTTGATATCACACTACTTTTTTGTTTTTTTACTAAATATTATTAATATCACCGTTACTTTTTTAATAAAAAAATGTTAATATCACGGTTTCTTTTTATTATCACAGGTACTTTTTTTCTTTTTTTAATATAATTGTTAATATCACCGTAACTATCATATGTTTTTTAATAAAATTGTTAATATCATAGTAAATATTATATGTTCCTTAATATCACGGTTCAATTTTACACGTAAAAAAACTTAATATCACATTTGGTTTTATAATATCACCATTTTATAATATCACGACTTCTTAATATCACAATAGAACTCATAATATCGTTAATATCACGGTAGGACTCATAATCAAAAAACTAAAAAGTGCTCAGAAAAATTTGGAAAAATAAAAAAATTAAAGAAGATAACACTAGTAAGGTTCGCTCAAAAGGAAAAAAATTAAAAAAAATCGTTTACATGGTCAATTGCTACCGTGAAGTTAGCGCAGATCTTGACTTTTTTACAAAAAGTCAATATCAGATCTGAAATGGGCGGTCCAGATCTATCCGTATATCCGCACTAAAATTAAAAATCCGCACATGATCCTCACTATATATATATATATATATATAGAAATTGGTTCTTTTAAAAAGTTGATCTCGGTGGAAAAGTGAGAGAAGTGATCTCAACCATTAGATCACCCTCTATTCCCCTCTTTTTTTTTTTCTTGCTAACTACAGGGACCTTAATGTATTTTCTTTCATTCTTTAAGGGACGGTTTCATAAATTCGTCTCTTTCATATATAATGCCTATTTTTTTTCATTTTTTCTTTTTCTTCTTTCTCTCATTCCATGACACGACTTTTTTCTCTCAATTGTGTTATCAGATTTTTTTAACACATATCAAATCGAAGATCAAATTAACACACTAAATCATATCGTTTTATTAGATTCACAATATGATCTCATCATAATTTATCAATTAAGATCAAATTCGGTATGTAATCAATTGTTATAAATTTGTTATTTTTGCTACTTAAAATCAATCATAAAGCTTATATATGTGTTTGTTATTGTTTTATCTGTAAGGATTTTTGTTCATAGTGAGTTAGGTTTTTTCTGTTTATGAAATTTGATTCGTTAATCATCATGTTTGTTTATAGATGTAACGATTTTCAGAGTTCATTGTATAGAATTGTTATTTTGGATCGAAATTGAGAAATAAATACATGGAATACATGTTTATAAAAAAACTGCTCACCAAGTGTTTGATAAAATGTCTGAACGAAATTTTTAAATCAAGCGATGCACTAATTTTTCATTGTGGTTATACATCTTTCGATAGTAGAAACATATTTCAAATGATTGTGCATGTTTTGTTAATGCTAAATATTCGATTATAAAAATATCTATGATAAGCACTTTGTGAAACACCCTCTAGAAAAAGAGTACTTTTGGCCATTGTTTATTTCTTATGGATAAGGTGTTAAATCAATTGATAAGCTGATGTTAGTGCTACTATATTGGCCTATTGGGATGCTTTTATATTCAATGTCTTTGCAATGGTTTTTTGCATCCAGAAGAATAAAGTGTAATGGCTTTTAAACATTAAAGTACAATGCTTGTTTATTGACTACCAAAAGTCAAAATGGATTACAAGAGATAATAATCTATTAGAAAGTCACATGATATACATTTTGAATTTTATAGACAATGATTGTTATTCTGTCAACATACATGTACAGTTGTAGCTTATACGAAGCTTGGTATTGAAGTCGTTTGCAAGGTTGTCTAACAAGGCTTCGAACCTTCGTGCATGAATTATAATCGATAACAAAAATCTAATTGTAGAGTGCTAGGGATTGGGCTTGTGCTCAATGATCTAACCTCGGGTATTCCAGTGATTTTCATCGGTTTGTAATCGTGATAATCAGGTAGTGCTTCTTTTGCTTTATGTCTGGAATTCATTAAATTGACAAAACGAATGCACTAAAGTGACTCAAACAGATGCACTAAAGTTCATCAAACAAATGTAGTAAAGTTGCATCATATTTTATCATGTTTCCTTTTGTGTAATAATTGCCATAATTTATGTATGTTTTCACGACGCATATAGTTCATCGATCTTGTACTTGTATGGGTATCAAGATGTACATCGATGTGGACTCGCTTGAGACCGCTCTTGTTCAAAGGCTTATGAACTTTATTCACTATGATTAGTGCCGCCACAATCAAATAGTGTGTGAAGGTATCCGTTAATTAACGTTTTTTTATACTTATATCTTAAGAATGAAAGATTCTATATGATATATCCAATTTGAATTGATCTAAAAAAAACATAGTTAAAAATAAATGGGTCAAATGGATCAAAAGTCGCCAAAGTGTATATTTAATGTGCGAAAGTATTCCACATCTATATTCAATCATTAACCAAATATGCCTAAACCTCTATATGCCACCTTTACTTGTAGTATATGAAGATGAAAGAAGAGTACTTACACTATGGGCCCATGCAGGTAACGAGGATCATACATGCCTGCATCAATCATCTGGGTGAGCATAGACTAGCTGGTGGTTGGAGACATGAGAGTTTTAGAAAACCCCCTTTCGAGAGGTGGATGAAAACATGCAATAATGCTACAATTTGTCACACCCCCTAATTTAATTGCTTTTGCGGAATGAAATTCCTCGGGATTGATCGTCATAGCATCACAATCACAAGTTATATTGAACGACCTAAAGTGTCGTTTGGAAACACATCGCTTGATTTAATAAAAACATTCAGAGTTACAAAGATAGGTCCCAAATGAAAGTTACTATACAAAGAAAATAAGTTTAGTACAAGTCAAACGATGTTTTAAAGTACAAAACCAGTGAGACGCGCCGTCACCACGACTCCATGATGTGTCCAAATGCATGCCATGAAGTGAATGCCTTAGATACCCGAGATAAAACATGCTAAAAGTGTCAACACAAAGGTTGAGTGAGTTCATAGAGTTTGTGTTGAAATGTAAAGCCATTCAAAATCGTTTATGCAAAGAAAGGCATTGTAAATCCACTGCCTAAGTTCCGCCCATACAAAACTTTGAACCCGTGTGTTCACAACCCACCGCCAAAGGTGCATAGTTTATGTTCAAGTGCATGATGTCAAATGAATTCACATTATAGTGCATGACTTATGTATCAATAGTTACTTGACATAATTATACCAAGACATTTAGTTCAATGAAAATCCCAAGACATTCAAATTTCAATGATTATACCACGACATTTAGTTCAATGATAATCCCAAGACATTCAGCTCAATGATTATACCACGACATTTAGTTCACTGATAATCCCAAGACATTCAAATTTCAATGGTAATCCCAAGACATTCAAATTTCAATGGAAATCCCAAGACATTCAACTCAATGGTAATCCCAAGACATTCAAACCAATGGTAATCCCAAGACATTTAGTTCCATGATTTATGATATAGAATATGACTAAACATTCAGTTCAGTTAAGCATGTAGTTTCAAATAATCATGATAGTCATAAAATAGTGAGCATGTATCTCCCCAAAATAGTACAAAACAATTGAAATGGGCTATGAAAACTCACTTGGTAAGATGATGAATGACAAAGTGAGTACACCGAGATGTAGTGTGATACTTTAACCTTGACCTATTATGAATGATATGATATGTAATGAGTTATGGTATAATGTTATGCATGCATTTCAGATGTTATTTATACCATTGGCTTAGTTTTGAAAAAATAATACTTATCGTGAAAAATACTCTTTGACGCCTTGACCATTCTTAAATTACTTTACAAGTATTCACGTCAAAATGTCATCCTACAATGGTTTTATAATGATTTATAGTGAAATTATCACTTTTCGTCGTAAAAAATAAAGTCGCTTGGAAATTTTCATGAAAGTGATAAAATGGCTTCAAAAACTAGTCGTAAAATGGTGTACGCCAATCGTTAGGAAACTAACTCGACGGTTTTGGAAAGCTTGTATCAAAATCTAGAAGTTTTAGTACAGAGTTTTCACCATAGAGGTCTCGAACATAAAGATAATAGAGGTTAAATATGGTGATTTTGTCCAAATGTTGTGTAAAAAGTGAGTTTCGGCAAAGTTTAAGCAACCGTAAATAATTTATTACAACTCCGCTATACAAACGGTTGGTCGTTTTGAAAAATATGCTTGGTGATCTCAATTTTATTAGAAGATATCTCGTTACAAAAAGTTCTACATCATCTAAAATGCCTTCAATATGGTCGTTTTAGTTACCGTAACACTTGTCTCGTAAAAAATAATATAGTTTTTCTAAAATAATAAAGTTACGGCAATTTATGAAAACGTGTATATCTTTAGTCGTTTCAAATCCGCTTTCACGTATTATACGCCCTTAGCTTCGTATCAAAGTATACTAATATATTTTTGATAAGTCGAAATAATTTGTAAAGCTTAAGGCTCGCTTTTGACTCAAATAAACAATAATAGGTTGCTGAAATTTCAGAAAAATATATATTTCGTCGTCAAACTTGAAAAATTCATAACTTCTTCATTATAGCTCCGTTTTAATCCGCTCAAGCGCCACGGATTCGCTTTTAAAGTATATTTTCTAAATATCAAGGCCAAAATTTCGTGCCTACTGTCGGATTTTCCAGAAAAACAAAATAAGGACAGATCACTTTTTATACTTATCAAAAATAGTTTTTCTCGTACTAAACCTATTCCAATCCCTTCAAATCAACTCCAAAGCTAATCTAATCCTACCATACACCTTCTTAGGGTGTCATGGGTTCCTAGACATCATCAATACCAATATATAACAAGGGGATAATTATAGGATGACTTTATATATATAACTCTAAAAATCATGTAAAAATGGTATAAATAAACACAAGTCTTGCATGCTTGCACCAAAAATGAAGAGATAAATATGAAATGAAAGTGAAAGATATAAAATGAAAGAAATATGCTTACAAGCTACTATGATGAGGTGCAAAGAACAAAGGTTTAACCTAAACACCCTAGGTTTTTATTTCAAAACCTTATTAAGAGTGTAATTCTAGATTGTGAATACTTGAGCTTGAAAAAAATTTGATGATCCCTTCTAAATCCTTATCATGGCCGGTTTTAGAGAGAAGTAAAACAAGGAGAAACCAAATTTTACTAACTTTGAAATATTGAAAGTGAATGAAGTGAATGATTGAGATAACTTGGAGTATAAATATATATTATCAAAGAAGAATTTTTCACCATTATTTAATGCCACCTTGGTCCCAAGGAAGAATTTGTCAAATTATATTTTTTTTTATATATAATGTATAAAATTGTTACAAAGTGTAAGTAAATGTACATGTAAGAATACTTGTATGATTTAATATACATTATTGTATTTACGTAAATTTTAGGTAAAAGAAATTTTTAATAGATCAAAGTAGAGTATGATGAGATCATAAAAATTGTAAAAATACATTCCTTGTAAAATTTGAGTGATAAAATAATCATCGTAGTTTTAAGAAAAGTGTCGTAATAATATAAATTTAACGATTTATATACAAAATAAATTTAGAACACTAGGTAAACTCAAAATATAGTTTTATAAACTAAATGTAAGTATAAAATATACCGGGATCATTTTTGGAAGTATCGGATTGAATGTTCAAAATAATAATTTACGCGATAACGTTTATTTAATATAAAATTTACGCGTTTAAGGTAAAATGCAATGTCATGAATGAACTATCATGATGCAAATGATGCTAATGAAATGTAGACTAAACCTAGTCCATATGAAATGTTCGTGATGATATGATCATGAATTCGCCGCTAAACCATAGCTGTTACTAATTTGGAACACGTAAACCTAGTTTACGATAAATGATGAAATTGTGAAACGTGAATTGTTTTGAGAAATGACCAAAGTACGAAGTTGTCACATTCGCCCACCAAAAGGAATTCACCTGAATTCATTCCATGTTGTTCTCTACGGTTTAGGGTTTGATGTGGCAAACTTTTCCATTCTCGAGCAAAACCTTCAAAAGACTTTTAGGTAACCGATTTTTACTTAATCTCACAACTCATCAAACAAGAACTGACATGAGATTAGGCTAAATCGGTTTGAGTAACGTCTTTTGAAAATTTGCCTTGGCCATAGAATTGCTTACACATATAAGCCTACTACTCCCTTCATTGCATGATTCTTCCTGAATTAGACATAGGTGATCATGCTATGTATAATTTAGGAGTAACTATGCAATGCTTGGACTAATCGACTCATATGATGGTTGGTGTTAAGTCAACGGTGTAAAATTGTGATAGAGAATGACAGGCATTCTCCACGCTAGAGTATAAGGAAAGGATAATGGGATGGGTATTTAAGGGCATCCATGTGACAATCGTTTTTGAAATGAAAGTAAATAACTCGAAAAATGTACGTATAAATCGCATGCAAAGTGAACATGCACTTGTGATGAAATGATGAGATGCTATGATGATGTAGTTATAGTCTAGGGTCAATGATGCAACATAGTTCTCTATAACCCGGCCTGATGCCAACTGTCACACCCCCAATTTACTGCTTTGCAAATGAATGGAATTTCGGGATTGATCATAGCATCACAATCACAGTTATATTGAACGACCTAAAGTGTCGTTTGGAAAACACATCGTTTGATTTAATAAAAACATTCAGAGTTACAAAGATAGGTCCCAAATGAAAGTTACTATACAAAGAAAATAAGTTTAGTACAAGTCAAACGATGTTTTTAAAGTACGTAAAACCCAAGTGAGACGCGGCGTCACCACGACTCCATGATGTGTCCAAATGCATGCCATGAAGTGAATGCCTTAGATACCTGAGATAAAACATGCTAAAAAGTGTCAACACAAAAGTTGAGTGAGTTCATAGAGTTTGTGTTGAAATGTAAAGCCTTTCAAAATCTTTATGCAAAGAAAGGCATTGTAAATCCACTCAGCCCAAGTTCCCATACAAAACTTGCAACCTGTGTATTCACAACCCACTGCCAAAAGGTGCATAGTTTATGTTCAAGTGCATGATGTCAAATGAATTCACATTATAGTGCATGACTTATGTATCAATAGTTACTTGACATAATTATACCAAGACATTTAGTTCAATGATAATCCCAAGACATTCAGCTCAATGATTATACCACGACATTTAGTTCAATGATAATCCCAAGACATTCAGCTCAATGATTATACCACGACATTTAGTTCAATGATAATCCCAAGACATTCAGCTCAATGGTAATCCCAAGACATTCAGCTCAATGGAAATCCCAAGACATTCAGCTCAATGGTAATCCCAAGACATTCAGCTCAATGGTAATCCCAAGACATTTAGTTCCATGATTTATGATATAGAATATGACTAAACATTCAGTTCAGTTAAGCATGTAGTTTCAAATAATCATGATAGTCATAAAAATAGCTGAGCATGTATCTCCCCCAAAATAGTACAAAACAATTGAAAGTGGGGCTATGAAAACTCACTTGGTAAGATGAGGCGATGACAAAAGTGAGTACACCGAGATGTAGTGTGATACTTTAACCTTGACCTATTATGAATGATATGATATGTAATGAGTTATGGTATAATGTTATGCATGCATTTCGTATGTTATTTATACCATCATGAAGTTTTGAAAAATAATACTTATCGTCGAAAAATACTCTTTTGACGTCTTGACCATTCTTAAATTACTTTACAAGTATTCACGTCAAAATGTCATCCTACAATGGTTTTGTAATGATTTATAGTGAAATTTTAACTTTTCGTCGTAAAATAAAGTCGTTGGAAATTTTCATGAAAGTGATAAAAATGGCTTCGAAAAACTAGTCGTAAAATGGTGTACGTCAATCGTTAGGAAACGAACTCGACGGTTTTGGAAAGCTTGTATCAAAATCTAGAAGTTTTAGTACAGGAGTTTTCGTCATAGAGGTCTCGAACATAAAGATAATAGAGGTTAAATATGGTGATTTTGTCCAAATGTTGTGTAAAAATGAGTTTCGGCAAAGTTTAAGCAACCGTAATTAATTTATTACAACTCCGCTATACAAACGGTTGGTCGTTTTGAAAAATATGCTTGGTGATCTCGATTTTATTAGAAGACATCTCGTTACAAAAAAAGTTCTACATCATCGTTAAAAAAACAGCCTTCAATATGGTCGTTTTAGTTACCGTAACACTTATCTCGTAAAAAAAATAATATAGTTTTTCTAAAATAATAAAGTTACGGCAATTTATGAAAACGTGTATATCTTAGTCGTTTCAAATCCGTTTTCTACGTGATTATAATCCCTTAGCTTCAGATCAAAGTATACTAATAGATTTTTGATAAGTCGAAATAATTTGTAAAGCTTAAGGCTCGTTTTTGACTCGAAATAAACAATAATAGGTTGCTGAAATTTCAGAAAAATATATATTTCGTCGTCAAACTTTAAAAATTCATAACTTCTTCGTTATAACTCCGCTTTTAACCGCCTGCTGCCACGGATTCGTTTTAAAGTATATTTTCTAAATATCAAGGCCAAAATTTCGTGCCTACTGTCGGATTTTCCAGAAAAACAAAATAAGGACAGATCACTTTTATACTTTCTTATCGAAAATAGTTTTTCTCGTACTAAACCTATTCCAATCCCTTCAAATCAACTCCAAAGCTAATCTAATCCTACCATACAACTTCTTAGGGTGTCATGGGTTCCTAGACATCATCAATACCAATATATAACAAGGGGATAATTATATGATGACTTTATATATATAACTCTAAAAATCATGTAAAAATGGTATAAATAAACACAAGTCTTGCATGCTTGCACCAAAAATGAAGAGATAAATATGAAATGAAAGTGAAAGATATAAAATGAAAGAAATATGCTTACAAGCTACTATGATGAGGTGCAAAGAACAAAGGTTTAACCTAAACACCCTAGGTTTTTATTTCAAAACCTTATTAAGAGTGTAATTCTAGATTGTGAATACTTGAGCTTGAAAAAAATTTGATGATCCCTTCTAAATCCTTATCATGGCCGGTTTTAGAGAGAAGTAAAACAAGGAGAAACCAAATTTTACTAACTTTGAAATATTGAAAGTGAATGAAGTGAATGATTGAGATAACTTGGAGTATAAATATATATTATCAAAGAAGAATTTTTCACCATCATTTAATGCCACTTTCCTTGTCGCCAAGGGGAAGAATTTGTCAAATTATATTTTTTCTCTCTTTATAATGTATAAAATTATTACAAAGTGTAAGTAAATGTACATGTAAGGATACTTGTAGGATTTAATATACATTATTGTATTTAAGTAAATTTTAGGTAAAAAAAATTTTTAATAGATCAAAGTAGAGTATGATGAGATCATAAAAATTGTAAAAATACATTCCTTGTAAAATTTGAGTGATAAAATAATCATCGTAGTAGTTTTTAAGAAAAGTGTCGTAATAATATAAATTTAACGATTTATATACAAAATAAATTTAGAACACTAGGTAAACTCAAAATATAGTTTTTATAAACTAAATGTAAGTATAAAATATACCGGGATCATTTTTGGAAGTATCGGATTGAATGTTCAAAATAATAATTTACGCGATAACGTTTATTTAATATAAAATTTACGCGTTTAAGGTAAAATGCAATGTCATGAATGAACTATCATGATGCAAATGATGCTAATGAAATGTAGACTAAACCTAGTCCATATGAAATGTTCGTGATGATATGATCATGAATTCGCCGCTAAACCATAAAGGTTACGCGAATTTGGAACACGTAAACCTAGTTTACGATAAATGATGAAATTGTGAAACGTGAATTGTTTTGAGAAATGACCTGAAAGTACGAGTTGTCACACAATTACTTGTGCCATGGTTGAAAAAATTTCCTATCAAGGAAAATCTTATTTAATAGTGATAGTTGTTGTAATCCTTGATAATCAGGTAGTAATTCTTTTGCTTTATGCCTGAAATTCATTAAATTGACCAAACGGATGTATTAAAATGACTCAAACAGATACACTAAAGTTCATCAAACAGATACAAAGAAAGTTGCATCATATTTTATCATGTTTCCCTTATGTGTGTAATTGCCGTATTTTACGGATGTTTTCTACACATGCGTATGGTTTATTGATCTTGTACTTGTGTTTGACAGTGTCTGGAGTGGATGCTAAAGTGCATAACCTGATACAGAACAACATGGAACGTTCATACACAAAAGTTATCCTACTTATGAAACTATCGCACAGGAATTGGTTTTGAATAAGTGTAACATGAAAATTAGATAATGTCATTTACATCTTCTGTTGTAAACTCCCTGTAGTAAATAAGATATACAATTTGTATAGATCTTGTATATAATTGACTTCAGCTTCAAGATTTCATTATAATAAAGTTTCACATTCTATATTTGTGGTTTTAGTATAAATCTCTCTCTTTATCACATTCATTTCTTTGGAATGTTGTTATTAGTGGATGATGTAACAGGTGGTATCTTAGTAGAATCTTTCTTTGAAGGCTCATCAACTTGAATATTTGTTGGTCGTTAACCGTGTTTGTCTTATCCTTGTTTGGAGCTTCTTTTCGTCAATTTCATGAACCTAAAAGTATTGAACTTGTTTTGCTTTTATGATACAAACGGATGCACTAAATACATCAAACGGATGCACTAAAGTTCCTCAAACAGATGCATTAAATCAAATAGGCGCACTAAAGTTATAGATGAGAATGAACACATTCATTAATGTAAATGATAAGCAAATTCATTTACTGAATGTAATGGTGATGAAAAGCTAAAGCTGTATATTAAAAAAAAAAACATTTGTTGTGCGTTTGGGAGTAAAAAATATAAACCTACAAATATAGTTGAACAAAAAGGTAGCAATAAACATACAAAGAATTAGTCACGTTATGAACGAATTGATCTTATTATAAACTTAACTTGCGAATACAAGAGATGCATTTTACATTTATGAGTGATGCTACAATCAGAATACAACGTCTCCTAAAATATAGTAAGCTAAACAAAAACTGATAAATAAGATTTTTACAAGCTAAACAATGACTATCTTCAAATTCTTACAAAATCTAAAACATTCAGAAAAGCCTCTCAAATCTTCTACCTTTCGATGCCTATAAAGTCATCATCTTGTAACAAATCATCATCAACGCTCAACCAAAACCAATGGCATCTTCGCCCCGACAAAATCATATTCGTCACTAAAGTCTTCCATTCTAGAAAGTTTCAGATGGGACATGTCAAATGTGTATTGCTAAAATAGAACCTGAATTAGTTGAACAATGATTATGAGTTAAAATATTATGTAATATTCCATACTGATGCCTTTTTTTAATACATATGCCCTAAAATGTATAAGAAAATAGTATATTGCCAAACACTGCTTAATATTCCATACGATGCATTATTTTCTAATACGAGATGCACTAAAGTGTACAGAAATATTATATAGCCCAAACACCCCCTGTTTACTACATCACTGAATAATCCTTATGCAGTATTACATAAACATGCCTCATTTTTTTAAATACAAATGCACTAAATATACACAAATTGGTATATTTTTCCAACACCCTCAATGTAAATTAAATGAATTCAATATTGCTGAACATACAAAATATCAGATGAGTTTGAATGATCCTTATGCAATGTTAGTATATTGCCAAACATATAAAAATATCAAATGAGTTTAATAATCCTTATAATCCATAAAAATACGTTGCTCTTTAATGTAAATGCACTAAGATATACATAATTTTACTAACACTAATACATATGCACTTTAGTTAATATGGAACAAAAAAAACTAATAAGAATATAAATTTCATAAATATATTATGGCTTGATTTTTTACTTACCACCATCGAGAGTATTGACCCTCCGACACCTGAAGAGATTTTGTACTCTTCGTGGGCAAAACACTACAAGTAAGTTAAGTTTGTACTCTCTCACAAATGATCAAACAGATTTTAGCGCTTAATCTAATTTATCATATTGCCTAATCATACTCAATAGGATGCCTTAATGTATCACACGATGCGCTAATAACAATAAATGATGCACTAATATATCACACATCATAACATTTATGACATACAAATAAACAAACAAACACATAGCTTAAATGATTTCAATATGATTTTATCTAACAAACTTATTATTTTTTTTATCAGCTTTTATGCTACATCGATGCTCTAATAGAATCTTAAAATTGATGCCCTAATACATTTTTAATACATACACACTAACCATACAAATTGTTGCCCTAATGCAGTATTAGAACAGATGCATTAAATAAACAAACAAACTGATACCCTAATACAATATTAAAACATATGTTATAAACAAACAAACAACTGATGCTCTAATATTGTCTTAAAACAAATGCTCTTTTTCATGATACCCTTATGCATCTTAAATAATTTCAGTATGCTATTATTATCTAACAAAAAAAAAGTTATTTTCATCAAACTTTGATGCACTGATAAACATACATGCTACAAATTAATGCATCACACTTACAAAATCTCATTGAGACATTTCATCAAACATATGGTGTGTACTTTCAATAAACACGTTTTTATACATTTTTCTGCCAAATTTGTTCCATATTAGATAAAAAACATGTTTATATGATGATAAACTTTCAACAAAAATTCAGAAAGTAATCAAATCATTGATTAAATTTTATTAATCAAAGAAAATTAGTTTACTTTTAATTTAAAACTAACTTTCTCTTCATTGTTGTATGATTAACGCTTCAAAATACATTATTAATTATACAATTAATTAGTTAGGTTTGTATTACCGAAGATGAACTTATCTTCATGAAACGAAGCCGCTATCGCCGCGGACCTGTGACGATGCTATTGAAGTGGTGACCGAACAATGGCATGTGGTGGTGGTCTGGAGGTGTGACGTTTTGGTCGGGTAGTGGTGGTTGGGTGGGAATGAGTGTATCGGTCCGAATGATGTGTTTATGTGATATGTCAAGAGTGGGAATGAGTGTATGCTAGTTCTCCCCTTCTTTTTTGTTATTTCATTCTATACCCTGAAGTTTGACATGTTTTAAAAATCTACCTCGTAACTTTTTTTTTCACTTTCTCTCTAATTACACTTTTCTCTAGAACCGGACTCTATATATATATATATATATATATATATATATATATATATATATATATATATATATATATATATATATATATATATATAATCTAGATCAAATAAGATCAAACTTAAAGTTGTTAAAATGAGATCAATCTAAAATTTGACAAGTGACACTCTCCTTATAACAAATTTTTTTTTTATTAGCTACAACTAAAAATGTTAAAGTTTTGATAGATTTCTTTTAAAATTTCATTTAAACCTAGGTGATACACTTTGATTGTAGTAATGTGTAATGGTTTTTGTATGTGTATCAGATTTTGGAATATTTATTAGTGTAATGTGTATCACTAATTCAAACTCATGTATCATTTGGTTATTAGTTTCTAAAATGTTAATTTGTATTAAAATATTATTTTTTTGTGTATTATTGCTAAAATTGATATTTATAAACGTTTAGTGGTTTTTTAGACTTGATCTTATTTTTACAACTTTAAGTTTGATCTCACATTAACCCATATATAGTTGTTGGATTCACGCATGATACTTAACGAAGAAGAATTGTGATGCTGACTTGCATGGTATATCTTTGTTAGGGATGCCTTATAACATTTTATTTGATGAGTGCTAAAATTTAAATAATATCACTTCTATGATTTTATTGCAACTTACGTGGTTATATGGCGAGACATTGGTTAAGTGATACATTCTGAATTCGTGTATATTTAACAAAAATGAAAATATGAACTCTTATATAGCTACACATGATATATTTTTTAGATGTTGTTAATGTGGAGTTTTTGTATGGTAAACGATAAATATTGAATGTTGTTAATTTGGAGTTTTTGTATGGTAAACGATAAATATTGAATGTTGTTAGTTCATTTGTTGCAAATGATTCACATGAATTTAACTTGTAAATAATTAACATGAATTTAACTTGTAATTTGGTTGTATAAATTAGACAACTTATATGTGAAGGCAAATATCTATTTTGTCATGTCATTCTTAAGTCTTCCATTCTCTATGCTTGTATCGATTAATATGATTATAAATTACATCATTCAATATTACACATTGTAATAGATGCTCTTTAATTGTCTGTGCAACACTATTACTTCACTAATTGCTTTCCACATATGTTTTTTCAATAAGTTAAATAAAATGTTAGAAATATTGATTTTGTTCACATGTCCGATTTGAAGTTCTCAAACATCAATTTTTTTTGTTCCTAATATTTGTGTGGACGTTTGATGTTAAGATCTATTTTAACTGTTAAAAGTTTTTTAGGAGAACCTCATCTTCTTCGTGAGGACCTTAAAATGCAATACTTAACGATGAAAGATTCATTAAATCATGGTAAGATCTCAAGGATACATTACCATACAAACGCAAGTAATTTTCTCAAAAATCTCGCTATGATTGTATGCACCTCAAGCTACATTAAAAAAAGCATAAGCGAGTTCGGTCTCACAATTTGAGTGTCAGATCTGAATTAAAAAGAAAATATATAATGGTGAAAGATCCGTTAAATGTATGTCAAAATCTAAAAGAAAGATTTGACCATCATAAGCAAGAGATTCTTGCAAATGCGAGCACATTTTTCGCAATATTAAGTAGTACATCTGAATGATGAAAAAAAATGCGATGAGATGGTTAATGCCTCGAATATACTCATATATCGAGAACGATGCTTTGATATAAAATAAATTGGCATGTTTGAACAAACACGATAAACCCGTTTACTAAATTTGCTCCATATTGTCATGTTAAAAGAAATTGGTTGGCAACCTCAAGTTGCAACATAAAGATCTTCATTCCTTCAAGTGAATATGTTAAAATGATCAACATAAGATGTTCATTCCCTCAAGTGAATGAGATAAAATGATCAATATAAGATCCCATTCCCTCATGTTAATGTGATAATGTAACGATAAATGGTTAAAGATCATTTATCATGATAAATGTTATGGTCGAGGTAGTATGAAAATGAAAAACCACTAGTAGTGGCAAAAATACAATAAGAAAGGAACAAACAAAAATGCAATTGATGCAAAAATGCAATGTGATGTATATGAAATAAAAGCGTTTCAAATATATTACACACTATATTCATAGATTTAAAAATATGTGCTAGGGCATTTTGCTCCACAAAAGAAATATAAAATTGTCATGAGAAATGAAGCTAAGTATTAAAGATACATTATATTCTTTTATATCTTCCTCGAAATTGCATTATGTGGAAAACTAGAAGAGGGGTTGAATAGTTTTACCGATTAAAACTTCTTTTTAAACTATTTAGATCGACTTATGTCAATCTATTAAATGTGTGTGTTGGATGTTGATAGATAAGCATATAAATAAGCAATGCAAAGATAAAGAGTAAGAAGCACAAAACCACGACATTAATTTAGTATTTATAGTGGTTCGCACAAGGACACCTCCTTGCCCTAATCCACTCCCTCGAAATACCTACTCGAGAGTTCGTAATCACTACACAACACAAGCCCTCTGGGCGGAGAAGCCTTCACAACGTCGCCTACTCTTTATCCCCAGTAAGGCTATTAGACACCGGGTTCTTCCACGAGGTAGAACCAAACCTATCACAATGTCGCCTACACTTTATCCGCAGACAAGGCTAGATACCGAGTTCCATTACAAAGGAGGAACTACTACCCAACACTACATAACACCTATCCCAAAGGAGACACACTCCTTATTACAACATCATCAATGATATCAATATCCTTTGACACAACCTATCTATGTTTGTACATCGATGCACCATATCGATTGTACACCCTTGGCACCTTTCACTAATGCCCTTGCACGATCTTTTGACACCTTTCACTAATGCCTTCACCATGGACCTTTGGCACCCTTCACTAATGCCTTAGACACGGACCTTCGACACCTTTCACTAATGCCTTCGACTTGACCCTTTTGGCATCTTTCGCTAATGCCTTCAACACAACACTTCTAGAGAGGAAGAAAGAACTATCAACAAGAGATCTTCATGAGTCTTGATGATGACGAAGCTTGGCAACTCATGGACTTGAGCTTGCTCGACTTCAAGAGGTGGTGATCTCGCCTTTAAGAGGAACCTAGAAGATCACACAAACATAAAACTACATAGAAAGATCCTTTGGATCCGAGGTTAGAGAGTTTACAATACTAAGAGAAAGTATATGTGGAAGTGGCCACATACAATGAATAAATGGCTTACTATTTATAGGCAAAAACAACTACTGTCCCCTGGATCCCACGGATCCCTTGCTTGAGGGATCCGTCCAAAGGTATTTTTGGAGATCCGCCAGACACTCCTCCTATTTGGGTTATGGGTCATGGACTTTGGGTCATGGGTACCCAAATAGATACAATGTATCTAGGAGATGCAATGCATCTAGTTAATGGGTCATGGGTTAGCTCCATGGGTTATGGATAATACCCAACATGACTTCATGCAATGGGTCATGGGTTATGGATCATGCTCCATGGTTATGGGTCATGGACTTTGGGTTTTACCCAACTACATTCAATGTATCTAGTCAATGGGTCAAGTACTTAGATTTTTACCCATTACATTACTCATTACAATATATATACTAACTATATATAGGTACATGTAAACACTAGTTGTTATACACATGAACTTTTAAAAAATGTAAACATTATTATTTGTTTAGTGTTTTATATGAAAATGTAAGTTTGTTAGTAAACTATTGGCTCAAACCATTTACGTATTTTATTTGTTTCGTTAGAATGATTTTATGTTTGTTATCGACAAAACATTAGAAGATCGTAAAATATAAATAAACGTTTTTACGGCTTATTTGTATTAACAATCTCCCCCTTTTTGTTGATGACAAAACATAAGATTATTTTAAGGAAAAACTAAAATTACCGTAAAGTTTGAATTGAGTTTTACTCTTTCTTCCCCTTTTTCTCGAAACAAAAGAGCTTTAAAGAAACTAACACATTGTTTGAAGAAAAACATGTGACAAGTAAAAATATGAGAAGTAGAGAGTAAGGGAAGAGAAGGATTCTCGCCTTAGCTCCCCTTGATAGGTGCTCCCTTGTTGAGGGGCCAAGTAATTAGAAGACTCTGCTTAAAGTGTTTGGAATATTGTTTGCAAATGGTTTCGTCTTCTAGATGAACATGCTCCCCCTTGACGAGTGCTCCTTTGTGAGGAGGAATTCAAGTAGTAATGTACTCCTATATGAAAGTATTGCAAGCGTTTTTGCAATGTTTTGCTTTGACAAGAAACCCCCCCTTGTTGAGGGTGTCAAAATATTAAAGTGTATATTAAAAATCTACAAAACAAGGGTTAGAAAACAAGTATACAATGCATAATTTCCTGCAAATAAGACTCAAATTAGTAAGAAAATTTGTTTCTGCTGCACGGATCCCACGGTTCCTCCCTGGGAGGGATCCGTCTAGACCAAAGTGAGGGATCCATCTGCCTGTATACTTAAGACAACAATATGGATGTAAAAAGTGGTGTCAACACCAGCACGAAATGGTTCATACAATGGAGTAGGGAGATGAACCATTTAGAGTTTAAAATCGATGCATCGGTCTAAATGGTCATTAAATCGCAACCTCAAGTTTGCATGATAAATAGCTCAATGCGAGCCTAACATTCCAGAGTAAGTATTTCATCATGAAAATGCGATGAATTACTTCTAAATTATCAAATGAAACTGAGAGAAAAACTTGTGTTGTTGTATGGGGCCATATTATAATATGGACTATAACAAACTTAGCATCATGTTAATATGTTATTATAAATCATCCCTTTTATAATTGGTTTTTGTTATAAACCAAACATATCCCATTTTTGTTTTTTGTGTGCAAATTACTCCACCTAAATGCACATATATGGGATATAGAAGATGGATAATTCCTTCAGTAGTAGAGAAGCAGCTGTAAATTCAGAATGAATGATCATATTCTGTTGATCCTCGAAAGAAATTTTTTATGAATTGATTATTAAATGGATACTCATGCTCTAATTAGAAGTTGTCCCTCAAGGACACTATTTTATTATGACATGCCTCAAGCATGGTAGACAAATCGATTCCAAATAAAATCCTCGATGAAAAATATGGAGCATGAAAACAAGATGGTTGTTCGAGGTATAAAAGACCTCATGATAGTCTCATAAAGAGACACTAGACATTAAGGTTCCAAAGAACCTCAGATAGCTAATAAGATTCTATCTTGTTTTGAACTATTATGGAATCGACACAAAACGACGTCGATAAATTTGTCTACATACAATATATTGCTTGATATTATGCATGATGAAGATCAAATATCAATTAATATCCAAATGCCAACGTAAATGATTGGCCAACATAAAAGGACTTAGTATCTTGCAAATACTAAAAGTCTTGAAACGCAGTAGTTCAGACACGCCAATGTGTAAAATCTATTGGATATAAATCAGTTTTTGTGCTAAACCGAAATAAGAGCTCTAAAGTTATGTGTTTTAATATTTGAATTGTGAAATAAATAAATTCACAAAACAATAAGTTGATTATTGAGAGACAAATTATCTTGAGGTGGATGTAAATATCTTATTGATATTTTATGAGATAAGTATCTATTTTTCTTTAAAATTGGGTTTATTAGAGCTCTCGTATTCTATGAAAGATATGTAATGTCTCAAAAATGGCTTACAACTTCAACTTCTAGATACGATTAATAAAGTTCTCAATAAATTTATTTGATAAAGCTGAATGAATCCGTATATGGATCAAAATGATTTTGGACGCATATTATATAAATTGCTTTTGCACATGTCTCAAAGAAATAATTAGTCCTCAAGTACCATACATAAGTACAATTGAGGTTTGGATGCCAATTTTGTAATTAATATGCGTCACGAGAGTGTATTTTTCTCTTTTAATATTTTTACATGCATTCTATTCTTTCCAACCAATTGATTTTGTTAATACAAATAAGCCGTAAAAACGTTTATTTATATTTTACGATCTTCTAATGTTTTGTCGATAACAAACGTAAAATCATTTTAACGAAACAAATAGAGTACGTAAATAGTTTGAGTTAATAGTTTTCTAACACACTTATGTTTTCACATAAAACACTAAAAACAAGCCTAAGTGTTTTTATGATTTAGATACATATGTACAAAAACTAGTGTTTACATATCAAGTTAACATATACTTAAACTAAGTATACTAAAATGGGTGAAAACATGTAAATATTATAATGGGTAAAAACATGTAAATACTAAAATGGGTAATAAACTAGCTAATGGTTTTAATCCATAACCCATGGTTTTATTTATACCACTTAACCAAGTTCATTGTATCCTTAAGATACATTGTATCTAGAAAGAAAACGATGGATCAACCCATAACCCATGACCCATGACCCATAACCAAAAATACCCATAAGCAAAAGAGGAGCTCCTAATTCCTGCTTTGTGCTAGCCGGATCCCAATGGAAGGGATCCGGGGATCCGGGAACAAGAGAGAATTTTCTATAAATAGAGACCATTTCTTCCTTTCTATGCATCACTTTACACACATACTTCCCCCAAAGTATTCTAACCTCTAACCTCGCATCTAAGTGATCTATGTAGTTTGTCTTTTGTTTTTGTGTGATCTTCTAGGTTCCTCTTAAAGGAGAGATCATCACTTCTTGAAGACGTGCAAGCTCAAGTCCATGAGTTGCCATGCTTCGGCATCATCAAGACTACTAAGGTTCTCTTGTTGATAGTTCTTCCTTTCTCCATAGATGTTGGGTTGAAGGCATTAGTGAAGAATGCCGAAAGTGTCAAGATGAAAGCATTAGTGAAAGGTGCTCATCATCCGTGTCAAAGCATTAGTGAAAGATGCTAAATGTGTCAAGACCTAAGGCATTAGTGAAGCGGTGCTGCTGTGTCAAAGGCATTAGTGAAGGATGCCAAAGAATCAAATCAAGTGGTATTTGTGAAGAATGTCCTAGGTCGATAATCGATGAGGTGCATCATATACATATAAGTATTGTTTATTTACAAGGATGGTGATATCCTTGATGGTGTTTTAACAAGGAGTAGATCTCCTTGAGATTAGGTGTTGTGTCGTGAAGGGTAGTAGTTCCTCCATAGTAATGGAACTAGGTGCTTAGTACCTAATAAAGGTAGGCAACGCTAGATAGGATTAGTTCTCCTGGGTGTGAACGAACTCGGTGGTTAGCCTACCACCGTGATAAAGGGTAGCGACGCTTGTGTTAGGTGTGGTTCGCCTGGTGTGAAAAGAACTTTATTTAGCTTTGCGCAGGAAAAAGGTTAAAAGCGGCTGTTTTTGAAGGCTTCTCCGCCACAAGGAGTTGGTGTAGTGCTTACGAATCCCTCGGAGTAGGGTGACTCGGGAGGGAGTAGGGCAAGGAAGGTGTCCTTGTAGCCTAACCACTATAAAAAACTTGTGTCGTTGTGATGCGCTTACTTTATCTTTCATTACATTCGCTATATATCTATATATCAACGTCCAACATAAACAACCAAATAGATTGACATAAGTAGATCTAAATATTTAAAAGAAAGTTTTAAATTGGTAAAACTATTCAACCCCCTTCTAGTTTTTCACAATTGGCATCGAAGCTTCAAGCACAAGTTTCTTAGAGTATGTTGTACTTTAAAAACTCGATAACATCCATGTATGTTTGAAAACTACAAAGAAGGATTATCTTTGTCATATCTTAAAATCACTATATTGTTTATTGTTGGACAATGATAGAATGCTCTAACATTCTTTTTCTTAAGCATTATCTATACTTGGATTTGGAGTTACGTTAAGAGCATAAAGAATTTATCTAAATATTTCCTTTCAAGAAAAAAGAATGTTTAGTATTCTTACAACAAAAATCTGGAATTTCCAAGAAGATCACAAAACATCTAAATACTTCTTTTCTTAAAAAGAATATTTAGCCAAGGTATGATTACTGATCACTTGCTTTTAATTCTATTATTTAAATCTTAGTTGCATGATTTATTAGCAATTGCTTTAGTAGTTATCTATATTAAAGTCATCATCAAGAATAGTATTCTTCAAATTATTTGTAGAGACTACACTATGATTTCGTAATAATGACATTTTGGTTATTTGATAACCATTATCATTATTCATCACAAAGAATTTATTGACACTTCATCTATGTCAATAAATTTCCATGTGAAACTTCTTATATTATAATAAAATGGGATTTTATTATAATTATTGAAAAGCTTCCCAAGAATTATGACTAATTCTTAAAAGGGAACCCTCTAATAGGAATAGTAATCAATCTTCAAAACCTCTAATCACAAGTTTTAGAACCTTAACACCAAAACATTAGGTTTTTAGAACTCCCAAACCATAGTTATCAAGGAATGTTTGAGTGATTTTGTCGTTATGTCGATCCCTCGGGCTTTATATTCAATGGATCCCAAATGAGAGGATCCGCGATTCGGCAAATGTAAGATGATAAGCTAAAATGATCATCGGATGTTCCACAATCATACTTTCCTTAAAGACTCAAATTTAACAAAACCTAACTACTATTCATAGGAGCAACTTGATCATCTCTCTCAAGCATAACAATCACTTGTGTAAGTATAATCTTCACTACATTGTTGATTTCATTATTTGATTACTAGGATTACAAGTTCTTCATTTTAGAGGTTGGGTTCAAATGGGTTTGTCATAATTTGTTATCACATTGTTTTCTAAGATAACTCAAATCAAAGAATTAACATTGTTAATACAAATTAAACTCATTTCTTGAATTCAATAAAAATGAATTGAGCAAAATTGTGATCAACCCTCTAGGTTACTATTCACAATTAACACCACATTGTGGTTGCATTGTTTAGGAACAATCATGCCAAGCAACAAGATTACCAAGACACCGCCCACTACATACCCATGTATCATAGGAAAATGGTCTAAACCGGATGATAGAAAGGCCTTTAAGTTGCTTGAAAGGAGACTATTTCATGGCGGAGAGTTGTTGATCCATCATTTCTTGCAAATACCTAATGTAAGGGAAGTTTTGCAACTATTGGATTTGATTGTTTATTGGACATAAACGAGGAAATTTGCCCGGTCTTTGTGCTTGAATTCTACAAGACAATGGGTATAATTAGAAATGATGATGGGACCATCTCAATTGAATTCACCATCAATGAGCAGAGTTTAGTCTTCACTTGTAGAGTTTGGAAGAATTATAGGGGTTCAGATCAAGGTGTTTGTATGTACTCCAATGAATGGTCTTTGGAACAACTACACACAATGTTTGATCATCACGACATTTACTACACCTTGATCCAGGAAGCAACCACGGTGAGGACACCAGATTCATGCCAAGAGCCTCACCATCAAGAGTCACAAGGAAGTCAAAAGTGATCCATAGGGATCCACCTTTTCAAATGGAGCCGTAAATGTATGGATTGTATAGGAAGTGGGAGGATGTGATAAGAGAAAATGTGGTGTGCCTAGTAGGAAACAAGGACCGCCCCAACGCATGTCTAAGCTTCATGATCTATTGCCTAGTGACCAATACTCAATCCAACCTTGCCTACTACATGGTCAAAAGAATGGCAAGTGTTAGAAGCATGGACAAGATGGTGCTTCCATATGCAATGCTTTTAACCCGCCTCGCCAAATTCATCTTTGCTTTAGACCCTTCTCCACAATCCCTTGATCATAGCTTTGCAATAAGGTTATGGTACCATTAACCGAGGGTAGAACAACAAGGTTTATGGTGGAAGGAAAGAGACCACACCCACCCAATGACCTCTGACCCAAAGTGAAAGGCAAGGAGAAGGTGGAGTGAAGTAAGTAGCAACCCACTCACAAATATCGATCTTCACCCCCTTGGACTACATCAACCAATTTCCAAACATCCTAATGAATCACCAATGGCAACAAACCAAGGGAATCTTCAAATGCTTCTCACACAATTTCTTGAAGAAGAAGAAGAAGTGAAGATAGTCATGAAGAGTGGAGACGGGTGAAGAAGTGGAAGAAGGAAGAGAAGGTAAAGTTTGAAGAATCAAACTTATGATGAACAATTTCAAGACAATGATTTATAAACATTTTTAATTATGCTTGTAGTTTGTAGGTATTGCCTATCGCCAAGCATTAAACAATCCTAACGTGAGGTACTTGGGAAATGAGATTTACTTACCCCTAAGAGTGGTTGTCGCCACTCATTCTAGAATTCTAGCTCTTCCTACCTTGGCATACACTATATTAGTCAAGTATTGTATTTAGTCCCGTAGAAACAACTAGGAAAAGCATCTGATATAAAGTGCATAGATGCACATTTCCTAAAAGCTCCTCGATATGCAAAGAGGCGGATCCCACTTTGAACTGGCCTGATCCCTCCCATAAGGGAATCAAGGGATCCAGAGCATCTCGATATGAAATACGATTTGGCTACATTAAAACAGTCTATTAGATCACTTCTAACAAGTCAAATATAAGATACTAGAGCCAACTAAGTCTTTATCAAATAGTTGAAAATCTCACTCTCATCCATGGCTTATCTAGGATATAGCTTTGAAATATCTTTGATTTTTCAACTAGTCAAAACTCACCATAATTCCGCTCCAACACTCACACATTATCTATCACGCTTGATAGCACTTAGTTAGGTATATCTTTCAATTTTAGCAAATTGATCTCAATCATCTTTTAATCAAAATTTAGGTCAAAATTAGCTTTTCATTTCTTCTTATTTTTAAGGATTTTAGTAAATTCCTATTAGACATCATCCGACTTCTAGGGACTTGTTATCACCATTTCTCCACATCAAATTAAATGGAATCATTGTCAAACATATAATTAGACTACCCAAGGTCAAATTTTCTTGGCCAAAACCATCATTAAGCACCATTACTTGTTATGGTTAAGGGTTTGAGATATCCAACGCCTAAATACTTCAAAATTAAGTCAAACCTCGAATCCATTAATAACAAACCTTACAAAAGCTTAATGATTTCACCTAGACTTTTGTCTGAGCAGTCGGATCCTCGGTCTTTAACCTGTGAGGATCCTCACTAGAGAGGGATCCGCGGATCCGTAGATGCAAATGCATAAATCGCCTTCTATATTCAAATTCATATCACCTTTGGTTTTCTAACCACTCTTAGCATACATTAATTATCCTCCTAGAGATGATCAAAACCTCAAGAGCATGCTTAGTCTTTTAAGTGGTCAAGAATTTAATTCCAAATTCAAATTATTCTTTATAAACCAAACAATCTTAGGTTTATGGCACTATCCTCAATTACCTTCAAAAATCGAAATTAGAAGCTCACATTAGCATGACTAAGGCTCTTAGCTAACAACCTCACACATAGGATCATCCAAAGAAAGTGGTCAAATGATCCATGAAATTTCATCCACCAACATCTCCCATTAGAGATAATGACTCTAGAATCCCACCTCATCAAACCCATCCAACAAAAGCTAAGAGAACCGTAAGGATTAGCATCAAACCTTTCCAATCCGAAAAAGGATCATCTAGTTCTAAACCAAACATGGCTAGCGAGCCATCAAAACCTTCATTCATTAAAATGGACTACACTCCTTGAATGAGCCTCTTCCTCATCCAAACATATATTCATTGTTCCATTCACCACCAAGAACCTCTCGTTCACCAACCTTTTCATTGAATTGGGAACCACCTACAACACCAACTAGCCCATCATGGGAGACAAGGAACAACCTTGATCATGTGGAAGAAGTTCCATTACCACCCTCATTCTTAAAACCTCTCCCTACTTCTCAAAATGAAGACCCTCAAACACACATTGAGCCCCTCAAACATTCATTTCTCTCGGCCAAAACCAAGACAATATTTGCCCAAATTGTCTAAAAACTCAAGGATTTGTTCAAGAAGTACGAAATGAGATACATTTCATGTTCAATCATCTTCTTACAAAGTTGGATCAATTCAACAAATCCACTCATCCCTAGACTTAAGCACATTGTCAAATTCTAAGTCTTGTAATGAGATTAGCATTAGTAGCACTTGTTTGGCTAGCTCATTCTCTTAGTTTTAGAGATTTGGTTGTGTATCTCTTGTTTTATTGAATGAATACCTATATGCTATAATTATTTTGTGTGTTGTGCTTATTGTACATATATCTCATCCTTTCAATAGCATTGCTTGACATTTCTTCATTTCTTCATTGAAGAAATCGTCAGATCGTATAGCCTAGATCCTCCAAACACCTAGACGGATCCCTCCTGAAGGGAACTGGGATCCGTGGTACATAAGCACAAATTTCTACTAACTTGAGTTTTATTTGCAGGAAATTTTGCACTATACTCCTGTTTTCTAACCTTTGTTTTGTAGTTATTCAAAATACACATGAAGATATTGACACCATAAAGCTAGTGGAGTTGTTAAAACAACATTGCAAAATCATTTGCAACTTAATCCAATTTTGGATTACACTTCAGAAACCCCACTGCAAACATTGCAATATTCGTATAAGCACGCCATTACTTAGACTAACCATTTGCAAACTTAATTGTAAACACAATTAGTTTATTTTTTATTTATGTCCTTAACGCCTTTTTTCAGATGGACTCATCAAGGGAGAGTTAAGACGCAGTACCATTCACGCCACTTGCTTCTTTACATTTTACATTTTTCTTATAAAAATTGTGTTAGTTTCTTTTAACACTTTTTGTTTCTACTACAGAGAAGTAAAATCCATAAATTCAAACTTTTACGAATTTTATTTTTTTCTTAAAATAATTTTATGTTTTGTCATCAACAAAAAGTGAGATTGTTAATAGAAATAAGCCATAAAAACGCTTTATTTATATTTCTTTTACTTCATCTTCTAATGTTTTGTCGATAAAAACGTGAAAATCATTTTAAAGCTAAAATAGAGTACGTAAATAGTTTGAGTTAATAGTTTTTAACACACACTCCATTTCACATAAAACACTAAAAACAAGCATAAGTGTTTTATGATTTAGATACATATGTACAACAACTAGTGTTTACATATTGGGTTAACATATACTTAAACTAAGTATACTAAAATGGGTGAAAACATGTAAATACTATAATGGGTAAAAACATGTAAATACTAAAATGGGTAATAAACTAGCTAATGGTTTTGACCCATAACCCATGGTTTTATTTATACCACTTAAACAAGTTCATTGTATCCTTAAGATACATTGTATCTAGAAAGAAAACCATGGATCAACCCATAACCCATGACCATGACCCATAGACCATAACCAAAAATACCCACGGGAAGAGGAGCTGCCCACCGGACCTGCGCTTTGTGCTAGCCGCATCCCAAGTGGAAGTGGATCGCGGGATCCGGAGCGATGAAGAATTTTTTCTATAAATAGAGAACCATTTCTTCCTTTCTATGCATCACTTTACACACATACTTCCCCAAGTATTCTAACCCTCTAACCTCGGATCTAAGTGATCTATGTAGTTTGTCTTTTGTTTTTGTGTGATCTTCTAGGTTCCTCTTAAAGGAGAGATCATCACTTCTTGAAGACGTGCAAGCTCAAGTCCATGAGTTGCCATGCTTAGTCATCATCAAGACTACTAAGGTTCTCTTGTTGATAGTTCTTCCTTTCTCCATAGATGTTGGGTTGAAGGCATTAGTGCCGAAAGTGTCAAGATGAAAGCATTAGTGAAAGGTGCTCATCATCCGTGGCAAAGCATTGTGAAGGATGCTAAAGGTGTCAAGACGAAGGCATTAGTGAAGGGTGCCAAGCGTTGTGTCAAAGGCATTAGTGAAGGATGCCAAAGAATCAAATCAAGTAGTATTTGTGAAGAATGCCTGGAGTGAGTATGTCGATGGTGCATCGTTATACATATAAGTATTTGTTTATTTACAAGGATGGTGATATCCTTGATGGTGTTGTAATAAGGAGTAGATCTCCAGGATTGGTGTTGTCGTGAAGAGGGTAGTAGTTCCTCCATAGTAATGGAACTAGGTGCTTAGCCTAGTACCTAATAAAGGGTAGGCAACGTTGTGATAGGATTAGTTCTCCTAAGGTGTGAACGAACTCGGTGGTTAGCCTAGCACCGTATAAAGGGTAGGCGACGTTGTGTTAGGTGTGGTTCGCCTTGGTGTGAAAGAACTCGGTATTTAGCTTTTTACAGGAAAAAGGTTAAGCGACGTTGTGAAGGCTTCTCCGCCACAAGGAGTTGGTGTAGTGCTTACGAACTCTCGAGTAGGTGACTCGGGGAGTGGAGTAGGGCAAGGAAGGTGTCCTTGTAGCCGAACCACTATAAATAACTTGTGTCGTGGTGATGTGCTTCTTATTCTTTATCTTTCATTACACGCTTATATATCTATCTATCAACGTCCAACATAAACAACCAAATAGATTGACATAAGTAGATCTAAATATTTAAAAAGGAAGTTTTAAATTGGTAAAACTATTCAACTTCTAGTTTTCCTGGTTGATATTAGGTTGGAAGCTACACATATATTTTTGTCATTTTTGCGGGACTTATTAGAACATCATCAATTTGATGGACTTCATTGTAAATTTGTTGCCAACAAAAGTATACGAGCAAGCTCGTTAAGAATATTAGCATGTATACTTGAAATATATACATTAAATTGAGACATTATACGCACTACTCTCCTTCATCAAGTTTTTGCCCATTTTGGTTTTCTTGATAATGTTTTTGAAGAGGTAGTCTATGAAGTATAATGAACGATTAATATCCAAGGAGGAGTATTGTAAAATATTACGGGCTTATGGACTTATTTCTATTCATCCTAATCTTGATTAACAAGTTAGGGTTTTTCTATGCTTTATAAATACCTCCTATTGTAACATTATGAATACATCTCAATAATAAGAATTCTCTCTTCTCTCATTCTTGTGTTTTTTTTCATTACATTTACAATGCTATTTTATTTTTCTGAAAGGCGATTATATACTACTTATAAAGAATAATGTTAGTGGACTTAAAATGACTTAAAATTGAGTAATGTTAGTGGACTTTATATCCTTGATTAAAAATGGTAACAACATTGTTATGGTCCCGAATATTGGATATGGTTATGGGTCTTTGTGGATAGAAATCACAAGAGGGGTTAGAGTGTTTCGTTGATAGTCTGCCTTTTTTGTTAGATTTACCCATGAACTTTAAGAGCTCATTAGAGAGAACTCTCCGATCTCTTTAAACACATACACTTTTCTGGAAAGAAAACTTGTCTATTCCTATTCTGATTTATTCAATATATAAACTTATTACAAAACTGCTATTACAACTGCTAAAATAAACTGCTACTTGGACATAACTACTTAGGACACATAACTACTATTAACTACAGGAGAACACATAAACTAATAATAACATAGTATAGAAACATAAGCTGCTTAAGATACATATTTCTGATGCTTGAACTTTCCATGTGCCTATAGACCTTTGGTGATATAACAAACATCTACCAGTAAATTAATATTTTAAAGCAATAAGTCTTAAATTGAGAGCTTTGATAAGTGTTGTTTAAGGGTGATATAGTCCAGATGGCTTGTTTCAGATGCGTATTTTTAGGTGATGGTATTAAGATGTTTGCTACTTTTCATCATCTCCATGGTATATCTCGGAATGTTCATGTGTGCTCACCGAATTTGATGGTTTTACCATATAGATTCAGATCTTTCTCATGATCTTGAAGTCTATACTTAAAAGCTACTACTGATTGATGGCCTTGTAATTTGGTTTTATAAGCTATGCATCTATTAAGCCTTAATGGTCTGATAGGCCTTTGTTAGGTAATTGGAACTTGCCATTAACATGCTTTTTAGATGAATAGTTTACTAAAAATCATAAAGTAGGTTTCCAATGTTGAAGGGTAGTAGCTTTTGGGGTGTATAGAGATAGGAATAGTGAGGAGTGAATGAACCTACTTGGTCCTATCTTATACAACCGCCAAGGAGGAATGGTTGGTACTCACCTGTAGGTGTGTGTTCCCAATTGTGTAGAGAGCCATTGTAGTAAATGGAAATGTAGCACAATTGGTATAGCCCCTAAAGTGGAGAGGTTATGGATGCCTAGTGAAGCCAATCACTTCTCTGCCTATGTCATTGTGGTGGCAGGTTGAATGATGTAGGTGGAAAGTGTGTTGGAAATGTAGTTAGATGGTCTTGGTGTGCATAAAAAGGTGAATAGTTGAAGGTTCTGATTGTATATGCAGTCTTATCTCAGTTGTTGAATTGTAGATAGTTTGAGTATAGTCAGATTCTGGTTTCAGTTTAGCTTTGGTTTTCATGGCTATTCTGGTTTAAACCAGAATGTATAGTTGAATGTAAGCTTGTTTTTGGGTATGTCCAAAACAGTTATGTTATATTTCTTTGTACAAAGTTGGAGTATATAATATAATTCACCTTTTGCACACAAAAAAAATTAATATTTTAAATATTGTTTAATCCTTAAACTTTTTTTTTTACTAACTCATAATTTTTTTTTCTCACAATAACTACAAATTGAACCCATAAGTTTTGCATCATGGGTCAAACCAAATCAAATAATTATTTGCCGCTATACACCGCTGCTTTGCGCGGGTATTTGTCTAGTTATATATAAATAACAACTATCAAGATGCTAGCAGGACTTACAACGACTCTAAACACCAATCTTGACCCTCATGATCCTGCAACTTTGACAACGACCTTAAACAATAATCTTAGATGCTCATACAACTTACAGCGACTCTAAACACCAATCTAGACCCTTACAATCCTGAAACTCTAAAAACAACCCTAAATAGCGATCTCGACCCTCACGAAACTAATACTACGAAGTTACAATTGTGACACTTCAAACAACCAAAGGAGAATAACCACTTAGGGGTACCGGTGGCCTAGTAAAGAAGCTTGAGTAACTATTGAAAGATCACAAATTCAATTACTGCTAGGTGCAAACAACTCTAAGTGGCAACCCCAACCATCCTGAAAAGCGGAATGTTTTACTTTATTTGAGTATGTGTGGCGGAGGGCTCAAATCCCGTAGATCAGTTGGCAAAAAGGCCGGAAACTATGGTTACCTAAAAAACAATCAAAGGAGAATCTAAAACTAACAAAACGAGTAGCCACTTTAGGGCAATCACCTGGTAGAAAGTATGGAAATGGATGAAACATCGACCATGACCCGTGACCCTTGACAACTGAAACGAATTGAAACCCACCTAAACCTACAACCAAAATCACACATCCACAATGCTTACAGAACCTTGACCTTTGACCCTTGCTAAAACGACCCTTAACAAATTTCTTACCGAACCACTTCAAAGTATCATAATCATGCGATGATTGCCTTGAGACATTACTGTTGGTTTATTAGCATTGAAAGTTACATAGATATTGGTTTATTGTGGTTCCAATCTTCTTGTATTATTCTTCCACTATACCAAAATTGAAAGTTTTGATCTTTAGAACCCTAACAAGTGCGATATAAATTTGTCTATATTGGTTTCGGAAAGTAACATCCCTCTAACTTATACTCCAAATTACTTGAATTCGATTTTTTTATTTGTTATCTTGATCAAAATACTTCAATTTTTATTTGATAGAAATTTAACTTCATGTCAAGTAAAATCTAATTGGAGGGAAAATGGGAAAAACAACAATCTTTGACCAACCCATCCTTGATCCTTCCGTCCATTGC
>OU343224.1:115531345-115544440 GCA_910596185.1 Chrysanthemum makinoi | reverse complement strand
GGAACAAGTGATAGAGTTAACAAGCCTCATCATGATCCTCGGTTCTACTATGGTTTCCATATTGAAGAGGACAAGATTAGTGATAGTCCACTAAGTGAATTGGATGAGCTTTGCTAACTACAAGGAAGCGATGGCAAGCCACTGAGGTACCTAAGTAGAAGGAAGCTATGGCGAGATTAGGTCTATGTATGACAACCAAGTTTATATATTGGTTAACACTACACGGTCTTAAGGCGGTAGGATGTAAGTGGATCTTCAAAGGCAGAACATGGATGGGAAAGTACACACTTATAAAGCTAGGTTGGTAGCGAAGGGTTATACTAAAATCCACGGGATTGATTATGAGGAAACCTTCCACCCGTAGCTAAAATAAATTCATTAGGATAATGCTTGCTATAGGCTGCGTTTCATGATTATGAAATATGGCGAGATGGATGTCAAGACAGCTTTCCTTAATGGAAAACGGCAGAGGATGTGTTTGGCACAACCGGATGGTTTTGAAAATGCAAAGTATCCTAAAAGAGTGTGCAAGCTTCAAAAGGCCATTTATGGACTTAAACAAGCTTCTCGTAGCTGGAATCTCTGCTTCCATGAGAAAGTCCACAGTTTGGATTTTTAGAAGAAGATGAGTCCTGTATATATGTCAAAGTCGGTGTGGGAGTGTTGTAGTCTTCCTGGTATTATATGTCGATGATATACTACTCATAGGAAACGATATCCCATTGTTACAAAGTATAAAAGATTGGTTGGGGAAATGTTTCGCTATGAAAGATTTGGGAGATGCAACATATATTCTTGGTATAAAGATTTGAGAGATAGGTCAAAACGTATAGGACTTAGCCATGACACGTGCTTAGATAAATTTTGAAAAGATTCAAAATGGAGAATTCTAAGAAAGGAATCTACACTTACATCATGGCATAAAGATAAGTAAGGATCTATGTCCTAAAACTAATGAAGAACTGGACAAAATGAGTCGAGTCCCATATGCTTCGGCTGTAGGATCGATCCATTATGCCATGACGTATACAAGACCTGATGTCTCCTTTGCTTTGAGCATGGTGAGTCGACATCAACAAAATCCTGGTGAAGGTCATTGGACAATTGTAAAGAACATTCTTAAGTATTTAAAATACTAAAGACAAGTTCTTAGTTTATATGGTGGAGAAGAAGAACTTCAGAGGTGACTGGTTATTGTGATGTAAGTTTCCAAACAGATAAAGATGATAGTCGTTCCGATCGGTTGGGTATTTTTGCTAAATGGGGGAAGCGTGACATGGAAAAGTTCAAAGCAAGATACAGTGGCAGACTCCACATGCGAGTCTGAGTATATTGCGGCTTGTGAGGCATCAAAGGAAGCTATCTGGATGAAGAATTTCATTGGAGATCTTGGAGTTGTTCCAACAGTACAAGACCCCATTGAAATATTCTGTGATACGTCGTACAACTAAAAATATTACAGGTAATCATTGGTTTCTCAATGGAAAGACTTTTTAATAATATATTATGGATATTGTAATATAAGTTTTACTTTGTTTCAGGGCAAGACTCTCACTGGAATACGGAAGAAAGCATTCTTAAATTATTACAGGATGGAATCCCCTAGGGAAAAACAACCAGTTCCGAAAGGTGGACATGGATTTTGTTCTTTTTGATGCGTCATATATTTTTTCTTTCCGATGTTTTGAAAAACTATGATATGGATTTTGTTTCTTTCTTGAAGGGTTTTTAAATATGGGTCTGATCTCTTTTTGCAAGGAGGAAGAACGCCCTCTCCATGGAAATCAAGAGAATTAAGGACGTCGTTAAGTTTATTAGCAACACCCAACTGCACTTTCTGTACGTATAATGGGTTTTTGACCTTTCTAGTATGTTTTACCACGTGTTTTGACGAAACCTCAAAATGGGATTACCTCTAACGGGTCAAATCAGTAAAAATGTAAAAACATGGCTAAAATGAAACGGGTCAAATGGAACGGGTTGAAATGACTAAAGTGTTTTTACAAAAAAAAATACTATTTTAGTAGTCGTAAGATATTCTAAATAGAATGATATTAGGTTTTATGCAATCAAAGACTCTGGCGTATTTGATTATTTACTTTTAGCATTTTTACCCGTCTGATCTATTAGAAATAATCATTAACCTAAATGAGCCTACTCATAAGTAGTTATTTCAAATCACACTTTCTAAGAAGCCGGTTTATTACCTTGGATCACACATTATGCAGCTTGGTACTACAACTTTTTGTATTTGGCCTAAGCAAGAATTGATAAGAGGCATTGGATGGTTACGAACTGGGTTAACATCATAGCCATTACTGATGGATACTCGTAATAGTAGCAGTATGTCAATGGAAACATGGCTGTTGGATTTTGCACGCAGGTCAGTCCATTTTTCATCTATAAAGTCCGATTGTTATCTGAAAAAAATATTTTTATTCTCTAGTGTGGGTCCAACGGGTTGGTATAGGTTGGGTTGACTAAAAAATATAAGTTCTATATACATGTCTTAATGTAATCTAATATATTTTTCTTTAATGTGGGTCAAATCGTCAAACTTTTGTCAAGTTAGTATAAGGGTAATCCCAAACAAAATATGTCCATACTCTCTACAATAAAAAATGTTGCAAAATTGCTGACTTGCTAAACTGAATTTGTTGATTGTAATGAAACTTGCAATGTTGGTTAATATTTTTAAGATCGGTTTAATTACCAAGGGGAGATGTATGTTTGATCAAAAAAGATAAAATATAATGTAAGTGTTGTGAGTATGGTAGATGTGCCGACCAACTAAATTGTATGCTAATGTATTGCAGAAAAATGAGTTGCAATATGTAATGCGAACATGCTATGGACGATTGAGAAGAATACAAAGAAAAAATAAGCTCAGCTGAATCTAAAAAGGTACATGTGACTGTCTAATAATGTGATTTACACGGTGAAAGCATAACTAAATAATTGAAATGCGGTCCGTCTTACTAATCTTGGCGATTAATCTAAAATACCAAAATAAATAAATACTGAAATAGAAAAATTCCTGTATGCGTGACTCCATTTGAGCTTCTCGGTCTCTATTCTAGCTGGCCACTTTTATCATTGGTTTTAATAACCTTTACTGTTGCCTTCACTAGATAATCTTCATGGGTTAGCTAATAAGTACCTAACTTTGTTACAGGTAAATTCCCATGTTGACGTTCACATTTTCATAAAAAACGAAAGTTTAAAAATGAGCCAAAAAAATGAGCTTATGAAACATAAGCCTAAAACCAAATAAAACATAAGCCAGCTATATAAGCCAGAACAAACACCCCATGGGTATGTGACTTTGTCCCTTACAAAGTTATTATCTATTAAGGTTTCTTTTAAATACATTGATTTCACCCATTTTATATTAACTAGACATCATGATTTTAGGTTTTTAACTAAGAGAATATGCAAATACATGACATATTTTTCTTTAACGCAGGCACAACACCACCATTATCACCACAGCCCACTGAAGATCAAGACCTTGAAAAATTAAGCAAAGGAAGCGAACTACACTGAAAGTTATCCAAGAGAGCCCTTTGCCAAACCTAATTACTCGAGCACAAGAAAAAAAGGCAGATCAATGGGTACGCCATCTCTTTTCTAACAAAACAAAAAGCAATATGTAATGCAGTCATCGCTGCTATCTACTCTTTTGAACCACCCTGCAAGTAAGTACTCTAAATCTGTATCATTCACTTGATAGGAAAATAAGTGCACCATCTCTTTTGTAACAAAAAAGGGTTATTATTAGGGTTAGAGAATAATCACCGTAATTTGGTGAGATGTATATTCATGCTTATATAATACAAGAGATTACATGATAACTACATATCCAATATTACAGGAGATATATACGATGTATCCTAACTAACTTAAGGATTTGACTATCCTTAAGATACAGTGCTATTACCCTCCCGCAAGCCAAGTGGGGGTGGACCAACACGAAGCTTGGACCGAAATGACTCGAACAGAGGTCTTGGTAAACTCTTTGTGAAGATATCCGCAAGTTGCAAATGCGTGGAGACAAATTTGGTATGAAGTTTCCCGGATAAAACAAGCTCACGAACAAAATGATAATCGATATCGATATGCTTGGCTCGTTTATGCGCAACCGGATTTTGGCTCAAGAATAAGGCACTTTTATTGTCACAAAGAATGGTAGGACGAGAAGGAGGCAACACTAGCAGTTCACGTAAAAGGTGTGTAATCCAGACAATCTCAGCTGCAGTGTTGGCTAAAGCGCGATACTCAGATTCACAACTCGAGCGAGATACTGTTGGTTGTTTCTTGGCACTCCAAGAGACGAGATTGCCACCAAGGAAGATGGAATAACCATAAGTGGAGCGTCTTGTCTCGATGCAGCGGGCCCAATCAGCGTCGGAATAACCCAAGATAGTTGGTTTGGAAGCATGTAGAAACGTGAGACCGTATCCAATGGTACCTTTAACATCTATCTAATACGTTTAACTGCCAGGAAATGATCTTGGGTTGTGAATGGAGAAATTGGCTTACTTGGTTAACGGCATAAGATAAATCGGGACGTGTAATGGTAAGATATTGAAGAGCTCCAACTAGTGAGCGATAGAGAGTAGGATCTGAAAATGGAACACCATTGGAAGTGAAATAGGTGTTTGTAGACAGTGGTGTGGCAACTGGTTTCGCATCAAGAAGCTGAGCTCTAGCAAGTATATCATGTGCATACTTGGATTGATTTAAGAAGAGACCCGAATCAAGATATGAAACTTCAAGTCCAAGAAAGTAATTTAGTCTGCCAAGATCAGTGATGGAGAACTCTTTGTTGAGCCTGGTAATGAAGTTTCGAATAGTAGCCACATTATTTCCGGTAAGAATAATGTCATCCACGTAGACTAGTAGATAAAGAATGCACGCATCTCTTTTGAAGACGAACAAAGAAGTATCTGCGACTACATGAAAACCAATGCGATTAGAAAGGCACTTAAACGTTGAAACCAAGCGCGTGGAGCTTGTTTAAGACCATAAAGTGCTTTCTTTAGACGACATACATGATTCGGAAATTTGGAGTCAACAAAACCCGCAGGTTGTTCCATAAAGACGGTGTCGGTGAGATTGCCATTTAGGAAGGCATTTTTGACATCTAGTTGATGGAGTGGCCATTTATGAAGCACAGCGAGAGATAGAACAACTCGGACCGTCGATGCTTTGACAACCTGGCTAAAGGTGGCTGAATAATCAAGGCCTGGGACTTGGGTAAATCCCTGAGCAACCAAACGCGCTTTAAACCGATCAATAGTACCATCGGAATGAAACTTGATACGGAATACCCATTTGGAACCAACAACATTAGCATTCGTGGGTCGAGAAACGAGATCCCATGTGTCATTTATTTTAAGAGCATGCATCTCATCACACATTGCAGCATACCATTTTGGATGCTTGGCGGCTGACTTAAATCCACGTGGTTCTTTGGCAGCAAATAAGGCCTGATGAAGAACCGAAGATGACAAATAGGAAAGATCAGCAACATGACGTGGTTTAAAGGTACCAACTTTGAGCGTGTAATCATGGAATGCCCTGTGGAAGTGGATGCTACGGGAACAGTAGGTGGAATAGGTGAAGCGACATCTGAATTTGTGGATGGTGACGGTGGTGAAACATCTACTGATGATGACTGCTCAGGTGACAAAGTTTCGGGTGGAGATGAACAAATATCACAATGCTTGTCCAAAGGTGGTGGAGCAACTGTGGTAGCAGGTGCAGTAGATGGGGAATCCATACTAGACGAAGCATCATGTGGTATGTCATCACAGTAAGTGGAGATTAGCATATGAGAAGCTGGCACATGTGATGAGGTACCCGAAAAGGGAAAAAATGACTCATCAAATTGTGCATGACAGGTAGTGTAAATACGACCTGTGGATATGTCCAAGCAGCGATAACCTTTGTATTGAGTACTATAGCCAATAAAGACACATGGCTTGCTGCGAGGAGCAAGCTTGTGTGAAGAGTAGTCCCGTAAGTATGGATAAACACAGCTTCCAAAAACCCGAAAATTAGCATAATTTGGTGTAGACAAAAAGAGCAGCTCATAAGGAGATTTGTTACCTAACAATTTGGTAGGTAAACGATTTATAATATAAGTTGCAGAGCTGAAAGCACAAGTCCATAAAGATGCAGGAACAGGCATTAAACATCATAGCTAATCCGGTTTCAGTAATGTGTCTATGCTTGCGTTCAGCCCGACCATTTTGCTGCGGGGTATATGGACACGATAGACGATGATGTGTACCATTGTTCAGGAATAATGTGCGGACCCGATCATTTACAAACTCAGTGCCCCCATCAGATTGAAACAATTTAACCTTGCAAGAAAACTGAGTTTGCACAAGATTGAGGAATGCCGTGAGTACTATCAACACCACAAATTAAGTCTACATTAATTGCATATTATTCTCTCCATTAAAATGGTCAATCAAGTTAATTACCAAGATAATTACAAATCAATCAAACTGATTGACTGAACAACAATCTCGGCCATGAATCATGCTTTTGTAATTAATTTGTAATCTTTGCATTTACCTTGTACCTCTATATATTATGTTGTAAGTATTATGTAAAAATCATCTTGATCAATACAATTAACCTTCAAGTTCTATATGGTATCCAGAGCCCCTAAGCTCCTGTGAGCATTTTCGATCCTCTGCCACCATTTTTTCTTGCAGCCGATTACCCTCCACATCCAATGGCCAAACCAACAGTCCATATCACCGCTGCAACACATTTTCCCATCAAATTAACACCACAGAACTTCCCCTCATGGCGCACCCAAGTCACCGCCACCCTTATTGGTCTCGAACTTGACCACCACATCATTGGACCCGACCAAACCCCTGCTGAAACTATTCCTGACGGTCAAACCACTAAGCCGAATCGATTTTTCCTTGTTGGTTTAAGCCAGACCAAATGATAATTAGTGCTCTCCTTGGTAGTTGCTCCGAACAAATCCAACCCATTGTCTCCTCATGGAAACAGCCCGCAAAGCTTGGGAATTACTAAACTCTAGCTATGCAAGTCGCTCACGTTCCCGAATCATCTCCCTCAAATCTCGGCTCGCCAAAAACAGAGAAACGCTCCATTTCTGACTACCTACGGTAAATCCTATTTGATGAACTTGCCATCGCCCAAAGCCCCATGTCCGAAGAGGACCTTGTCGTCCACATTATGAATCAACTAGGAGATGACTATTCCAATTTAATTAAACTTCCTTTAGCACCCGTGACACCACTATATCTTTTGCCGACTTGTTTGAAAAACTTCTAGACCATGAAAGAACTCTAAAGGAAACTGTTACCGAACCCCTCCTCACCACCGTAAACTACACCCACCGAACCAACCTCGAACCAACCAAATCAGCAAACCACCTATGAGCAGCGCCCACTTTCGGCACCCAAACTCACCACACAACCATAACCAATACCCCTCTCGCACCAACTCTACCACCAATCGCCCAACCCGCAACAACAACGCCCACTGTTACTATTGTAACATACCCACGTCATGACACTAAAGATTGCCGCAAACTAAGTCGTTTTCTACGAGAACACAATGTTTTTCCACAAAATAACAACACCCCGGTGGTCAACTACACAACTCCTCACCCAACGGCTACAACCCCATCATGGATGTGGGACACCGGTGCATCCAATAACACCGCGAACAACAACCAACAATTTCCGTTCTTTCCAATACGGTGGTCCCGATGAGATCGTGCTAGGTGATGGTAAAACTCTCCCTATAACTCACATTGCTCAAACTACTCTCCCTACAAAATCTCGTCCACTTCTTTTAAATAACATCTTAATTGCTCCTAATCTTCGAAATAATCTTATTTCCGTTGCCAAAGTTTGTCGTACTAATCGTGTTTCGGTTGAATTTTTTCCATATCATTTTTTTGTCAAGGATCTACGCACGGGGGCGCGTCTCATGCGGGGAGTGAACGTCAATGATGTCTACTACGGACCAATCTCTACATCGCCTCAAGTCAACACCACTCAAACAAACTCTCTTCTCATGTGGCACCACATACTTGGACACCCATCGCTTCAAGTATTTAAGTCTTTAATTTCTAGAATAGGACTTCGTTGTAATAAGGTGACCCATGAGTCTTTTCAGTATGCTTCGTGTTCGTTAAATAAAAGCCACAAACAACCCTTTGGCCAAAATTCTTTTGTTGCAACTCAACCCCTACAACTTATATATTCGGATGTTTGGGGACCCGTCAAAACATCAATTGATGGCTTTAAATACTACATAATTTTTGTTGACTATTATTCTAAATATATTTGGTTATACCCACTCAAACGAAAATCAGATGTCAAAACCCTTTTTCCACAATTCAAATCTCTTGTTGAAAATTTTTTTAAAACCAACATAATTGCATTATTCACCGACAATGGCGGTGAATATATCGACTTTAATCATATCACCGTATACCGAAATACCATTCTATGACACGCACCGTACGATGAACAAAGCGGTGTTTTAATTGCAACGTCGCGGCCAGCGTCGTTAAGAAACGGTCTTGCATTACTCCATCATTCTCACCTACCACAACATTTTGGTCCACGCCTTTCAAACCGCCACCCACCTCATCAGTAGGTTCTGCCACACTAATCTTAACAACAAATCCCCTTATGATATGTTGTTCAAATCAACCCCAAATTACTCCAAGCTCAAACCGTTTGGATGTCTTTGCTACCATTAGTTCACGACCATATGCCACGTCAAATTATCTCCACGCTCCATGGCATAAATCTTCGGATACTCATCCTCAAATCCGCATTCAAATGCTATGACCTTAAACAACAAACTCTACCACTCTGCGGCATGTTCAATTCATCACCCATATCTTCCCATCTCAAACCACTAATCCGACCCTCTAAATATCTCATCCGACACTTTCCTAACCATCCCACCTTGATCGTCTCTCTCCCATCCCCACCCTTACCCTTACCCACGAATCCCATCTACCACCGCGTACAACCAATTCTCTCCTCATAAGCCACTCCTGCCACAGCCTTAACACGAAGCCCAACCTACAGGCCCAACACCCTTACCTCCTCCCTATTCCAGCCCAACTGTTCCCTCTGCCCCAACAGAAACTGTGATCCATTCTGGTACCCCTCCTGTTTCTACCGGCCCAATCCAGCATTCTGCCACCACACTTCCATCCTCATCCACCAACCCAATACAATCCGATGACCCAACCCTACGATCACTCTACTACCTCTCCCACTAATCCCCCATACCATCTCGTGTTCGACAATCCAAACCTAACTCAAAAATACTACAACCGAACTTTATTAATTCTACAACTCTTCATCCTCTCACCAATTTCCCTTGAACCTCCACCCATACCCAAGCTATGAAAGACCGGGTGGCGTCATGCCATGGACCTTGAGTACAATGCACTCATCCAAAACCACACATGGGAACTTGTTCCTCGCACCACTCAACACCCCATTGGTTGCAAATGGGTGTTCCGCGTCATAAGCCATCGGCACTATTGACAAATACAAAGCCCGTCTACTTGCCAAAGGCTTTCACCAACAATATGGGAAAGACTACCATGACACTTTCAGCCTGTTACTAAACCATCACTATTAGTATCGTCCTCTCCATTGCTCTCTCAAAAGTTGGTCCTTACGTCAACTTGATGTAAACAATGCCTTTCTTCATGGGACACTACATGAAGATGTTTTTATGATTCAACCTCCTGGTTTCACAAATTCCGAGTTCCCAAATCACATTTGCAAACTCAAAAAATCTCTCTATGGCCTTAAACAAGCACCGCGTGCTTGGTACATTGAGCTCACCACTTTTCTCATTGGATTTGGCTTCAAAAAATGCCTATCCGATACCTCCCTCTTTGTCTATAACTCCAGTGGTATCACATGCTACCTACTCGTCTATGTTGATGACATTGTCCTCACCGGCAATAACACTCCATTTATGGATTCCTTTGTTCAAGCCCTAAGTAAACAATTCTCTATCAAAGACTTAGGCCCTCTCCACCATTTCCTAGGAATTGAAGTCATTCCCACGCCCCACGGTCTCTTTCTTTCCCAACATCGCCATATTCAAGATATTCTAACCACCTTCAAAATGGATGGTGCCAAAGAGGTCCTCACTCCTTTAAGTACCTCCGACTCTCTTTCCTCCTTTGACTCCACTCCCCCAGTCGATCCTACTCCCTACCGACAACTGGTGGGTTCTTTGCAGTACCTCGCCTTCACTCGTCCCGACATATCCTTTGCAGTAAATAAATTATCTCAGTTCATGCACTCACCTAAACAATCACATTGGCAAGCTCTCAAACGGGTACTCCGCTATTTGAAAGGAACGGTCCATCATGGGTTGTTCTTGAAACGCAATACTAACCTTAACTTGCAGGCCTTTTCGGACTCAGACTGGGGCGGTATTAATAATGGGGGACGGTCCACTACAGCATATATCTTATACCTTGGGTCAAACATCATCTCTTGGAAATCTACAAAACAAAAAACGGTCTCTCGATCATCCACAGAAGCTGAGTACAAAGCTCTTGCCAATGCAGCAGCTGAACTTTCATGGGTCAAAAACTTACTCGGTGAACTTGGTTTACCACCTGTGAGCACTCCATCACTCTCTGTGATAACAGGGCTACCTATGTATGTGCCAATCCTGTTTACCACTCGCGCATGAAACACATCGCCCTCGACTACCACTTTGTACGGGAACAAGTTAACTCAGGACACCTTAAAGTTTTTCATGTCAGCTCAAAGGACCAACTTGCGGATGTTCTTACCAAACGCTTTCACGGCGCCTTTCCGATTTTTCGGTCCAAGATTGGAGTCTCCGATGGATCCTCCATCTTGCGGGGGCGTATCAACACCACAAATTAAGTCTACATTAATTGCATATTATTCTCTCCATTAAAATGGTCAATCAAGTTAATTACCAAGATAATTACAAATCAATCAAACTGATTGACTGAACAACAATCTCGGCCATGAATCATGCTTTTGTAATTAATTTGTAATCTTTGCATTTACCTTGTACCTCTATATATTATGTTGTAAGTATTATGTAAAAATCATCTTGATCAATACAATTAACCTTCAAGTTCTATAAGTACTTCATAAAACCCAGATTTAACCTTTAGCGGGTAAAACCATGTGAACCTAGAAAAGTCATCAACAAAAATAACATAATAACGATACCCATCAGTCGATACAACTGGTGATGGTCCCCATAAATCACAATGAATTAAGTCTAGAACATGTTGGGAGCGTTTATCATTAAGATCAAAAGAAATGCGTTTGCTTTTGGACAATTGACATGAAGAACAAATACGTGGATTCGGCAATATAGAAGTAACTGACAAATGTCCCAACTTATTTAATAAAGAAATAGTATCAAAACAAACATGTCCTAATCGATTGTGCCATAAATCATAAGATGCTTTTAGTCTTGTAGATGAAAGCCTGGAAAGAAAAGCATGATGCCCGCGTTCAAGTATGTATAAAATCCATTCTTACGTCCGTCCTTGAGCTAGATGGGCCTTTGAGAACCGATTCTGAATAACAAACATATCATCAGAAAAAGTAACATCAACTGGATTGTCTTTGGTTAGCTTGCTAACAGAAAGCAGATTCTTGGTTAGATGAGGTACCACAAGAACATCTTGTAAAGCAATATTTGGTGATAAAAATGAAGTACCAATATGAGAGATTTTGGATGTATTACCATTACCAAATAAGACACAATCATTACCAGAATAAGTAGAAACTGAATCCATGGTTGAGGGTGACGGTGTCATGTGGGCAGATGCACCTGTATCAACACACCAATCAGGAGAGTAGTCATTCACATGACATTGAGCTTGAAAAGCTTGTGCAAGGTTAGCATCAATAGTAGGAGATTGATTTAGCAATGTGTGTAAATCAGACATTTAGAGGCATAATGTCCTTCTTTACGCACACAATTGACAGTGAGGTACCCGCCGCTGTGACGCATCTACCACGTCCTCCAGAAGAGCCACCACGCTAGGAGGAACGGCCACGCCCACGCAGCAGATCCAGAGGTGGGAGTTGTATGAAAAGCAACTTGAGGTGTGGAGGAGTTACTGTTCATAGAGCTAAGAAAGAGTTCATGACTCTCTGCTTGAGAAAGTAAATCACGAAACTTGGGGACGAGGTCAATCAAACGCTGAGTGGTTGAGAAAGTTTCAAACGTTGATCCGAGACCACATAGGAACCAGTGAATCTTATCAGATTCATCAAGAGGATGTCCAATAGCATTTAATTGATCGCAAATGGCTTTGAATTTGCGACTATACTCAACAACAGTAGAGGTGCCTTTTTGAAGATGACGAAGAGAGTCACGTAGCGTGTGCATTCTTTCAACAGAATCATGGCTATAGGCATCGGCAAGAGCAGACCACACAGCTTTAGAAGTGGTATGGCCATGTGTCTCAGCCATTGCTTCTTCTGATAACGATGCTTGGATTAATAAGAGTGCACGTTGATCACCAGCAATCCATTTGGTGTAATCAGGGTTGGGTGAGGTGACATTATCGTTAACAATATTGGGATCTGGAGCAGCAATAGAGCCGTCAACATATCCAGTTAGCTTTTGATAGGCAAGAAGAGGGAGTAGTTGATTTTTCCAGAGTAGGTAATTGGAGGATGTAAGTTTGATAGTGATCATATGTAAGATTGTATGAGAGGGAGAGGAGAATCATTGGATTCAGTAGCAGCCATGGCGGAATTTTGAAGAATGAAGAAGGCGGCCAGGAAGTGTTAGCTAGGCTGATACCATATTAGGGTTAGAGAATAATCACCGTAATTTGGTGAGATGTATATTCATGCTTATATAATACAAGAGATTACATGATAACTACATATCCAATATTACAGGAGATATATACGATGTATCCTAACTAACTTAAGGATTTGACTATCCTTAAGATACAGTGCTATTAGTTATGCAACGCAGTCACCGCTGGAAATTTGTAGCAATAACTTTATGAACATTGATTATGTA
>OU343224.1:115216185-115531245 GCA_910596185.1 Chrysanthemum makinoi | reverse complement strand
AATATGTAGTAGTAACTATATGTAGCAATAACTGTCTGATTTATACCCCATATTCTGAAAGAAAAGATTTGAATTTCAAGTTGGAATATCACATTACATTATTGAAATATAGGAGAAACTATATTATCATATCTTTATGAATCATACAAGTAGACTTCCTCTTTGTACATAATCGATGATAAGATGCAAGGAAGAGATTGCAGTAGTGTAGGGACTACACACACTAGATTCTGAAGGCTGCTAACAAACGTCCTGCAACGAAGCGCGAGTTTACCAACTCGTTACTTACATTTTTAGGCTTACAAATAAAAATGATAGCCATCGTGTATGCTTTTAGTTCTATGATCTTTTGAAGGCTATATTCATTAGCGTTGATTTTAATATGTTTTTGCATACAACAATAATGCTTTTAAAAGTTTATAATGTAATTCATGTTGTTTCCTTGGGTTCGGTGGGTTCGTGTGGGTGCGAGTACTTTCGTATCAATGTGTTTTCTTGGCCATGGATGTTGTTATCACATGGACATGAAGATGTGTAAAGGGTATGATGGGCATTTAATATTCTAAATTGAGTTTTAATTGACTTATTAACAAAATGGATATATATATATATATATATATATATATATGGCAAATTTGATGTTTAAATTGTGTATATATGGCATTATAGATTTTGATTCGGTAAATATAGCATTTCAGGTTTAACATGAGGATATATGGAATTAACCTAAAACTATTAGTTTAGAAAAAAGAAAGTTGATTATGTTATTGTATGGTTACATTAAGTATATCGTGCCATTATTAGTTGATGACATTGAAGGCAAAAGTATATAGTGCCATTATTAGTTGATGACATTGAAGGTAACCAAAATCTACAATCACTCTTAAATTATTGCATTTAATCAACCTTAATCACTTTTAAATTATTGTATTCAATCAACCTTAGAGGCTTAGGTACCATAACATCATAACATCGCCACATCACACCCACCTCAAACTTTTATCATTTTAACACCAACACATCAAAAAACCTTTGCAATCATAACACTCATAACACCACTCTTTTGGGACCTACTTTTTTTTCTTTTCCATTTATTTAAACAAATTATTTTCTATTATCAAATTAAAATACAAAATAATATTTCTTTTTAAAAGTTACAAAACTATAATTTTTCTTTTTTACTTTTGCAAGCACACTAAAAAAACAACATAAAACCACAAGGACCAAAAGTGAAAATAAAGCAAAAACACACACCAAAAGTGAAAAAACAGCTCCCACTTTCCTTCTTCCTCACGAAAAGATGCAAAAAACACACCAAAACACACACACACAATGTAAAAACTCACACCAAACCTACATTTAAATCTCAAAAAAATGAAAAGGGTGCGTTTAAAAGCAAGTTACTAGGGTAACTTGCAGTTCAACAAAGCTTGGAAAAATGTTGAAACCAGACGATAATGCCTAATAACGCCGGTCCACCTCAACCTAACGTCGGGTGGGGCTTTATGGTACCATGCGCTCTTAGCGTCAAACTTCTACTCACACCTAAACTCAACTTAAGAATACAATGATACAAATTTAAAAGAAGTTGCATGAGTTCGATGCTTCTAAGCCTAGATTTAAACTAAAGGGAGTTGATTTGCGCACTTCATTTATTGAGTAGCACATTTTAATTTCTGTATCTTGACATTTATACCCTGTGCAGTTAATCTCGGCGAGATCTCGGATCTCGGCCTAAAATTAAATCTCGGCAATATTCTCGCGATATTAGCCGAGAAATCGGCGAGATTTTGATAATGAAAATCTCGTTTTTTTGTTGACTTTTTTTTCCAGCCCATTTTTATTTTTCAGCCCACTTCTTTTTGGAATAGCCCTATTGTTTTAAAACCTACTTGTGTTCTTTTCTTACAAGCAGCCACTCATCTTCTTTCTTCTTTTTATTTATCTCTGGAACACATCTTCTTTTTTCTTTCTTCTTTTTCTTTATATGTTTAAGATTTAAAGTATGGAAGGGCAATCCTCCCATGCTTCAGTAAATCCAAACAGTGGTACTAACACTTCGTCAGACGCTGCAACTGGTATAAGATGTACAAATGGGGATATGGCTTGGGAATGGGGGGAATGGAAAGATCCCACAAAAAAGCAAATATTTGGTGCACACTTTGTGGCAAGAAAATGTCTGGAGGGATCACAAGGTTGAAACAACACCTTACTCATACAAAAGGAGATGTAACATGTTGTACTAAAGTGACAACAGAAATAACAAAGAGAGTTCTTGCATCAATGCATGAAAAAGAAAAGATAACAAAGGAAAAAAAGAGAACTATAGAAATTCTAAGGTCAGAGAATACTATAGATTTATCAGAAGACGAGGATGATGATCAGGTACAATTTAAGGGGAATGTAAGTAAGAAACGGAAGTTCGTAGGTGCTAGTAATGTCCGCAGTCCTCTTGATTCTATCCTTAAGGTTGATCATGGAAAAACAAAACAAAGCACATTGGATAAAAACAATCCAATAAAACAGAACTTGAAGATGGTTGCTTGGAAAAAGATTGCAACTTGGGCTTATACAGTTGGCTTACCTTTCAATGCCGTACGTGATGATAGCTTTCAAGAAATGATTTATGCCGTTGGAGAATATGGAAAAGGTATGCCTGCTCCAAGTTATCATAATATTCGTGTAACATTGTTGAAAGATGCTTTAGAAGATACAAAAAAGTTTGTAGATTCGTTTAGGCCGCAATGGCAGAAATACGGATGCAGCATCAAGTCTGATTTTTAGACAGACGGGAAAGGAAGATGTTTGATTAACTTTTTAGTCAATTGACCTATTGGCACGATATTTTTAAAGTCGATTGATGCATCGGAGCATGTAAAGGATGCTCAATTAATTGTGGAGATGATTAATGAAGTGATCGAAGATGTTGGAGAATAAAATATATTGCAGGTACCCGCTAGGTTCAGAATGTTAATGATTTCATGTTTTCTTATTACTTTTTCAACTTTTATCCATATTATTTAAATAAATTCCTTTTTTTGTTATAGTTCATTACTGATAACGGCTCAAACTACAAAGCTGCGGGAAAGATTTTAGAAGAACAACATCCTAAGTTATTTTGGACACCATGTGCAGCACACTGTGTGAACCTCATGATAGGAGATATCGGGGAGAAAATACCGAAAATAAAGAGTGCTTTAAGTGATGCAAGGACAATCGTGGTTTACATTTATAACCACGGAATGGTTTTAAATATGATGCGTAAGTTGACAAAGAATAAGGAATTGCACAGGTCTTGTGTAACAAGGTTTGCAACTCAGTTTTATACTCTAAAGAGTGTACATGAGAATCGCCATCATCTTCAAGTGTTATTTGTGTCGGAACAATGGACCAAAAGTGACTTTGTAAAGAAACCAGTAGGAAAGAGAGTCGAGAGAATAGTTGCAAAACAAGAATTTTGGGACAATGTTTATTTAGCTTGTCAAGTACTCGCTCCTTTGGTTGATTTGGTTCGGTTGGTTGATACGGAAGAGAAGCCGTGCATGGGTTATATCTACGACGTGATGACAAGAGCGAAATATTAAATAAGCAAAAATTTAAAAGGTGGGCCGAATGAGAGACTAGTCAGTAGAGTATGGTCTATGATTCAGACAAGGTGGACCGACCAATTCCACCATCCTTTACACGCAGCTGGATGTTTCCTTAACCCGGCTATTTTTCACGCAGAAAATTCAATGGTTAGTACCAATAACGAGATTTTGACAGATCTTTATGTGGCCATTGACCGTCTTGTTCTCGATCCAGATGAAAATGATTCTGTGAGGGAACAATTGAATATGTACATCGATTCTGCGGGCCAATTTGGATCTAATTCTGCTAAAAGGACTAGAACAAAATTTGCACCATATATATGGTGGCGTTCTTATGGGATCGATACACCTTTGCTCCAAAGATTTGCTATCAGAGTCCTAAGTCAAACTTGTAGTGCTTCACCTTGTGAACGCAATTGGAGTACATTCGACAATTTACACTCGAAGAAAAGGAATTGTCTTTTGCAACAAAAGCTCAATGACCTTGTATTCATCCAATACAACACTAGGCTGCAAAGGCGATTCGAGTCTATAAAAACCAACAAGTATTTAGACCCTATCTTGTTGAGAGACGTAGAGGAAAACGATGAGTGGACGATACCAACGGAGAATGAGCTGCAAGACTTTGTGAATGCAGGTGATGATCTTTTGTGGTCTGATGTGAGAGAAGCGATGGGAGGAAATGTAGACGTCGGACCAAGTACAAGAAGTAAAAGAGAGCGTTATAGAGATGACGATGATGAGATTGATGTGGGTGTGGGCTTGGAGGAAGAAGTGAATGCTTTAGACGATGTTGATTCGGATGCTGAACCGTTGGACTGCAATTAGAGTTCGACACTTTTATTATCAGTTTGTGCAATTATGCTATGTGTTTTAATTTAATTTCGTTTGACACTTTTATTATCAGTGAATGCTTTAGATCTTATGATTTTAATTTAATTTCGTTTGACACTTTTATGCTTTGTTTTATGTTTAATCTTTTATGGTTTTAATATATATATATATATATATATATATATATATATATATATATATATATATATATATATATATATATATATATATATATATATATATATATATATATATATAGGGATATCTACAATTTTGTAGCCATTACAATCCTCCACTAAAAATACACAAAAATTAATCTTAGCATAACTCGGACCCACAAAACCCACGAGACTTGGATTCAAAGCTTTGACAATATTGTAGCCAATTACAAAAATTGTAGAATATATTCCCTATATATATATATATATATATATATATATATATATATATATATATATATATATATATATATATATATATATATATATATATATATATATATATATATATATATATATATATATAATATATAATATATATATATATATATATAATATTCTAAATAATAAAAACGAGATCTCACCGCGATAACCGATATTTCAAATCTCGGTCCTTGAACGATATTCTAATCACCGAGATAACGCATAGTTTATACCCTTATACCACTTTTATTCCTTTCCACCCCATCACTTTTACTTATTTTCACCCATTTCTTGCTGTCATTGATACAATCATTCTCATTTTTATTTTCACCACTTTCCTTCTAATAAACTAATTCAATGGAATCTTCAATTTCTTCGATTCTGACAACGTGTTTCCACCACATAAAACATCGATCATACTCATGGATGCACATTTAGATTTGCAATCTATCTTTTAGATATATTAAACCTCAAGTATAAGCCTAACACGTTCTTCAATAAAATCAATAATAGGTATCAAATGTGACATTTATGATATTGTTTTAATTAAAAATGAAGTTTAGTTTTGATTTTTAGCATAAACTGTTAGATTCTTATGAAGTTAAAAATAGCGGTGGAGCCAGAGTAAAACCAAGATGGTTCCTTTACATGGTTGAGAATAAATAGCTAAGGGTTCAAACGACCGGGTTGGTTGGTGGGTCGGGTACAGCTTTAGAAGTGTATAATTAATACGTAACATATCTTATTTTATAACTTAGCCTTCGTTTTGGATAGAACTTTATAACTTGCTTTGAACTTTAAGCGATAATTTAATACTTATACACAATAAGGCTATAAGGCTATTTTGAAACCTGAACAAACACGCAACCATGCATCGTAGTGGTAACACTATATTAATTACAATGAAAACTAGATTACTAACAGAATCAAAATTATTTTTGCCAAAAAATCATAGCATATGTAGAACCGTAGAGGGGGAGGGGGTGAATATAGTTTTCTTGATTTCTTTGAAGTTTCTAGAACTTCCAGTCTCGAACGAACCAAGTGGTGTGATGATCTACTTTGCAAAAAACAATAATTAGATGGAGTTAGAGAGAGAGAGACCCCTCGATATATAATGGTTCAGGAAGGGGTTTTGTACTTCCGTACATCCAATTGTGAATCCACGATACCTATACTATTCTTCGTATAATCCTTATGGTGGATTATAAATCGTATTATAATTAACTCCACCGATATGCACAATGATTTCGTCCTTGGAATCCACCCCTAAGAACTCGTAATTCGACTTAACCTATAACACTAAATACTTCCCCTTGGAAGCTTACCAAACCCCAACTAGATCCCCAATCTAGGCTTGATCACTCAGATACAATACTTCCCGTACAAATCGATTGATTGAATGATAGATAGTTGAACTAAGTCCTAACACTCGATTCTAATAAATAGATTATGAGAAAGAAGTCCATCGACTTATAACACACAAGTGTGGATTAGGTACTTGTGTGTCTCTCATGCGGAGTTATGTTCTTCAATAGAATGATAGAAGAAAAGATTATGAACGCAAGAGGTATTAGACTTAGAGTATTAGAGAAAAGAAAATAAAGGAAAGAATATTTGCAAGATGTGAGGAATACAAAGGCCAAGGGTGGGTATTTTATAGGCCAAGATTCCCAAATTGTTAAAACAATTGAGATCGGCGCCCCACGCCACAAGGCCGCCGAGCACCGATTCCTGACTTTGTTTTCTTTGGACTTTGGCGTTTTAAATCATGCACTTGTTAAAACCCCAATTGTACTTCACGCTATGACTTTTCAATCATTCTTATACTCACGGTCAACCAAATAGCCATTTGATAAAAGTGTTTGTGAAGTTTTTAAAGGTTTTTGTTTGTCCGATATCAAAAACAGAGAAAAGAACTATCAGACAAGGGTATTTTGGGTATTCCTTAAATGTAACTTAGTTAGGATCTAACCAACGTTTGAGAAGTTGGTTATGGTACAAGAAAATATTTCAAGAATACTTTTATCTTGGAGATAAAGTATGAATGTTATAGAGGGATGATTTGAAATTTAAATTTCAAATAGAATTCTCACATGTGTGTAATAAAGGAAGAGAGCAGGATGATTTATATGTGATTTGTGATGATGTGATGTTGATGGGATGGAAAGGAGCCTCTTGATCATATTTAAAATGAAGGGTAAAGATGAGATGGTGAAGAGGTAATTTGGATAGATAAAGTGGCATGATCAAGGGTGGATGGAGAAGCGTGTTTATATGTGTGTTATTTAAATTTAAATCAAAGAGAGAATAAGAGAGCGAGGTAAGTTAGATTAGGAATTTTGAGGCCTTTTCCTGTTCTTTTATGATTAGTGTAGATTAGGAATTGCTTATTTTGTTTTTTGAGGCTTAATTTCTTACCCCTTTTGCCATTGTGCTTATTATTTAAAAAGAAAAGAAAAAAAAAAGGTTAAGTGTTTGTTGAGTGGTTGTGTTAAAAGCTGTTGACTTAAACATGTTTTAATGTTAAGCAGTTCCAAAGTTTTATAAAAATCATAAGTGCTGGTTTCAAGCTTATTTAGTTGGCTTATAAGAAATTTTTGAAAAAAATAAAAGGAGGACCTTAAAGTCCTGAGGATCCATGAAGGATCGAACTCAGGACCTATAGGTCAACCCCCAAGTCAAACAGCACTAACCCACACACACTCAACCAACCAACGCTCTAGGGACTTTCTCGTTTTCTCTTGCATAATTTTTTATTTAACCTAAGTTTTGGCTTTTAAGCTTAAAAGTTGTTCCAAGCTTATTTCGAGCTTATTTGATAAGTCGGTTTGGTTTTTAAGTTTCTAAAAAATAGTTTAGCATATTTTTGACTTTCTGTGATTTTTTGATAATTTTTTGAAAACGTTTAGTATTTTTTATAATTTAATTTAGTTTTAAACTTTAAAAAATCATAAAAAATAGAAAAATGCTCCAAAAAATATAATTCTTTTTTTTTAAATTTTCTTTTTATTTATCGTTTATTTTAAAAATAGTTTAAACTTTGTAGGGTTAATTTTTAGAAAATTTTATTTTTAAAGAGCGGGATTGAACCCCGGCTCTCGTTTTTAGTTTTAATTTTCGTAATTTAATTTATTGAATTCGTTTTTAGTTAACTTGAAATAAAACTAGGCACTTTTCATATTAATTCCTTTTTAATTATTCAAAAACCGTTCTTCGATTCTTCCGATAATCTATTCACTCCTCGTCGGGATACGACTCGGGTGTTTAACGTAATTTCTCTTCGGGTAGAAGTCAAGTTGCTTTAAACCTGCCCTCATACTACAATTGTGGGTTTTATTATTTATTATTATTATATTTATTATAAGTAATTATAGTACGTATATTAATATAAATAGAGCAAGAAAATCCAAGTTATCAATGTATGGCGTCGCTGCAGGTGTCTTTGATTATCCGTCTCGAAGACTCTTTTTTGAAGATCCTTCATTCGTGAAGTTATTTTGTTTATTATAAAACTCAAAAAGTAAAAATATTTTCCTTTTCTTTTTAGTGTATATATATAATTTAAAAATCAAAAAATCAAAAATATAAAAACACTATCCATAAACAAGAGATAAAATTCACCCTTGGTAAAAGAACACCATCAAAGTAATACTTTCAAGTGAAGTATTACCCATAACCCCATAACCAAAGATTGAAAAACTTACCTTTTGTGTCTCTGCAGGTACGGCTCACCTTCGGAAGTTAAACAAACTATAAGAGGTGTTTAAGGCGGGTTGTTCCGAGGAACTACGACCCTAAAGGACAAAGGTTTTAAAAGTCTGCGGCTTACCTAGTCCTCCGCTCCTTTGTGAGTTTTACTTTTGGAGAGCTACCGTGAAGCTTGCTGATTATAAGGTTTAAGTTGTCTTATCTCGTTGTCCGTTTAAAATTCATTGTTAAAAAATCAGAAAATACCAAAAAAAAAATTTAGTGTAATTTTCTTTTTCTTTCTTTTGATTTTCTTCCGTTGAGTGCATGCGCACTCGATCGCAATCCCGAGATCCTAACGTCCAACAACAACAAGGCCCTCCTACGTTGTTGAACCATTTAATCTTGAAGAACCTCTTGTTCGGACCCTCCGAAAACCCCATAGCTACGATGGCCGATCAACGTACTATGGCGAGTTGCTCCGCACCCACCGAGGGTTACGCTGAAGCAATCGTGGTCCCACCCATTCTAGCCGAAAGTTTGAGCGTAAGCACGTCTTATCAATATGATGACCTCCAACCAATTCTTCGGTCTCGAGAAAGACAATCCCCATGATCACATTTGATGGTTCAACAAATTTACCTCGACAATCAAATACCAGGATGTGCCGAACTTGGCTATAAAGCTCATGCTTTTCCTTTCTCTCTTGGGGCAGACCCGCCGTTTGAAAAGAACCCCCGTTTCTATTCTAACTTGAGAGGATCTCGTGTCTAAATTCATTAATGAATTTTTCCGCCCTTAAGAACGACAAACTTAAGAAATGAAATCTCCAATTTTCAACAAAAGTTTGACGAATCGTTTCATGAGGCATGGGATCGATATAAAGATCTCCTTCGTGCTTGTTCGCACCATGGTTTTACCGAATTGCACAAACTCGACACTTTCTATAATGCCTTGAACCCTTCCGACCAAGATTCGCTAAATGCTGCCGCCGGTGGCAATCTCTTGGAAAGACGAATTCAAGACGTGTTGAGGATTATTGAAAACAAATCCAAGGTCCGCAATTCGAGGAGCAAACCGATTGTTTCTCATGTGAAATCAGGTGAGGGCAATTCTTCAGGTGAAATAGCCAAGCTTACTCATGCAAGAAATCAGACTAGTGTCAGAACTCACGACCATGACGGCTATTCTCAAGCCTCTCAGCCAGTAACCCCACCTCCAGCTTCGTAAAGGCCGAGGAGATTTGCGTTACTTGCGGTGGTGCACATCCTTATTATCAGTGTCTCGCCGCCGATGGCAACACTTTCCCAGAATATCGGGATAATATTCAAGGTTATGTTGCTGCTGCCGTCGGTAACTACAATCAGGGTAATTCTAGTTATCGTCCTCAGGGTATGGCTAATCAAATCCGACCGGATTTTGCACAACCAAATATGCAAAATAATCAAAACCGGTTTAGCCAACCTCAACCTCAAGGATATAACCGAGGGCCTAATTTCAATCAACAATCTTCATATCAAGCTCCGATCTAACAAAACCAAAATGCTCCATTGAGTGATTTGGAAAAATTTAAGAAATCAAATGAGGCAAACATGAAAGCCATGCAAAACAAATCACCAATGTTAAAAATGAGTTAAGGAATGAAATGCAAAATTCGATTCAAGCTTCCATGTCTAAACAAACCAATGAGCTTAAGAACATGATGGCTAGTTTCTTTCAAATGAACACCGCTTCTACCTCGAGTTCCAGAGCTCTTCCGAGCAACACTATTCCAAACCCGAAGGGTGAATTAAAAGCCATTACCACTCTGGAGTGGTCGGTGTTCTTGATGGACCTACAGTTCCGTGCCTCCAGTTGTCGCTCCGGAGGAGGAGGATCATGTAGAGGAGATTTTTAATGACCACAATTTTAGTGAGTTCACCATTAAGGTCCCGCCTCCTCGTCCCTAAAGCTAAATCTCAACCTCAAAGAAATTTTATGATTCATCAAAGGGATCCCCGTCATCCGAATATCCCTTATCCTTCTCGAATGCAAAAGGAAAAACGGCAAGAGAGAGATGATGTCCAAATACACAAATTTTGGCAGATGTTTAAACAACTTCATATCAACATTTCTCTTACCGATGCATTGATTCTCATTCCCAAGTACCAAAAAATGCTTAAAACTCTCCTCTCTAACAAGGAGAAGCTTTTGGAATTGGCGAATACTCCGGTCAGTGAAAATTGTTCCGCGGTTATTTTGAAAAAGCTTCCTGAAAAGCTAGGTGACCCCGGACGATTTTTAATACCGTGTGACTTCAGTAAGCATAAGTGCAAAGCCCTAGCCGATCTAGGAGCTAGCATAAACTTAATGCCACTTTCTTTCTTGAGAACTCTTGGTTTACATGAGCTTGTGGCCACCGAAATGACCTTCGAGCTTGCTAATCGTGATATTTGTACTCCGGTTGGTATTGCCCGAGATGTGTTTGTTCCGGTGGGAAGATTTACATTTCCAGCCGATTTTGTTATCGTTGATTACGAGAGTGATCCTCGTGCCCCCCTCATCTTGGGAAGACCATTTCTAAGGACCGCTCGAGTTCTCATCGATGTTCACGGGGAAGAGTTAATTCTCCGTGACGGTGACGAAAGGCTAACTCTGAACATGAAGTATGATACTTCGAGCTATGCAAACGAGCCTCACAAGGAATCAGTCAACATGATTGATATTTGCAATATCTCTTCTAATGGCTATGTTGAGGACTTGTTTGCTAAGAAAAACAATCTTCCAAGTGGCAATCCCACTTCCCCTATCAACTTAACTTCACCGGAAGTTAGTGATGTTTCTTTTGATCCCGCGGGAGACATTATGAAGATCTTGTTAAGTCTTGATGACACCAAAGATCTCTCGTTGTTTCAGGATGATAGTCCGATAAGTGGCAGTCCCACTTCATCTCTTGTTAATGACTATTCTCTTGAGGAGTTCGCCGATGAACTCGCTCTTATCACATTTCCACCGGGAAATGATGATCTTCCGTTTAACCCCGAAGCCGATCTTCTTGAAATTGAACGTTTGCTTACCCAATCTCCATTAGCAAACCATTCTCTAGATAATGATCTTGTTGATACCATTTCCGAGTTGTTCACCGATGAACAAGCTCTTGACTACTCATCCCCGCCGCTATGAGATGAGTATGATGATGACATCTCCGATCATGAAACCGTTACCTATGATGATGATCTTGTTGGACCCGAGTTTGACAATGATAATTTTTATGATGATCCGTTTGACTCAAAGGAAGAGAAAATCAAAGAGTCCAAACTCTTGATTGACTATCTTGATGAACTTGATTCCTCCGAATCAAGTGACTTCCTTCCTTTTTTTGATGATGACTCAGTCCTTTCTGAGGATTTTTTCGAAGTTGATGCTTCATCCTCAATCGACAACGAGGATAAGGTATTTAACCCAGGGATAATCATTCAGGAGAACCTCTCTCAAGTCACCAACTTTGCTCCACCAGATAAGAATTCAATGAAAGCAACATGTGCTTCTCTAATTCTTGAGGATCTTAATCCTCCTGCTCTTAATGAACTTCCTTCCCTGAAAGAAGTTCGGTTCCAAAATTCTCGCTTCGTTCTCATCCAAGAACGAGGAAAAAGTGTTCAAACCTGGGATTCAAACTTCTAAAGAAATTCATGCTTCTCTCTTCCCGAACAATCTAATCGAACACCAAAACTTTCAATACCAGTACAATTCTTGAAAGACCGATGAAGATTTTTCCTTTATTCTTTGATGAAGAGGACATCCGTTCCTTGGATGTCCCGTGTCTCCACTTCTACCCCCCTTGACTTGCTTAAGTATGGGGGGATTGGGTCAAGCTCAGTGACCTAAAACAAGCGCTTCGTGGGAGGCACCCCATGCTTATCCATCTATCCGTTTTTTATTTTCCTAAGTTTCTTTCTCCTAATTGTGTTACTGTGAGGAGGTTAGCCTCTTTCATTCTCCGTGTTGTTTTGTGTTGTGTTATATGTCCAGGATGTTCCCGGATTTATGAAGTCTCTCGTGCTCTCGGTTTTTCACAAGACTTCATTATCCTCAACTTCATTTGGGACTCCTGATATCCTTATCATTTCGACTAACGATTTATTTAGGCATACCTCATAAATGGCCTTAGTAGACGTTAGTACCCTTCCAAAACATTGAGGACAATGTTTAACTCTAGTAGGGGGGGGGGGGGAATCTTCGATTTGATTTTACCTGCCGTCGTTGTTATTACACAAGCCCATTTTTACCGCAAAAAATCCAAAAAAATGGAAAAAATTTCAAAAAATTTCAAAAAAATCATAAGTGTTTTGACACAAAATTTTCCCGCTTGGGTAGAATGAGATTAAATTTTGACTCGATCGGGCGTGTTGAGCCCTAGCTTTGTTCCGTAAAAACTTAAGCTTAAACGAAAAATGATAGTGTTAATTATGGTTTAGATGCTAAACAAATATTATTTGAAAAATCTTACAAGCTCATGTATGTAATTTGTAGCTTTTCCTCCCATAAGCTCCTAAAATGACTAAAATACGTGCTCTTTTCTAATTTACACTCGAAATCGTCGCTTTATAAAAGAAGCTCTTTAAAAAATGAAAATTTCAGTCTTAGTACAGTCTTATATTTGAGTTTTCTTAAAAAAAATTTTTCTACTCCGCGTATAAATGTTGAATAATAATCTAATATACGACTTCCATCGTAATAAAGTACGTGGCCTCTTTTCGGTTAGGACGCCCGATGTGACACCGAAAACAAAGGATGGGGGTTGTATATTTAGGAACTAGTGTCATAATAAGTACACGGGCTCTAGTCGGAGGCGAGGCCGATGTGACGTCGAAAAAAGGCACCGGTTCCTAGCTAAAAAAAAAGTTGCAAAAATATAATAAAAGTGTTAAAGTGTTAAAATTTCGTTTTCTAAAGCTTAAATATGATTTTAAACTAAGATTGTTTTGCTTTAAAATTTCAAAGGTTTTGATTGCCGTCAGTAGATTATTTCGATTAAGTATTCTCTGCGGGGTGTCAAAAGCCTGGGCACTTAGCTGACGAAGCTGGGAGGTCCCGAGAAGAAAGATCGTTACATGGAATAGTCTATCCGATGAGATCTGAATCCTTGTAATTAGAGTGCTTTGAGTTGTAGTCTTAACGGTAAATTTAAGAAATTTGACTTCGATAGTTGGAGTATTCCGATTACATTCCGAATCTCTATGGGGCTTCAAACACCTGGTTACTTAGCCGATAAGGCTGGGATAACCGAGATAATGGGCGTACATGGTTGATCTAACTTTCGAATCTTGATTCTTGAAAATACCGTTGACTACGACTATCTAAATCGTCGGTCAAAAGTTAATTTAGAAAATCGAGCTCACTCACTTAATATATAACAATTGTCGGGAGCGTGAAAAGTCTACAAGTTACAAATATGAGTAGTCTTGGCATCCTAACTTATATTTAATGATGATTTTGTCTTAAGCTTGGTTCGGGATAAGTGAACGATCGAGGACGATGAATTTATCAGTATTTGAGCATTTTAGGACTGATTTGCTTCTTATTCTATGATCCCAAATGCCGAGAAAATGAATAAAGTTCAATGTCCAAAAGAAAGAAACAAAAATATGTGTTATTCAATAAAATGGTTTTTAAAACGGGGGTTTTCAAAACTCGTGTTCCCTTAATTACCCTTGACGAACACTTAGCTACTTTTCTAGGCAATTAGTCGAGGGTGATTGAGATTCATAGTTTTCCTAAGTGTTTACTTATAGCATTGCGTGAGGATACGACAATGGTTTAGTATGGGGGATTTTGGTATGTGCTTAAATACACATACCATTTATCAATCAAAACGGACCTTAAAGACCAAAAGCAGACTGAAAATACCCCATATTTGCTTGTTTTGTGTTTTTCTTGTGCAAGTAACGGATATCAATAACAAGGATAAAATCAAAGAAAACACATCAAAACCGAGCACGGGAATGTGAAGAGCGTGATCAAGCCCATTTCATGTCCAAGACCAAGACTCCGAGATTGAAGAATGCTTAATGGGCCAATCCTCACCCATCTGATGCTACCGAAAAGCCCATTAAGGCATATCATGCATTGAAGATGCTTATTGGGCCACCATTGGGCCCAATAAGGCTTTTATAGATTTGAGAGCCCAAGTTTTTTGTCCAAGGACCAATATTGCCATCCAATTAAACCCCAAGGGCCAATTATGGCATCTTCACAAACTTCCATAACCCATTACCCCATTTCCCTTTTCATTATAAAACAGGAGGACCAAAACTGCCATTATCCAAACTTCTTTATACCTAAAACACTTTAAACTTTTTAATATAAACCACAAGGGCCGGTGCGAATTCACCAAAACCCTTCCCCTTTTTATATTTAAAACATATTAAAATAGCAGGGCCAATGTTGCCAACATTTCAAAGTTTAAAAGTCGCTATTGTTTGTCTTCTCCAAAGCTACCCGCCAAAAATCCCTACCTTGCAAATTCCTTGTCTTTTGTCTCCCTGCCTCCACAAACCAATAGAACTCTACCCTGCATCAAACCTCACATCCCACATGCTCATATGCCACTTTGGCAATCCACCCACACCCCATTGGCCAAAGACGATCAAGGGTGATGATCACTCACCTTGGGCTTCACTCATAATTGATGGACAAGATTAAATGGCTCTTACCTCTCACAATACAAGCAATGATGAAGAACTAGAAACCCTAGATGTTGTAGTATAAATAGAAGAGTAGTATTCACTTGTAAAATTGTCGAATTTTTTGTATAAGTTACCAGCTTGTATCAACTATTTGACCATTTTTAATACATTGTCTTTTGCATTACTGTCTTTAATTTACTTGTCTTTTAAATTCATGCTTTTACTTTCCTTGTCAATTTTCCTTATTGCAATTCACTTATTGTCTTCATTTTTCTTAATTTGTCATTAAGTTGTGTATAAGTTTTTAAGTTGTCAAAAACTCCTTAAAAGCTTATATTTCAAAAAAATGTCAAAGATTTACCCCTTAAAGGGGTGTTTGGTTTTACTTTTTAAACGGGTCAAAAGTGGGATAACACCCACATTGGGTCACTAGGCTACTTTTGGCATGATGTTTCTGAGTGTTGTGAAGCTGTTTTTAAAGTTGTAAGGGTTAAGTAAGTTTTTTTTTCCTAATTGCATTTTGAATCGATGGTGACAAACAGATTTTGAAGTGCTTATTTCTTTAAGCTTAAAGAAAAGTGCTTTTAAGTTTAGCTTAAGTCATTTTTAATGTCATTAGAGTAGTCAAAATGTCCTTCACTTTAATTTGAAGTTTTGTATGAAAATCTGTCAAGTGTATTTCCTTTATTGCACGCTTTGATTGCACCTGTTCATGCTTTGTTTTAAGCAACTTATAAGCTAAATGAATCCTTGAAATTTCTCATACTTGTTCTATTCTATGTCCTTCAAATCTGTTTTTGGTTCATTTGGGTTCTTAAGCTCATCTTTTGGTTTATATTTTGGCTTCAAACAACCCTTTTCAAAACCTTTTAAACCTGTCATGACAGGTTACATCACTGCTTTTAAGCCCTCTTTTTAGGGCTTATTTGAGCTTTTAAGCTCAAAGCCGAGCTTATCTTTGACTGGTTCAAAGCTTTTGGGCCAATAAGCCCTCTTTGTGGCTTAAACTTAACCAAAAATGACCCCTTTGGGTCCTGTTTGACAACCTGTTGCCCTGCATTCCTTTTAATGGCTTATTTTCTGAATTTTAGCTTATTTCCTTTCATGTTAAGTTTAAGTAGGTTTGTTTAAGATAAATTAGGTTATAAGTTTGCCTTTTAGATAAGTTTTGCTTATTTTCTCCTTTGCCCTTTTTGATTTGCAACCATTTTAGTACTTTTTGTCACCAACAACAACAACAACAAACCCAATCCCGCCTAGGCAGGGTATGGGGGAGGTAAAATGTAGACAGATCCTACCCCTACACCAGGGTAAACCCTTGTGTAGATTTTAGTACTTTTTGTCAATTTAGCTAATTTCTACCTTTACCTGCTTATTTGCTTATTTTGAGGCCTTTTCCTGTTCTTTTATGATTAGTGTAGATTAGGAATTGCTTATTTTGTTTTTTGAGGCTTAATTTCTTTCCCCTTTTTGCCATTGTGCTTATTATTCAAAAAGAAAAGAAAAAAAAGGGTTAAGTGTTTGTTGAGTGGTTGTGTTAAAAGCTGTTGACTTAAACAGCTTAATTTTAAGCAGTTCCAAAGTTTTAAAAAAATCATAAGTGCTGGTTTCAAGCTTATTTAGTTGGCTTATAAGAAAATTTTGAAAAATAAAATAAAAAGGAGGACCTTAAAGTCTTGAGGATCCATGAAGGATCAAACTCAGGACCTATAGGTCAACCCCAAAGTCAAACAGCACTAACCCACACACACTCAACCAACGCGCCCTAGGGACTTTCTGGTTTTCTCTTGCATAATTTTTTATTTAACCTAAGTTTTGGCTTTTAAGCTTAAAAGTCGCTCCAAGCTTATTTCGAGCTTATTTGATAAGTCAGGTTTGGTTTTAAGTTTCTAAAAAATAGTTTAGCATATTTTTGACTTTCTGTGATTTTTTGATAATTTTTTGAAAACGTTTAGTATTTTTTATAATTTAATTTAGTTTTAAACTTTAAAAAATCATAAAAAATAGAAAAATGCTCCAAAAAATATAATTCTTTTTTTTTAAATTTTCTTTTTATTTATCGTTTATTTTAAAAATAGTTTAAACTTTGTAGGGTTAATTTTTAGAAAATTTTATTTTTAAAGAGCGGGATTGAACCCCGGCTCTCGTTTTTAGTTTTAATTTTCGTAATTTAATTTATTGAATTCGTTTTTAGTTAACTTGAAATAAAACTAGGCACTTTTCATATTAATTCCTTTTTAGTTATTCAAAAACCGTTCTTCGATTCTTCCGATAATCTATTCACTCGTCGGGATACTAATTCGGGTGTTTAAGGTGATTTCTCTTCGGGTAGAAGTCAAGTTGCTTTAAACCTGCCCTCATACTACAATTGTGGGTTTTATTATTTATTATTATTATATTTATTATAAGTAATTATAGTACGTATATTAATATAAATAGAGCAGTAAAATCCAAGTTATCAAAGCCTCATATGAAAAGGTTCAAAGTTTGAGAATTTTTAGTTGTAATTTATGTACAAACGGAATGACGCAATGTGGTAAGTTGTGTACAATCTGTTTGCTTATTTGAATGCTGATAATGAAAACGATTCCAAGAGGCTATAAAGGAGTGTTTGGATATGCGTTTTACAGGTGATTCCTATATAAGCTAAAATAAATAAGCGGAACCGGTAAAGATAGCAGTAGGTTAAAGGGGTAAAAAACAAAGTGGGTTTGCTGAAATATAATTTGTGTAAAGTGAATTCAAAATACTTTAAATTTTTATGAATTTGTGTTAGTTTAGATAAATTATTTTTCCTCACTGTAACCTTTTATCGAAATTTCCGCAGAACATGACTTATAACTTATAAGTACCTTTTCTCTTCAGCTTATATGTTTATTTTGATGTCAAATAAGCAGGTTGGGCATGCTTACACAACAGTCGAGTACTCCAGCACTAATTTTTCATCTCACTTGCAGATTATATGGCCGCATTTTCATACGACAACTGAGCAATTTCTGAGGTTGTTTGGGCTTGCTGACGAGGTTCGTGTAATTATGAAAAGGCAGTTTAAGATTGGGACAGAGGCAAGGAAGAATCCGGTGAAAGAGTATCATGTGCTTTTGGTGGATATGAGAGAAAATGTAATGGGCAAGATGGGTGGCAGACGACTGCACTAGCATTAGACAACATGTTTGATGTAAGTTTGAAGAGAAGTGAAAGTATGGTAAGTTTTTCTAACTTCTTATTTTCTTCAATCTTATAACCAATTCTATATTTTATTTTGTTACTATAAGGGTCTTTTAATTCGATGGGTTAAAAATTACCACTTCCAAGTTTTCAGGACAGTGGAAAAAAGATTATGCGAGACGGAGGAAGCGCGTCAACCCAGCAGCAAAGGATCAACACAATGGAAAAAATATTATTAGAGATGAAGCATGAGCCAAGCCAGCAAAGAGGCCCCTTTGATGGATGCTAAAACGCCGGGATACTTCGCACAGGTATGCCATATGTGTGTTTTGTTACTATGAAATATAAGCTCATAAAAGTTTCAAAGTAAGCCACAAAAAATGAGGTTATGAAACATAAACCCAAAACGAAATAAGCCATACGCTGGATATATAAGCCGGAACAAACACCCTCGGTGTTTGGATTGATTTCCTAGCATATGCTGAATATGATTAGTTCTGTTATGTGAATAAGGGGGTGTTTGTTTAAGCTTATATAGCGAGCTTATTGCTTATGTGGTTTAGAATAATTTAAGATGGGACTAAAGATGGCATGATTCGTAATAATACGCAAGCTTATGAACACGTAAAGATGGTATGATTCGTAAGAAGGGATGTAAACTATGTTTGGCCCAACTTATTTTCCCTTAAGGAGTATAACGGACTTCCATACGAGATTGAGACATACAAGTTTGTAGCTAAACAACAGGTAAAGTAAGATTTAAAGTTTATGTGACATATGCAACGACGAGATAAGTTTATTGGTAAATTAGAAAAGTAATTGCTTTTATCTACAAAATGACCTTGCCTTCCTCAAAAAAATGTAAACCTGGATTTAAATTGATGTATTAATCGCTACGTAAACTTATGGGATTGCTTGTGAAACTGCTTACGGGGGCTGTATGAGATTGTCTATTAGATAAACTATATTAAGCTTGCATACTTTATGGCCATCTTCTTGTTTAAGCCATAAGCTGAAGTTGATTAGCTCATAAGTCCAACGAAGTGAACTAACGAGCTTTTTCAAATTCAAATAAGCCCTTTAGCCTAAAAATTAGGCTAATCCAAACATCTCAAAAAGTATCAATTTTATGAACTGATTCTGATTTTTTGTTTTTTGTTTTTTCAGAATGGAATTGGCTTGCGGGACATGGGTTAGACACAAGAGAGAGGGTCTTAAATTCGTTGATTAGGATTAGCTTTGTAAGGATCTTGAAATGGCTTTCTGCAGAACTAAATGGTAGGTCGGTTGCGTTTCTTCTAATCATATTAATGGTGAACAAGAAAGGTATATTATATCTTATACATATAATGTGTGGCGGATGGTTGCATTTTATGATCCATATTTCGTTGTTTCGCTTGCCTATTGGAGATGGAACACGCAGAAATGAATGGGAATGCCCAAAATCTGGAAATGCCGATTTTTCTCAGGTTAGTCCGTAACAGATGAAATAAAATACCCATATTTCAGTTCTGAAATGTCATCTTTGTATTAGCTGTATTTTTTTACAGATTCGCGATTTTTAGGAATATTTGACGTGTGGATTGATAAATCTGCTTTTATTTCATTTACATGTAAAGAGGCTAAACTGCTGAGGAGCGTCATGCTTTAGTGTCTGTACTAAAATTGGCAAGAGCTCGGGGGTGCAGAGGCTTGATTTGTGTCGTAACACAACTACACAGGTCGTCGTTGTTGCCATCAAACCGAAAGACTTTCGCAGTGTCTTCAAACCTTGAAGGAGAAAGGGTACGTGTAACTTGATCCCAAATCCAACCCATCACATATCATATGCATATTAAAAAAACACACACACATACACACCAAATCCATAGCAGGCCGGGTTTCTTAAATCTAATGGGAAGTAGAAGGGGCGGTGTTGGCGGCGGTGTACAAGGATTCCGGCAAGGTTACGAAGTACGGTTCACACGCTAACGAAGCAGTTATCTTTAATTTGTTATTACGAAAAAGAGAAAGAAAACAATGATTACGGTGTTAGTGGTGAATGGTGATACCAGGAATCGAGGTTAGCAGGAAATGGTCCGCCAAAAAGATGCAAAGAGGTAAGAACTTTTCATATTTTTCATGTCTTTCAATTAATTGATTACAACTCAGATTTTTGGCTTTGATGTTTCTCATGGCTTAAATAAATTAACGTGCAGATGTTCAGCGGCAAAATGAGCAACCTTGAATTATGACATACAATTGAACACAAATAGGTAACTTTGTGTCCACTAATCTATAAGCTTTTATTTCTTTTTGAAAATTTTAGTTTTTTTTAGAAAAGTTTGAAAATAGGCCATAAAAGTGAGCTTATGAAACATAAGCCCAAAACAAAATAAGCCATATGCCGACTATATAAGCCAAAACAAACACCCCCTTAGTTTTCTATGTGGTGCATTTTTGAAGGTGACTGAATTTTTGGTTTCGCGTATATCGTCCTTTGTTAGTGAAGGGGTGGCTGCCGGTTTTGCAGCCTGCTATTGATGGGTTGCATAGGTTCTGTTCATATGTTGGTGGGTCATATATTGTATTTTAATTCTTATTATACAAAGCTCTAAATAAATGAGCAAATAAGCAGATTTGGTGACCAATCCCAGACACGGCCATATGGTCTAACTATTTCAGTTGACGCTGTGCATTGTGTTACTCTCCATGAAATCGATGTTATCAATAGCAGGTATATTTATAAACTTTCAAGTTTTGTAGACGCTTTGGGCTGATGGGATTTGCTCATTAAATTTGGGTAGTTGCTATTTTTTCCTTGATGGAAATTGGAGATCTTCTTTTATGAGATGCTATAAACAATCTAATTCTTTTCAATTCTATGCATTTCATAATCAAAATACATAACATGATTACTGTTATCATATGGTGGTCTGATTTGTGCATTTTCTGTTAGGAACCTTGCGCAGTGGAGAATGAGATTGCTTCAACTTCGACTTCGTATTGGGATACTGAGGATGATGACGATTGTGGTACGCTTCTGTTTTTTTGGTCTTTCGTTTAAATAAAGTAAATGTTGCGTATGTATAAAGTACCATGCTCATAAAGTTGAAAACAAATAGTAAAGTGGTAACCAACGTCAAACTACAATAAAAATGAGACTAGAAGCTAGAGTTGTTTGCCTAAGCTCAAAACTTCTTATTTGTTGCTTTATTAAATGCAATCAGCTATACAGTTATCCAAATAAGCTTATCCCACACAACGCGAGGTTCCTTGGTAAATCGTATGATGAAAGTCTATTGTTCGCTAACTTTAAAACATGTCAATTCATATTATGTTATCTTACAAAAAAACTTCATGGTTCTTCAAATCTGATTATTTAGACCCTGAATAATTAAAGCTACAATTATAATCATTATTACCCAAATCTTTAAAACATACTATAGTAATTTCAAGCTGTAAATATCTGTTCAAACACTCCATTAGTCTTCAAGTGAATCACATGGGTCATGGATAGTGATTGGAACATGAATATTGAATCCCCGTGTTTCTATGAAATTGAAATGAACTCAAAAGCTCATCCATGAATGATGGACAAAAGTTATTTGATCTCCATGTAGTATAGTACGTCATTACCATCATTTTTCTGGAGTTATATTTTTGCTAAGTAAACATACACGACATCATGCAGGACTTTGTCAGTTTCACCCTTCATTAGATAGCCCAATTGGGCGGAACTGCAGTCAAGAAAAAAGAGATGAGTTTAAGAGATTATGATAAGGTACAAATTTTTATTCCTTTGGAACAATATTTTATATTTACATACTGATTCTGATAAGAAATTGCAATTCAGGTTCACGATATTCGCCCAAAAAATGGTGGAAATACTTCAAGAAATATTTGCCCATCTCAACCTTACGGTTTTCATTTGTGGCCAAATTATCGTTCATGTGAGTAACTTCTTAAGTATAAAAAGACGAGATGATTTCTTTCGGATACTGTGAATAATAGGCCTTTCCACAAGGGTGGGACAAGCCTTATTGCTTGAATACTTGGATGAATTTAAAGAGATTCACTAATGTATCTCTCTAATCTTCTATTGATGTTTTTTGGCATTCCTTTAATATCTTCTTGATAGATGCATTTCTTCAGGTGTATTGCATGCTTGAACTTGAACCTACTGGGAATTAAGGGCACGTACATAGAATTACTAAGGCTCAAAGGCACAGTTGCAAAAAAGGAGCATGCTGTGCAGATGCAAATCACGTTTTGTTGCTGTATCATGGAATGATTTAATGTAACTATAGGACATGATACTGTACTATCTCCTTTATTCTTTAGTGATCATACTGTACTATGTAATCGCATTTTGTTACCATATCATGGAATCGTTTAATGAAACTGTTACTGTACTATATCTGAGACTTTTGGCTTGCTCCAGATTCAAATGGAGTTCTCTACATACTTTCGGATGTATACCAAATTCACCCTGACAAACATTCCGCGACAACACGCGAGCTAAAAAAAAGAAAATCATTTTCCACTATCTTTTGTTTTTTAATAATGGCTTTAGATAATAAAGTAAGTGGGGTAAAAGTAAAAAGGAACAAAGTAGGGACAAGTAAACATGGAATCCATGTCGATTGGTATGTAGGGTTCGAAAGATTTCAAATTGTAAAAGTTTTATAGTTTTAGCATACTTCATGCTTCAAATTTTTTATATTTTTACTATTTCTAAATATTCAAAATGTCAAAATTTTAACACTTTCAAAACATCGTGGTAAAATTTCAAAATTAGATACTTTTAACTTTTTCATTTATATTTTCATAGTATACAATATTACAAATTCACAAATAAATTTACAAACAAAATTAAGCTACAAAAAATCTAAAACAATATTACAGATTCACAATTAAAGTTCCAAACAAACTTAAAAACAAAAATACACCAACAAATCTACATTAATAAAAACACCCGTTACAAAATTACATGAACTTTAGGGAAAAAATTACACAAAACTATAGGGGTGAGTATTATTAACAACAAACTTTTGAAAAAAAATGAAGCATACATTCTGGCGACGCCGGCAGTTCAAATTGCAACCGAAAATATATCCGGCAAAACAACAAGTGTTAAGGCGGCGGACGTCGGTATTTGACGGCAGGTGGTCCGCTAAAACAAAAAATGCCAAAAACATTTAATAACCAAGGTTTACTAATAAAATCGACATATTTATGTAAGAAAACCTTAAGAACTTGTTTAATATACATAGATCCAACAAAAACACTCAAAATCTCAAAAATTGAAAATACCTTTTGTGATGTGGATGTTTCAATGGTGGGGTTTCTGGGATGAGGCTACAATTATATCCAGCAAGACTGTCGTGGCGGCAAGTAACGGCTGAAATATAAAAAATGGTAAAACGTTTTACAAACTAAGATCTACAAATCAATTTACGAGAGCATTCAAAACTTGTTTAATATAAATAAATCTAAGAAAATAAACAAACATTACGTAAGATATCAAGCAAATTTACACAACATATACATATAACAATGATTCTGGCGTCAGCAGCAACGTCAGCAGCAACGTTGCCGGCGTGCCTGCAGCGGCGACAACAACCTTTCTGACGGCGGAGGCAACAACAACTTTCCGGCTATGAAGAAAAACGCAAAAACAATAAGAACGTAAATCCACTAATTAAATCCATGTATCTATAAAAAGAAACTTGAAAACCTACATCTAATAATCATAAATCTATTATAAAGAAACTCAAAAAAATATTTCAAAACTTAAAAAAAACTGGATGGTGACTGTTGGTCTCGTTAGTCGTGGTGGGTGGCCTCTCAGTGGAGGCGTGTGTTTCGGCAGAAGGGTGGGTTTCGGTGGTGAGGGTGAGGTCGGGAGTCAGTATGTCCGGCGGTGGAGGAAGTTTTGGCTGTGGGGATGAGAGTATGTTGTAGTGTGTGTGTTTTCTAGCAAGAGAAACAGGTAAGTAAATAAGATGAGGGATGTGATGTTCCGAGGGATATTTGCTAAGTTGCTACAGTTAAGAGTCCTATTAGATTCATATTTTCAACATTTAAGATTTGATGAAATTTATAGATTAACTACTATTTGATCTTGGTGTCTTTTTGTAAGTTTCTCATTAAGACTAGCATTAGAGTTAATTAAATGTTTGGTCTTTATGATTATGCTTAAAATGTATGTTTCGTCTTAAAAGGTTAAAAATTACACGTCTTTGTGATTGTTCTAATTGGGTTGAATGGTCATTTAATTGATTTGGGAATGTCTAACCAATGCCCTAAGGGCATTGGTTAAGATTTGTCTTTTGTGACTTTTAGTTATACAAATGGTCCTTATAGTTGATATATAATTACATATTCGGACGAGGGACCCACATTAATACTTATTATAAACCACAAAAGGACAAATCTTAACCAATGCCCTTAGGGCATTGGTTAGACATTCCCAATTGATTTCTCATCCAATTAAACGTTAATGTTAGGGGCATTATTGTCATTTCACGTCCAAATAAACCACAGAGACTCTTTATGTAACAAATTTTTTTCAATTTTTAAATTTTTTTAATTTTTTAAAATTCTTTTCTATAACATATAGTCACATACCCATTTTCAGATCTACACGTAAATTTATTATTCTACATGTCCCTATCACCACCTCCTCAAGTTCAACAACCTCATCCTCCATAAACCACCCTCATTTTTTTGTCATGCTACCACCACAAACCACCCCCCTCCTCCTCTTCATACGAAAATCAATGCTTTTGACTAGGCCTTCACACAATCCATTCAGTACATGTCAACGTTTTCCATTATTATTCGCATGTGTCCTACGTGGCGTGTTCTTCCATGACTCCGTCGTCGACTCATCACACGCGCCACCGTCTTCATCCGAGTTTCTGGCCGGTGTCATTCCTCGGTCACGGCAGTACCGCCATGTCACCGGTGTGGTCATAACTAATTCGCCGACGTGAACGATCTTTTTACGGCGGTGCAAAAGACTCGATATCCATGATGACGTGGCGTCATCCTCCTTTTTGTGTATACATATGAAGATGTTTTGAAACGTACATTATGTTCTCGAGTTAGAGTTAAGAAAGAAAAAACAAGAAAATGAAAATGAAACAGAAGTGGTTGTGTCCTCAAGTAGTATTTGAGGAAGAAAAGAAAAGTAAATGAAAGGAAAATTAGTGTTATTTTGTTGATTATTAAAGTAAAGTGTTTCCTCCAAATTTTAGGAGAAAAGTTTTAGAGGCTAAATAAGCCCAAGCCTAGTTTGTGGGTTTAGGGTAATAGGGTTTCACCATTATAAATAATGTTAATGTTAATAATAAAGCTATATATATGAGGTTTCATTGTCCAACATGATATCAGAGCGGGTCTGATCCTCAGCTACGCTGAGCCGCCTCCCTTAAATCACCCAGTCAAACCCTAACTCTCTCTTCAATAAACATCAATTAAAAAAACACCTTCTTTTTTTTTCGAACATTCAGTCGGGCGTTTCTTTAAATTATATCAAGATATTAGATATGAGTTGGTCAGTGCTGCAAGGAACTCTCATTCAACAATCTGAGAAACATGTCAAAGGGTGCAGATAAAGATACTATGGAGATGTCTAATCCGAATCTTGCAAAATCAGGTTTTAAGATATTGGTCCGTAGTGGATAATTAACAGAAGAGTACCTTCTTGATTAGATATTATTTTCTTTATAAGATACATATTATTTGATATGAATTCTAAAGATGCTGATATAGTTAGTTTAATTTTTTTTAAAAAGCTTTAATTGTTTTATTGTTTGTTTATCAGTTGATTGTTGGTACTGCTTTGATACCAGTCGACTAAAGTCGATCGTTGGTGCGATTTTGTTACCGGTCGCTTAAAGTCGATCGTTGGTACGATTTTGTTATCGGTCGACTAAATTCGATCGTAGGTACTGCTTTACCGATCGATTAAAGTTGGTCGTTGTTAGGGTTTCGCACGGTCGACTAAAAATTGGGCGGGCCTTAAGAAACCACACTTATTTTGGAGCAAAACAATGAGGTATTTGATAAATAAACACAAAAAGATCAGTTATTCCCAAAAAAGACGTTCTGAATAAGTAAAGCGGGATTTATCCATCCCTTTCTACCTTTTGACTTTTCATACCCCGCTCATTATCATCACACATAAAAAATAAAAAAAACACACACACCAAACCCTACCTAATAAACTCTCCCCTCTTGTTCTTCTACACCGCCGCTCCACCACAACCTAACCCCGACCATATCCCTACTCACCATTCTCACCGATGTAACCACCGCTATAACCACCGTCTCCACTCGCCATATCGTGAACAAACCCCCACAAGTACCACTAAACCACTATTGTATATGGTATAAGGTTAAGTTCTTATTATTAGCAGTTTTATTTGTTAACTTGTCATTTATATGCAATTATTAGTTTTCTTATCCTAGCTTCTGATTTGATTTTGGTTAATTAGTGTATTAAAGTAATAATTTGGGGCTTTTTACATGTATGATGACTTTTTATGCTTAAATATCTAATCTTTGTTATGACCTACAAAATGTATGAAATTGGAAAAAAGTACTAACAATAATCTTTGCAGGAAAGTGGATTATATTACATGTCGCTTATATGTTTAACTCTAGCAAAAAGGAGGTGGAGGTTGTTGGGTTATAAATGGTAAGGTAGCAACCAATCAAAAAATTTCACTCATCTAATAAGGTATTCAATGCTCTTTATTATCTAGTTTTCATTAATGATCAAAATTTGTTATTTGTGTTTGGAATCTTTCGGATAAATGAAGAACCGAGTGTTTTTTCTTTTTTGCAAATTAATGATCAATTGAATACTTGATAAATGATAACTATTAATTGTTTGGTTGCTTGTATGCTTATTACTTGTTATTTGTTAAGTTATAGTTTTTACCAATTGTCAAAATTTTAAAAAATAACTAGTATGTATGATGTATCATGTATGTATGATCAGTTGAGGTGTTGTATTGTATGTTACCATTTGGGACGGTTAGTTTTATACATATTAGTTTCAGCCTCACAAATAGCATACGGAAATAAAACGCCACTTTTATCTTGGGTAAAACACTTTAATTTGCTATTCAGCTATGTTTTCTTGTTGCATTTCTTTGAAATGTGCAGTCAATTCGATACTATGCTCATGTTAGCTTCTTGGCCACGGTTCCTACGTTTTTAGACATAAGAACACCTATATAATATGTTGCTAGGAATTTGAATCATGGAAGTCTGTTTTGGTCAACTGGATTAAGAGCATTTTACTTCTCATTTCCACTTTTTCTGTGGATATTTGGACATATACCGATGTTTATCTCACGTGATCATCATGTCGTTTGTGCTATATTTCTTGGATACGACTACTAGTTTTACCATAAATTTTCATAGTTATTCAATTCGAGAGAATAGAGAGAAGACAGAATCTGGTGAAACTGAGGTAGCTTGGTTTGAACCAAGCCATGTCTATGTTAATAAAAGGTTATATGAAGAGTATGGTAAAAAAGAGTGCTTGTACATTCTGTTATATGTTGATAAAGGGTATATGCTAAGAACTTGTCTCGCTATCTTGTTTGTAGTTGATTATTGTTGTGGTGGTATGTCATTTAGGCTAAATCTAACTTTCTGTTTGTTTGGTTGTTTAAATTAGTTATTTATGTAACTATTGACTAGTTTGAATGTGACGGTTAGTTTTATACTTATATGTTGCCATTTGGGAACACATTTGCTCTTAGAAATAATGTAGCAAATTAGCAATAGATTACTTATCAGATTGTCATGCTTTGTTGTATTTCATGGAACTATGTTGGGATTAAAAATAAAAATAAAAAATGGCCCCTCTCAGCTGGAAATCGTGGCTCCACCCCTAGTTCACGTACTTGCGTGAATGTTGTAGATGCTGAATTTTTCTCTTTTTTGTGGGTAAATCAGTGGTAGTTAGCATACTATGGAAGCTGCAAAATGGGGAGAGATGACATCTTCGCTGTTAGTTTTTTTACCACTTTGAAATAGTATAAATTTGTAATCCATAAATTGTGTAAAATATTGAAGTATTATAACTATGATATTAATTTGTTGTGCAGAATTTCATAACCGCCACTTTCTATAGAGTTTGCGCAGCTAATTTGTGTCCGGTTAGACAAGAGGATGGAATCATCTATTCTATGTGACTTGTTTCTGTTGAAATTTTTTTAACAGCCCAACCTTTAATGTGAATGTCAACTGGAGTTGATATTTATCAAGTAATAGTTGTCATTATGTGAGCATTATTTTTTGTAAATGTTGAATCGTTGATGTAATGTGAACTATCATTGAATGGTTAAAGATATTTTCATTTGTGAAGTTAAATGTTGTTTTTGCCGAAGTCACTTGCATCAGAAGTTCTGGAAATGTTGTGCAGCAAGATTGAATGAAAAATTTTGAAATATTTGCATTTTGGTTTTAATGAAAAATCCAGAACCAATTTTTTTTTAATAATAAGTAGAGTAAAAAGATCGGCTATTATGTATAAAGTGTTCTTATTGTATGGATAAAAAGATCGGTTGAGAACTGATCTATTTATCTTTTGCTCAAATAGATCACCCTTAGTTAGAGTGGTCCTACACCGTTCCTTTTTAGGGCTTTCAACGAATCTATTTGACGATTTCTGTAGTGGTATGCTTTTATTCCGGGACTATTTTGTTTTTTCTTTTCTAGCTTACTACTCCAAACCGGTTTCGGATTTGTCGGCTGAATGCGAAGAAATATTAGAGGCTAAATAAGCACAAACCCGATTTATGGGTTTAGAGTACTAGGATTTCACCATTATAAATAATGATTAATAATAAAGTTATATATAAAAGGTTTCATTGTCTAACAAAAAGTATTTACTTTACATTTCTTTAATGACAAAACTCGAAAGCAAATAAAGCTTTTTTTAGGATACGATGCTTAGATTAATTTTCTTTTATACTATATATGCGAGAGGTTCATTTTTATTGTGGATGGCTTCAAAATATTACAAGTTAAATTTGGCAAAAAAATGTTACATAAATGGTCTTTGAGGGTATATTAGTCACTTGTCCTTGCTTTTAACGTTTAATTGTATGTGAAATTGATCAAATTACCGATTAACTAAATTGGGACAACCATATAAAGTATAAACCACTGGTGTAATTTTTAATATTTTAGGACAAAACATGTATTTTTGGCATATCTACAAGAACCAAAAATGTAATTAACTCCTAGCATTATAAAATGTTAAGAGTCATTAGTTGGAGCATCATTATGACAGAAGGCCGTATCATAACGCCAGCCCAAGATTATGCTCACGCGCATCGCTGGCCGCTCGGCGTTATGATACCCCTCACGTTGAGCTACCAATGGCGTTGGGTCCAGCGTTGAGCCACCAACGCGGCAACGCCACTTTTTTGTGTGTGTGTTGTGTTTTATGTGATGTGTGGGTGTTGTGTGTTAAAGAGCAATAAGAAGAAAAGGTGGGTTTTAAGAAGAAAAGGTGTGTCGATGTGTATGTGTAGTGTGTATTTTGGTTTTATTTTTTTTATTTTAATTTTAATTTTTATTAAATGATTAAATATTTAATTTGGTTAAATAGATAAAAAAAAAAAAAAAAAAAAAAATATGAGTCTCAAAAAAATGTGTTATAAGGTGTTATGATTAAAGAGGTTATTTTTTCGATATTACGATGTTATGATACCTTGTACTATTAGCGTATATTATAATTGAATTATACACTTAAAGAATGGTATCGTGTAGCACATGGTAGCCACTCAAACATGCCAGCTGCTGTTAATATTTTAAAAATGTAAAAAAGAAGAAAATCAAGACTCGGGAGGTGTGAGGTTGGTACCTGTATTCACATTCATTTGTAACCCATAGTTTTTGCCCTTGTTAATATTTACTCAATCAACAGAAATATGGCATCTTCCACAATCACAGAATTTGGTCACTTACAAATCCCGCTTGAAGATGTAGTCAAGGCCACCAACAACTTTGCTGAAGAAAATATCATCGGGCGAGGCGGATTTGGTTATGTTTACGAAGGGAAGCTCTTGGTGTCTGGGGAGTTGTTAGATATTTCTGCGCGGAGGTTAGATCGTAGTCACGGGCAAGGGGATGTTGAGTTTTGGACCGAGATTTCTATGCTTTCCAGTCTCAAACACGATCTTATAGTCTCTATGATTGGATTTTGTGACGAGAAAAGTGAGAAAGTCATCATTTACCACTATTATGACAATGGAAGTCTCATAATGCATCTAACCGATCCGACCCTCACATGGCCGAAAAGATTGATGATATGTGTTACGGTTGCGGAGGCAATAGATTACATCCATAAACGTGACACGGAACGAAATTACCGTGTCATACATCGCGCAATCAGCAGCTCCACAATATTATTAGATAAAGACTGGGAGCCCTACTTATCTGGTTTTGAATATTCTATCAAACATTCAGTAGATCGAATGAACCAGACTCTCCTTTCTGATGCTATTGACACAAGAGGTTATATGGACCCGGCAATTGAAAAGACCGGAGGTGTGACCCACAAGTCAGATGTATACTCGTTTGGGGTCGTTTTATTTGAAGTTTTGTGTGGGAGAAGAGCATTTATTCCAAATGAAGATAATAGATATCTAGCTCAATTGGCTAAATCTCATTATGAAAACGGTACACTGCAGGAAATAATCCATCCTGATCTATGGAATCAAATGGATCCAGAAGTATTCCAGCGCGTCTCAAGAATAGCGTATTCTTGCTTAGAAGCAGAGCGATCACAAAGGCCCAGTATTAACCGAGTTCGGTCAGAACTCATAGAAGCACATACAAAACAGAGTAGATATGAAGAAACTGTAAGACCTTCCTTCAGTTATTATTTTCAGTTAACTTATAAACAACATAAGAGACATAAACAAACACAGAAACTATGGAACAAACAACACAGAATAAATTGAAGTAAATTGCTAAAGAATATGTTTAGATAACAAATGCTAGATTCACACAATTTTTTTTTTTAAATGAGACAATAATGTGGTTTGATAAGTTATGATATTATCGTTTTTGTTTTTGGATTTTATTCTCTTATTTGCATTCATAAATTAACAAACACGTGTATGGATTTTCTTTTGCAAAACTTATGAGGATATAGGATTCTTAATTTCTTTTAGTAGCGACGCTTTTGTTTCGAACAATTCTATTTAGTAATGATTGCTCATTCCATACCTAATTAACATCGATTTAAAATAGGATCTGTTGTCTAACGGCAAAAAAGATGAAGCGGAACAAACAACTCAAAGCACATATGTGTTGTCTAACGGAAAAAAAGATGAAGGGAACAAACAACTCAAAGCTCAGGAGATGCGGCTGAAAGTGTGTCATCCAACCACTCAAAGGTTATTAACTTGCTCTATATTTTGTTTAAGCTAGGAGATTATGGTAAATAGAAGCCATGCTAAATTGATTATCTATTATAAACTTGTATTTATAATTAGCTTTATAAACTTCACTTCAAGAGATAGAACAATTCGTTTAAATTCAAGGGTCAATTACTTGAAAATGTGTCATACTTGTCATTTTTTGTTATTGTGTGTAATGAACTTATTTTTTTCTTATTGTGTGTACTGAACTTTTAAATTTTGACCTTTGTGTGGATTTGTGACTGTTTTGCCCTAACTTTTTTCAAAATTCGAATGGTAAAATGGTCATTTTACATGACCAAAAAGTGACAAAATACACTCAAAGGTCGAAATTGAAAGTTCAGTACACACAATAAGAAAAAATAAGTTCAATACACATAATAACAAAAAGTAGAAGTATGATACATTTTCACGTAATTATCCCTAAATTCAAAAGATCTTATTCAAGCTTGAGCTTGTGTTAATAAGCTAGTCAATCCAGCTCAAACTCGTATACGAGCAGTTTTTAAGTTTAAAACTATCTTATCAACAAAAAATTCAAAAAATATAAATAAAAATCAGCAAGTTTCAACCTCGAACTTGATTGCTGCGCAGCTCAACTCGACTTGTAGTGTTAACACCTCTAATCAAAATATTAAACAATGAACCCCCTTAATAGATAGTGTATTATTGATATGCATTCATAGCGCATTATATAGATCATACTAGGAACCCTATTGGACCCAACTCACATTCGGGCTTGGGCCATTATATCTTCTAATACTCTCACTATCCGAGGGGCGAAATCGCTCGGATTGAATAAAAAACTAAATAAATATTTGAGCAATAAAAGTTTTGTTGATGAAGACGTGGGAGAGTGGAGACAAATCTTCATATGCGATAGCAAAAGCAAATAAAGCGGTCGTAAAGCAAAAACACTAAAGCGGAGACGGCGTCTGAAAAAAAATGTGACGTAGTCTGAAATACAAGGCGACCGCGTCGGGATTTTCCCAGACTCATGAAAATTTTAAAATTTTCTAATATTTTCGAAAAATAATTTTGCGCAATCTCTAAAATTTGTATTTTTCTTATGAATATGCAGAAACCTAGAATTATATCATCGCTTTCATCCTATCTTTATTACTTTCACAGAGTCAACCTTAAAAGTTTCGTTGTATATATCATATCCCACCGATTTTACGATTTTAGATCTATAGGAATTCGGGTATCTATTGTTGATACCCAAGACAATTTTACCTTTAGCTTGCCCGAGTTAAGGAACAAGCGGTTGTATGTATCTATTCCGTCGTTACGGATGTATATGTATTTATCGCCCTTTTATGGAGCATTGGTATCAGTTTAAAATTATATGAGTATACCGGTAGTGTATTAAATTCTAGAACTTGTTTTTGTGATGCATCCCGAGACCGCATTATTTTCGATGACGACATTCGACAACAAGCGGAAATCATCATGCAACAACAACAAAAGCAAATGCATATAAACATGTATAAAAGCATAGATTTTTTTTGTGGTGTCACGTTCGGAGGCGGGCAGAGGTGATTCAAGTTGGGTATTATGGTGAACTGAAAAACAAAGAGTATGATGCTAACTGCGTTAGTTAACTCTAAACGGTTAAAAAGTTATGGCCAAAACAATAGGCATGTAGTGTTTTGGCCGAAAATTGATTTTTTTTCTTTATAAGGGATAAAGAGTGGAGGGTTTGACGCGGTGGCTTATGGAAGGCGGCTCAACGTACCCACGTAAGTCTGAGGATTAGACTCGCTTTGATACGATTCAAACAATGAAACCCCCTTAACACGTATTGTATTATTGATTTATTGATATGCATTTATATTACATTACATAGAACATACTAAAAACCCTAATGAACAACTTACATTTGGGCCATTACATCTTCTAATACAAAATACTTCATCATTACTTTTCATTATACAAACCCAAAAAGCTCGGAAAAATTCATCTTAAAGAAAAAAATTAAATCATACTTCACTTGTAAATTTATATAGACTTATCATCTACTAAGAGGGAAGGGTTTCGTGGTTTGTTTGCCTTTACCACAAACACAAAGAGAAGTTTAAGTCTATTATTAACTTACGATGGTGCAGGTACAAAACTTGGAACACTTGAGGATTGGACACAAAGATATACAAATGACTACTGAGAATTTTTCAGACAATTGTAAGATTGGGTGTAGCGAATTTGGTACATTGTACAAAGCAGAACTCAAATGTTTTGATAGAGAATATCTTTCATACGTAGAAAACAAAACTCTTGGCAGTGAACATCCAAAACGACACTACATTGTAACAATAGAACGCATCGACGATGATGAAGAACATATGTTCCATAACAAAATTGATATTCTTAGGAGTTGTAAGCATCAGAACATACATATTCTTCTTGGATTTTGTGATGAAGGTCCTCATATGCTACTTGTCTATGAGTATGTTCAATTTACTCACCTTTCTAAATATTTAGAAGTGGGCCTTCATACGTGGGAAAACGGCTTAAAAATATGCCTTGATGTCGCCCGTGGATTGAATTACCTACATACGAATATGGAGGATCACAAGATGGTAATATACTCTGGTATATGTAGCTATAGCATTCTATTGGACCATAATTTGGGGGCAAAAATATTTGAATGTGGATCCTCTGTGTTCCTACATCGGTATCAAGATGACGTTGCTCCTAATCTAAGAATTAACAAAGATCCAGAATTCGATGAAACTAGCAAGCCAAGAAGAGGGTCAGATATATACAGTTTTGGAGTAATTATGCTTGAAATCCTACAGGGGGCCGCCATTATAACCTCTGATGATGGTTGGAAAGATGAACCGATGGCACCTTTGGCACGACAATGGTTCGACAAGGGAATAATAAAAGACAAGATTGCTTCTACAATAAAGGAAGAGAACTGGGAAAACAGGTTGTTTCTAAATAAAGGACCGAGCGAAAATTCTTTGGACATTTTCTTAAAAGTTGCAAGGCAATGCTTTGCGGAAACACATAACCAACGTCCAACAATGCAAGTCATCATCACAGAACTTGAGAAGGCATTATCGTTTCAAGTAAGTCAATAATTTGTAAGAAGATTATCTTCTCTCCACTTTATTTTCCTTAGCTACAGGTACTGGTATATGCTGATTCGTAGTCAAACAAAAAAAGTGTCAAAACTCGGAACAAACAATTCAAAGTAAAACAATCACTAATGGATTTCGACACTGATTTATGCCACCATGATGTCGTCTTTTTTAGTATTTTATATATCGACACTTGGTTTATTTCAGAAATTGGGTGGATGTTGTAATTGATGCATAGTAAACTTGAAGAATTACCGACTGACTGCACCAAAACATTATAATGACTATCTCATTGCTTACAGGAAAGCCACAAAGACCCCCTAAGAATGTCATTTGAAGACATTAAATTTGCGACTCAAGACTTTAGCCGTGAAAATGAAATCGGAGGAGGCGGCTTTGGGAGGGTATACAAAGGAACACTTCCACATGTACATGGTAATGGAAATTATACCATTGTTGCAAAGCGGTTGGATACAAGTCTTGGTCAAGGGGACCAACAATTCTATAGTGAACTACGAATACTGTATGAGTTTAAGCATGAGAATGTCATCGACCTTCTAGGCTATAGCAACGACGCACGAGAGAGAATCATTGTCTATGAACATGCATCAAGGGGAAGTCTTGATAACTATTTGAATGATGTTGGTCTTACATGGAGGAAAAGACTTCAAATATGCATCGATTTTGCAACCGGGTTGGCTTTTCTGCATGGAGGCGGTCAAGAACGAAATGTGGTGATACATAGGGACATCAAAACTGCTAATATTCTACTGTTTGATGATTGGAAGGCCAAAGTTGCTGATTTTGGGCTTTCCTTAATAACTACAATAGATGAGGAGACAAACTATGTTATCGATCATGTTTGCGGCACACAAGGCTACTGTGACCCACTATACAGAAAATCGGGTTTCTTAACCATAGAATCCGATATTTATTCATTTGGTGTGGTTCTCTTTGAGATCTTGTTTGGGAGATCAACATATGCAATCTACAAACAAAAGAAACGATATCTACACAGTTTGGTCAAAGACTACTTTGAAGAAGGAAAACAAGATGAGTTGGTGTTTGAGGCAATAAAGGAACAAATTGTACCAAAATCGTTGTCTATATTTCAGAAGATTGCTTACCAATGCTTACATGATGATAGAGAAAAACGGCCAACGTCAAAAGAAGTTTTGGCACATCTCAAGATGGCATTGGATGTCCAAGTAAGTTCTCATAGTTTTACAAAATTTAATTGGCTTAATTCCAATAAATGGTTTATTATAGATAACAAAACTGTAAAACTGATCATCAAAAGAAATAAATTATAATAACTAAAACCGTATAATGAACGATAAATTGTGTTGATACAATGAAAATACTAAACATTTTCATGACTTCATGAATATATCGAGGATTATAGAAATAAAAATCCAGACAAATTTTTTTCACAAAATGATAGTGCCATATAATTAGTGGGCATTTTTTAACTTAGGAATTCTCTTTCTAAATATGTGCACAAGTTTATATGACATATCATTATGCGAAAAACATTTTGTAAAATTTTTGTGTGAAATAGAGTTCTTTGCATCAGTCATCAGTGTATAAGACGTGTTGCATTCTGAGGTAAAAGGAATAAATTACTAAAGATCATACCGATCTAGTATATGTTCATATTTTGCTTGTAGATTAGACCCCGATAAATAATTATTTATAAATAAAACCTACAAATATTAACTAAGCCCGTAAGCCATTTTATGTTTTTGTTATCATATTTTAAAAATATGGGTTTTGCTAATGACAACCCTAAGGGTCGTTGTGGTTAAAAATCTTTTTTTTTTTATTACAATTGTTTGTAAGAATAAGATTCAACCAATCACAATCAACTATTAATTGTGTATTACCTAATTCCAGAATTATCTCCACCTTTTTCGAGATATCATTCATGAATTGTATTGTAATAAAAATTATATGCTTAACGACAGCCCTTAGCATTTCCCTAAAAATATTAGCTACAATTTTTGTGTTATAATTGTGGGTCCCTGAGTCGTGTTGTGGGTCTCTGAATCTGCTTATGGTCTCTCGAGTTATTCAATTCCTTGTGTATTTTGGGTGGAGGATTGTAGCCAATTGGCTACAAAAATTATAGCCAAGCTATCCTTATTTTAAAATGCTCAATCAAGAAGAGAATGGATTGATCACAATATGTTAATCTTTATTCATTAATTTATATACAGGATGGGAAAGAAAGTTAGAAGATAAAACTGTTTGAAGGCTGCAAAAAAAGTTTCCAGGTGACAAAAACCGCGAAATGGAATTTAAATTGTACCGTGTATCTCTTGTGTACATACTATATTGTTACTGAATTACCGAGTTACGTTATCTAACTTCTTTAACGCGTTTGAATGATTTTCTTATTTACAAGATAACCTAATCGGTCTGTTTAACGCTCTTACAGTAATTGTGTTTATGGTTTATATCGTTATCACTTATCACAATTCTTTTACGGTGCACATGGTTTCGTTCTTAACATATAACTAGTTTTAATGCCTTTTCACAAAGGAGGTGATAACTACACCATTTTTATTATCATTCATCGTTAAATTACATCACGTGATGCACACATTACGACACCCAGATGCAGGATTAGTGGTAGATGGCAAAAAAATAGTGTGTTTTTTAAATGAAACGACGGGAGTGCGTAATGATCGGGTGTGTAGGTAGTTGAGTCTTTGTAAACTTGCAAATTTACCCTTCCTTTTTTTTTTTTTTTTTAAATACAAAATGCTTTTTAATCTCATCCCTTCATTGTATCCAAAATAACTTCCCTTAAAAAGTAAATTTCGTTATTTTTGCAAAGATTACTCTCTCACGTATGTATAGATGTAGAATTACACAATTGGCCTTTACAAGAAAATTAACGAGCTAGTCGAGTTTAACGAGTCGAACGAGCTATTCGAGCTTAACGAGCCGAACGAGGTACTCGAGCTTAACAAGCCAACACTTAGTATATAAATTTTTAAGCTTATTTTATAATTTTTAAAATATTTTTCTAGTATTATTAAGATTCAAGTTGTATCTTAATATTTTATTTCTAAGTTACATATTTACTTGAAGGTAAACCTTTTCTTTTTTTCTTATACTTTGTTTTATAGGATTTTCATTTTTCTTTCTTTCTTCTCTATTTCTATGTGTGATGTGTTTTCTTTCTTTTTTAGTTCCATCTTTTATATCTAATATATGTTATTTGCTTTTTAGTTATTAATAGTTTTTTAAAACAGCTAAATGATAACTCTTTTAAGTTTAAGCTATATAAATACACTTATTTATCTTACCTAAACTTATATAAAGCATTTGAATGTGTGTTTTTATTTGCATAAGTGTAAAGTGATTTAAGTTTACACACTTTTGCTTTATAGGATGATCTTTAAACATATTTCAATCAAATTATATTGATTTATAAACTTGTAAAAACATTGTAATTCTTCTAGTAAACGAGCCATTCACGTATAACAACTATAGACATGACATACATCATGTATTATGGAGTATCAAAGTAAAATTCAAACCAATTTGATATTTGATGAAGTTGAGTGTCACATTTAGCTAATAAGGGTTATGTTATCTTTCCCTCTTACGATGATTCATGATATAAATTACATGCTAAAATATACGATTTTGAATGAGAGCTTAGTCGCAAGTTAATAATTATATATCATGCACACAAATATATATATAACCAAGCTACACACATAAAAACATGCATAAGTATGATGAAAACTTAAAATGAGAAGGATGATAAACTATTATAACCATCTATTTGAGATGCTTCTACTTGAATTAGATGCATCTCTATCCATTTAGATGCATTTCAATTAGTTTTGAAAGTGATTTTGAAGTGAAAACGAAGCAAAGTAGTACTAGTAGCAAATTTGACTCGCATGGGACACAATTACATAGGATTCTCCGAACTTGATTCAATGCATCTTATATATGTAAATGCGTCTAATTTTCAAACACACACACTACATTAATTTTGAAAAATATTCTCTATATTAATTTGAGACTTTTATTTATCCTGCATTAACCCACGATTGCTACTAAAAATTTACTAATTTGTTTTACTACTTTAGTTCGCGCTCTTTTATATAACACATGCTTTTTCACCGCTTTTGTTTGTTTATATAACATCTTCATCCCGCTCCCAATCCCGCACCCAATACCAATTCTTTTTTTGATCCAAATTCATCATCTGGAACTGTGATGATGTTATTATCATCTCGAATGATTATGATGATGATGACATGCTAAAGCCAAGTGTTGAGAACTTCATAATCAAAGTTTTGTTATTAGACGGAAAAGGGTTTAGATTCTAATTAATGAAAGTGAAAGTGACGAAGATTAAAAGCGAAACATATTGGAATTTATGTTTATAAAAAAACGTATGAAATAATCATGCAACTATAAAAGCTTGTCGCTATAAAATCATGTTGTTGTGCGCGAGTACTCGTGCAGTAAAAGTATAAATCACCCAACGGATTTTCTGTAAGATGATCATAGCACATCTCAAGCGATATACAGTGTTACCTAACTTTGATGTCTAATGTATATAGTTTATCGAAAATATACGCTAATATGAGGTAATGTATATGAAATGACTAGACACTTGATATTATAGGTTTAGTTAACAAATTTATAGTAAGCTTACGAAATCATATACATAGAACACAAAAGAAACGTTACACACTACTAGAACGATAACAATTGATGTTTAACAATGTCGCAAAAAGTTTAAATTAGATAAAAAAATTTAATCTCAATTGCTTATTTCTAAAAGTGCTTAATCTTACTCCATATTTTATTATAACTTTAAGTCGATGTTATTATACTAGGATTTTCCTAATTCATATAATCATAATTTTTTAGTTTCGTTTGATTTCATGTAGCCTTGTGTTTGACGTCTCTAACAAACATATGGTTTAGAATATTGCCATAAATACTGATTAATGGCTAAGTGGGTGTTTGCTTTGTTTATTTCTTATACGTGTTTGAAATCGTGAAAAGCACATCCTTATAGCATTATAAATAAAACAACTTTATACATGGTTTAAATAAAATTTAAACTCAGTTGATATTATTATTGCAACAAACAATCTCATTTTTGTTTAAAAATAAAAAAATATATAAAAGTTTAATCATCTTTTCTTTGCTAACTAGAAATACATAGACAAAAAAATAAGAATATACTTTAAAATATGAAAAGAACAAGAAAAATTGAAATATAAGAAGGACATGGATAGTAAACTTATCTACATCGGTAGAAGAGGAAAACTTGCAAGAGAAAAAACTCAATATAAGCAAAGCCTCCACCCTATTTAAAACTTAGTTAAGCTTTAGATGTTATTAAACATTGATATTGTGTTCTTAAACAATATTTGTTGAGCTTATAAGTTATATTAACTTTAGTTTGAGTATTAGAACAATTTTTATAATTGTAAATGAGCTTTCGAGCTCGAGCTTGAGTTAATAAGCGAGCTTATCAAGCTCGATCTTTTATACGAGCATCTTAAGCCTGAAAGTTAATTTATTGTAAGAGTACAAAAAAGGTAAAATATCTTAAACGAGCCTCGAGCTTGAGCTCGAACAACAAAAAAATATCTGAGCTCGAGCTCGAGCCAATTTATAAAAGTTTATTCGAGCTCGAGCTGAGTAGTTCATAAACGAGCCCAGCTCGTTTAGGCTAAAACTCGACTCGGCTCGGATCGTTTACACCCCTAGCAATGATGTTATTACGTTTTTTTCAAGCCTCAAATAATGCTTAGCTTTTGGTACTAGGCTTGGATGTGTTGTTGGTCTTGGACCACTATATTGAACAAAGTTTGTTTGGTAAAAATCTTATGCATGCTACTAACGAGTTTAAAGTTTGAAAGGGTAAACAAGTAAATGTGTATGCCTTTGTTTCTTTTTCTTTCTCGAAGAAATTGCATATATATCCCTGCAAAAGCTAAAAATTGCATATATATCCAACTTAAATTCATAATTGCATATATATCCTTTTAAAGGCCCAAAAATTACATATATATCCAACTTAAACTACTAATTGCATATATATCCTCAATAAACTTTTGTAATTGCATATATATCCTTTATTAACTTTCATAATTGCATATATATCCTTTATTGTTAGCCTCACTATTTTAGTGAAGCTGACATCTTACCCGTGAATTGGACTAGCTATTGATCATCTGCTAAATGCAGGGACTATTATTATAAACATGGATAGATAGCATAGTGTTAGGCTATTTATACCCCTCATGACTCTCCATGAGAGGTTGGTTGAATCATTGTGTAAACTTCTCATCTTTCTTAATAAAACATATTTTCTCTCAACCCTCACTCTCTAACATATCTTATTATATTTTGATCATCCTGAAAGTGTGTTTTGATCCATCCTGAAGGTATGTTTTGATTCATGTAACAAGTGATATCAGAGCAAACCGAGGGTGTTTTGTATCATGTGTTTGTTGTTCCGGTTACTGTTCATGTCCTTTACTATTCATGTCCATTACTGTTCAAGTTCATTACCGTTCATCTGTTCATTAATGTTCGTCTACTTTTCCTTATATCATATCTGCTGTTTTTATTGTGCTTTCAAGACAGTTTTCAAGCTTATTTCTTTAAGTTTCTTGGTAGCGAGTCGGACAAAAAGGAGAAAACACATATCCATTTTTTCAGGAAAAGTACGATAGTGACAGGTAGCGAGTTATTAAATAGCGACTTGGAGAAATGAGCGAGTTGTCAGTTGCAAAGCAGCGAGTTGTGATGAACGGAGAGAGTTGAAGTAGCGAGTTAAGAACAACATGGCAGCGAGTTGGATGGGTAGCGATTTGGCATAGGAGTTAGTGTTCAGGTACATCGAAGACAAATATTTATGCCAAATAGAAACAAAACTCTGCCAAATTTTTCTCAAAGTAGCGAGTTGGTGTAGCAAGTTGGTGTAGCGAGTTGTGGAAACAGGTCTTACTGGCGAGTTAACACCAAGACCAAACCGAGTCAACTCGGTATTTACCGAGTTGACCTGGGTCAACTCATCCGAGTCGTGGTCAACAGAAAAGAAAGAGATGAAGAACAGACTCGATTCAAACATCATATATCTTAACCAACATCAATTAATACACCACAAATCCAATCTCATCACTTCATCTCAAATCTATCACAACAAATCCCAAGCTAACCTACATCTCTTCGTCACAATAATCATCCACCATCTCCTTCACCGACTTTCGATACTCGAAATAAATGACAAATCAATAGATCTCAGTTTTTCTCATTTGGGTGTTACATAAATTCCATGATCTCAAAAGATCTATACCACGAGAAAAATCATCATCGATCTATAGAAGACTAAAAACCATCCTCAATTTTCGAATTTATAGAAAGATTTATAACAAATATGTTATAACCTTTCTATGATTCGTTGGAACGCAAGACAAACAAGAAAATAGAACCTTACCCGAGACCTCACATGGAGATCTTGAAGCTATAAATTTCTTGGGGTTTTTCGTGGGTTCTTGTTTCGTCATTAAAAGGTTTTAAATGATGAACAATTGTTTGTGATGCATTTTGATTTGGGGATATAAGGGTGGATGCATTTTTTATGATGGAAGAATAAGGGAGATTTGGTTGTGGGAGAAATGAAAATGGTGACTGTGTTTTTTTTTGTGGTAAGCGATTAGGGTTTGACTAAAAATTAGGGCAATTGATTTGCAGACTCTTAAAAATGATTGGGACACTCAACGTACAAACAGTTTAAGCAGTTTATATTTACAGTACAACTGTTTAATGCACAAGTTGAAGTGTCCCAATCAAATATGAGAGTGTGCAAATCACCTCTCAAAAATTAGGGATTGATGAATCTTTTATATCCTTACTTAATTTCTGTATGGACCGGGCTTTATGAATTTTGGCAAGATAAGGAGTTAACAAGTCATTGGGCCGAAATTATTGTCATGGACCGTGTATGATTATTTCTTTTGGGCTCCTGGGTATAAAGGTTATTGGGCTAGATAATTTTGGGCTGAAAATTCTAATGAGGATGCTTATTGGGGTGTTGCTATTTAGAGTAGTCCGGTTAGTGGATTGAGTCGGGTATTAAAATAAGTTCATAACGGGAAAAGTATAAATGACCGGGTTTTAATACTTGGTCGGCCGATTTTATGGTATATTTTTTGTGCCGATATCCGTTAACCATCAAAATCACGAACAACAACACAACAAACACAATACACTACACTAAAAACGATCCTTATCAAAATTCACCTTCATTCATAATGGCTAGTATTGGATTTTATGTCTACGGGAGTTTATTCGATGTTATTTATTTGGGATTGAAGTGGAAACTCTCGGGGAGTGTACTTATTTCGTCTACGGTTCTTTCTCCCTCCTCTATGAAGATGACTTGTTCGAGCATATACAATTTGTGATGAAGACTTGGATTTCTAGTTGCTTTTGTGATTATTTCTTCCTATACCTACAAAGTAGCTATCACTTTAAGAAGTTACATTGTAGTACTCAGTGGCTCACGTAGTTAAGGAGTTTTTTAAGAGGTGTTGTATTTTCTATATACTTTTAGGTTAGATGGTACTCAGAGATTTGCCTCTACACCGTTCTTCGTCACGCGGATAGTACAAGATTAAGTCACAAGTCGAGGATTTTGCTTCATTATCGAGTTCGTTTCATCAGGTTGTCTTCATCTGTAGTCATCGGTATTAGCCTACCGAATAGATAAGGGGATTTAGAGCGGGTTGATCAAGAGAGAATTGTTCAGAGAGTACGAGACATCTTCTCACAAAGTATTGCTTATGCAATCACGGGTTATGAAGCTAAGTAAGCAGTTCCAGTTGGGATATGATGTACACATGAGTAGGATGATTCCTCAGTTAGTCATCATCCTGGATGGAGAAATGTGTACATCCGGGACTTAGTTTACTTTAATGTTATCATTTTGACTACATAGAGGAATAAATTACTCACACTCGGGACTTAGTTGACTTTGGTGTAGCAAGTCTTACCATGTCTTTTCTGGAGGGAGAAAAGTACATTCCCGGGTCTTAATTGATTTTGGTGCTACGTTTTCGACATCGGTAAAGGGATAAAGTGTGTACTTCGGTATAAGATGTGCACATGAGTATGATGATAGTAAATCATATCATGTCTTTTCGGGGACTTCAAAAAAAGGGATAAAGTGTGTACTCTGGGCTGAATTCAAACAAGACTGGAATGCTTCCTAAGTGAGACGATGTTGATGATTATCATCCTTCCCACAGAGTATCCTAAATGAGAAAGGAGGTCTTTGAGCCGAGCTAGAGGAGGTTGTATGACTCAAGACTAGTGCATTAATTCTTATCTGTCTCAGGGATGTCTGTTTGGGAGGGAGCTGAAGTAAAAGAGCCTACTAGTTGAGAGAGAGTAAAAACTGCAAGCTGGAGAAATAAAGATGGAGCATTCAAGTAGTTCAAGGTCATTGAAGACAATCTCAAGGAATGCTAGACTTCATTCTTATTTGTTTACTTTATTTTTGCTTGTAGGAGACATTGTAACCAATTCACGGGTGACACCATCTTGGAGGGAGATTGTTAGCCTCACTATTTTAATAAAGCTGGCATCTTACCCGTGAATTGGACTAGCTATAGATCATCTGCTAAATGCAGGGACTATTATTGTAAACATGGGATAGATAGCATAGTGTTAGGCTATTTATACCCCTCATGACTCTCCATGAGGGGTTGGTTGAATCATTGTGTAAACTTCTCATCTTTCCTAATAAAACATATTTTCTCTCAACCCTCACTCTCTAACTTTCTCTCACTAGAACACAATGCATATCTTATTGTTCTTTGATCATCCTAGACCCCCCGCAAGGTGTGTTTTGATCCGTGTTACATTTATAAACCTTTAATATGTGCTATATATAAAAATTACTTATTTTAAATAATTATGAACTCTAACTTATGATGTTTATAATTTTATAAATAACAAAAATAACATTTATTTCGGATGTATGATATCCTAATGTTCAAAATGAACTAGATGACCAAAAATAATACATCAAGATGATATTTAACATCACAAAAAAATTACCTTATATCATATATAACACGGGTGAATGAAATAAACTCATCAATATATATCACGATTGTCATGTATGTATTAAAAAATAAAGTTTTTTTTTTACAATGAAAGTGTATCTTACTACCAACAAATTTTTAAGTAAAGAAAAAGTAATTTTAAAAAAAATCTATAATTATAATTATCATGTATTTTAGAGTTGTAAATTAATATTAAATAGTTATTTGTATATATATATACATATATATATATATATATATATGTGTGTGTGTGTGTGTGTGTGTATGAGGTTCTTTTCAGAACCAATTAAATGTCGAGAACTGCGAGAACCAATCTACACCATTCATTATTTAATCAAGGGTTGTGAGTGGTTATGGCGTATTGGTAAATAAATGAAAGATGAGAGGAAATGCAATAAAGAAAATAAGGGTAGTAATGTAATCTATTATCTATAATAAAATAAGCTTTTGTACAAGCCTACTAAGCACCTTGCATTAAAAATTGGTTTAATGCTTTACCTTATTTAGCTTCTAAGTACAATTAGTTTATGCAAGACGTTTTTAAAATGAAGGTATACTGATAATTTTGTATTTAATGTGTTTAACAAAATTAGTCAACACGGTATTGAAACTGATAATTTGTATACTTCTCTCTCTCTCTACACGCTCACCAATGTCAAGCGATTCAAAAAAACTATACAGAATTACGATTTTTGATTAATATCTTGAGTCCATACCAGTTTATCTCAAACGCACCACGATTCAAAAATCAAACTCACCGGTTTCATCTCAAATCAATTCATGGTTCTAAGATAAAAATGGGCAATGATTCTACGGAGGAAGATTCGGGCAATGGAAGAATTGGTGAGTATCGATTTAATTATAATATTAGTTATCAATTCAATTCATTTTGTGACTATGCGCGATTCAAAATCACTACACAAAACATTTTCACACGCTGCATGTGCCAGTGATTTCTATGCTATCCACATCGAACAATTGGGGAAAATCAGTTTGATGAATTAGTTGTGGATCTTTTTGTGTTTGTTTATGGCAAAATTAGGATCAGATAATTAGTATCTTTTTGTGTTTGTTTGATGAAAATCAGGTAATTTAAGAATTTTAGTGCTTCCTGATTTTGCGATTGTGGTTTGCTTTAGGAGTGTTTGGATATGCGTTTTGTGAAGTCATCGTAACAATTAGGATCAGATAATCATTGTTACTTATAGTCACTTAATAGGTGGTGATTATATTGTAAATTATTGAGAGATTATTAGTTAATCTGTAAGTCCTCCTAATAACTTTATCTTATGTTGAAACTGCAGAAATGACGTCAAGTGCTAATGAAGGTATATATCCTTTGCATCGCTCTAAAACCATTCATTTGGTATGTTTTCATACTTTTATGGTTCAATCTCCTGCTATCATTTAGTATGTTTTATTTGGACGGCCGTTGTGATATAACAGGTCAAAACAAGAATGTACCAAATGGATGGCCGTTGTTATATAAGTATGTTTTATTTAGCTAACTATAGGCTACAAATATTGTTCAACTTAGACACGCTTACATTCCGTTTTTTTTTCTTCCTTATTTACTTTAGGATTTCACCAAGCACATAGAATCAGGGCTTCTTCGGAAAGTTGTAGTAATTGTAGCCCCTTCGGAGAACCAGGTAATATTACCATCCGGCTGCCACATATTAAAAAGATTCTTATTTTTATGAAATTCATCTCTATTTTGTTATGTTGAAAATATATGCAAGCGTTTCTATTATCAAATGATCAATTATACATGTTTTTAACTATACATGGAATTTAATGTAAAAAAAACAAAATCATAAAGATAGCCTACTCATTGGGTGGGTTTTGGGTCGTGCTTTTATGTTATCTCTTCAGTTTATGTTACAACTATATTAATTGCATTTGCATTGAGAATTTGTTAGTCATATAATTCATTCCAAAATGCAGAGAGGAAGGATACATATGGTCACTTTGAACTTATATCAAAGTTGAACCTGCATGAAATCATTAGACGGCTAATGTGATCTGGGGTGACACTTCAATAAAAAAATTCCAAATGGTAATTTAGTTATTCTCTTAAATTTATCATGTTTACAAAACGATCTCAACTCAGGATATTTGGGACTGTTTTCAATAGTTGAATTTAGGGGTGTTTGGAACTGTTTGAATAGATGAATAGCGGATTTAAAGATCTTTGTATGGTGTTAGTGGGTGTGTACGACACCGTATTGAGGTCATATTTTTCCATTGTTGTCTTTCCCATTAGTTTACAGTGAGTTGGTGGCCAATGACATTAGTAGTAATGTCTAATGCAAGTTCCAAAGTTCTGCAAAAGAAAGTTTCAATATTGGAATCCATTTGGTCATTGTGGCTATTAAGTGGCATATGGTCATTTGCGCAGGTCTGCAATAAACGTCTATGTTCAGCCATTTTTCTCTAAGCCATTTTTCTCTAAGTATTGTGTTTGGAATAGTCTTTTTTTTTTCTTTTGGCTTCGTGGACTTGGCTGGTGACTGAGTGAGTGTTGGTTTGCAATTGGGATTCATATAGCCTTCCAAATAGATGCTACTGTGTAGAATTTTTGGGATAAGTTGCAGACTGCAATTTAAGGTTCTGAGTGGGGTCCGCTACTATCTGTTTGGTATAATCCCTGGTCTGCACTTCATTACCCAGCATATTGGTAATTCGTTTCATGGGCTTGTGTTTGTGGGCCAGGCCTTGCTTGAGTTTGTGGTTTTATTCCTTTATGTATGGTTTATTCTCGGTACATGTTCGGAAGTTCCTGCTTTTAGTTTTAGTTTGGTAACTTATTGTTTGTAAGTGTTATATCGCTTCGTCTATCAGGAATCAGAATCTATGTTTTCACGTCGAGTAGGATTAAGGTCATTTATGTCACTTGGCAGATATGTGCTGCTATTTCTATGATACAATTGCTTTCTTATAAGATAAAATACAATTTATGATTTCGGTTTTAGGCATATAAAGTTATACTGGTGTATGTCTTTTGGCATTGCATACTAAATGGTGTTCGACTGCTGTGACACAGGTGGAACGAACAAAGTCAAGACCAATTGCAAGCGGTGCCTTAACACCATTCCAGGGGGTTTCTTTTCTTGGTGCTCAACTGCTTTTGGGTCTTGGTATTTTCCTCCAGCTTAATGACTATAGGTCCGTATTCAACTTGGCTATTCTTGGATTCACTGTTTTAACCTATATTATCATTATTCTTACCTAAAAGCTTCTTACATTTACAACAATAGACTGTGCTAGAGGTGGCAAAATGAACGGGTCAAGTTTGTTGGCTAACGGGTCAAAACTGGCCATTTTTAGATCAACTGAATTGGCCCATGCCGGGTTGGGTTGGGTAACAAAACGTCTGGGTCAGACCAGTTGGGGTAATCGGTCAAACAAGTGAGTTTCGGTATGAACCAAAATGGATTGTGTAGGGCTGCTCTGAAACCCTCTTTCGTAACAAAATTAAAGTTCATAGATATTAGCGTGTCAAATATGATTACAAAGATTATATTGTTAAATAATCATATGCTTTTTTGAAAATAAGCATTAAATTTACACTTTGGGCAGACTTTCAACCTGTTTCGGTCTTCCTTCTTGCTATTGATTGTCACAATTAACCTGTTAGGGATAAAAGTAACCCAAACCGAACCATTTATGAGTAGGGGTCGAAAATGCCACCTGCGTAGTGTTCTTGGGATGATCAATTTCAATTTGCTGCCTAATAAGTTTCTTGAATATCAGTCACTCTCAAGCAAGTCTGCTTTTCAGAGGCACAAACAATGGCTACAACATGCAAATACCAGCAGTGCCAGACACAAAATTATGAAAGTACGTAATTTTGGATTTGATTGTTTGCTTTTTCTAATGTATCATCTTTTACTTATATGGAACAGTCATGTTTTTGTTCAGTTTTTTACTATTTTTGCCTTTTCTTCTTGCATATAAGTGACATGTATACACATGAACCTTGGTGAGATGTACATGGTATGAATGAAATATTTTGGTTTTTTTTTTCAGTTTTTAAAAGAGCAAGCTGCTCGATCTGCAACTCAACTAACAGTTGATTCAGTAAATGAGTTTCTTGCTGATTCTGAAGACGTTGGTGAAGCTGAAGAGGTGACAGACTACTCCAAAGGAACTCACCATACGTGGGAAAAGTCTTATTTTGCAATTACTGTAAAACAATTTAAGAAAGTCTTATTTTGCATCGCAACAAGTTTTTAAATTGTTATCACATGATCAAGAAAAGTAACACCGAACGAACCTTGAACGAGTAGCAGCAACAACTGTGATTTCCACCGTAACTCCTCGACCAAAAGGAAGGTCCCGTAAATCTGTCGTAACATCAGGCACTACCATTAAAAAAAGTAGCAATCATTTTTTTATTTCTCTCTCTATTTATATTTTGTTTAACGGTGTACATGACATGTTATTTCCCAATGTGCGTTATCTATTTTTGCAGCTTCAATACATGTCTCATCAAGAAATCATTTTAGGCTGGACTCCGCTGGAGCTTTTGGTGTATCTCAATTGCGCAACCAGGTAATCTCACAATCAGGTAACAAGTTCTCCATTATGATACATTCTACGCAACCATTCCATAATTGGTATGATACTTCAACCTCTCTTGATCCTAACGCCATAAATATTGACTTATTAAATATCAAGTATCGGTGAAAAAATGGGTTGGTCGATTGAGTTGGGTAATGAGTCTAAGGCGAATAATCTTAAATGCGGGTCAAATGGGTAATTTTGGGTGCGAGTAAAATGAGTTATTTTGGATTCATTTTAAAGTAGATCGAGTTAGGTTGACCTCCCATTTTTTTGAGGTTAAATGAAGTTTCATGTTAGTAACAATAACTTTTACTATATACAATAAAGATTAATGTCTGCAATATGGTCATGCTTACATTTAGCACTAAAAGATCTGCAAAAAATTAAATATAACATGTATTAGTCCATAAAAATTATGTGTGAAGTACAAAGACCAAGTGCGGGGCTGCTACAATAAAAAATGACAGTTTGTCTAAAAAATGAAATGTTAGATGTTACTAAAAAATGAAATGGTCAGCGAAACCTTTTTGACCCATCTCAGAAACTTACGCCTTTTGGGCCACTTTTTGAATATGATAGCTTCCACACTTCATCACTAACATGTGAACTTAAAAACTCTTGGTCTCTATGTGCTTTTTAGTGCCACGTACTGTTATGATTGATAACTTTTTTGAGCCTCTGTTATGTGCTTAATGACCAGATTGTCGATGGATCCACCTAAGCAGGAATCCTAATATTCATATAGATGTTAAGGTGTTTGGGTGAATACCTACTCTCCAGGTATGTAAGTACATATTCATGTTTTTAAGTACATGAACCCACAAGTAAATTGATACACAAGCTTAAGTAAAGTACCCATTTTCTAAAATGGGTTGATTTTTTAAAATTTTCCTTATAAGATAGATACAGGTCAAGATAAGGGTAAAGTTTGCCCAAACTGTTTAAATCATTTACTTACTGTTATACCAAAAGTATTAACTGCCTGATGCAAAGGTTATTCTATAGTCTTTAGTAAATGCATTCTTTTTCATATAGATCTTTAAAAAACATGTGCATTAAGGAAGTTGTGTGAGCTATAGTGCCTCTATCAAGGATAGGTGTTGCGTTCAAACTAAACTTGCTCAGGTTAGCTTCTCTTTTACTAAACCAATATAACATGCTTACAAATGAATGAAGAAATCTGGGTTATATAAAAATTCATACAAGAAATTATGGTTATATTTAAATTCAAACGGGTCACAAATGAGTTGATTGTTTAGGTAAAATCTATTATATTTCTTTTATTACTTGGAAAAAATAACTAGAATTTGAGAAGCATGTGCGAATGTGTTGTACTCATATAATTTTAGTATCATTACAAGTTTATATGCTTGGGTGCCCATAACTCTGATCACTCATCTGCTCTAACTGTGATTATGTATCATACAAGAGGAGACCATAACTTATTCCGTTGAGTAGTTCATGATGGTAGAGTAGTTCATGATTCTGAGTTTTATGTCAAAGTTGAGAAAGATAATCACCTTGATCTTGGCAAGTCTTTTACGATTATATAATGTACATGAATTTTATGTGAAAGTTGAGAAATATATTAATCTTCTTCCTGTAAAGTCTTAGTCCCATTATAAAATGTTCATCTTATTTATCTGCCTTCATACTATATTAATCGAGCTTCTTAAACGTCAATTTCTTCAAGATAGTTTTGATACTAGATGCATGTTATCATGATCTTAGTTCTCATGTGCAAGTACCTTTATTTTGTGTTCAAGTTAACCAAATTAATCAACGTCTAACTTTATTTCCACAATAAAATGTGCATGACGGTAATAAACGTAAGACTTCTGGTAGGGTCAATGAGTCAGCTTGGAATCATGGATTATTAAGCATGTTTTAATGTATTTATCAAAACTTTTTAGTTTTTCTTACCCAGTGGCTTTTTCTTTTAAATTTTGGTTTAGTTGAGATATTTTATTTTCAAGCTTAGGCATAGAGGTTAAAAGATGGAAAGGTCGGATGGGTTGGATAACCGGTCGAAGAAGGTTTGGGTCGGAATGGGTCGTTTTTATATCAATAAATCAATGTGTTAAAGTTGAATATAGGTGGGGTGCTTGGTGTTTTGGTTGTACGTGATCAGGATGGTAATCTCTTCAAAACCACAACAAATGTCGTTTATAAAGAAGTACTTGAAGGTCTTTGAACAAGGTTCATGTTGTATCATGTATGTATCATTGGTGTAATCACGTTGTATTATACTATGGTTCATTATTTTTAATGTTACAAAGTTTGTTAGCAACTCAATTGATCATTAAAATCACACATCATTTTATGTTCGAGTCAATCTATTTTAGCTTGGCAACGCGATGGTTGTAAATCTATTGTGACTCACACATATTTTATATTTAACAAATTTACGTTATTACTTTTATTATCATCTCATTTATCTATTTCTTTAAAAAATAACCCGGTGTCAACGGGTCGCTAGTTTTGTTATATATCTCTTAAAACCGTTTTGCACATTAATACCGCATAATATGCATAATTTTAAAAATTCAGTTTCTTTCTTTCTTATGATCTTTTTTTCTCTAGAAACCCCCAGCCGCCAAGCTCCTAACACTCTTCACGATTTAGTGCTTTCATTTATATTAATCAACATCGACTTAACGTCGGAAGTGAAATAGGCATATATTTATTCACCAAAACCCAACTTACAGAGACAAAAGACTAGTTGCTGAGACAAAAGTTATTTTAACATCATGTTGCCTTCTCTTTTTCATGTTTTTATATCAGGTCACACCATTTTTCATTTTTTCTTTTAGTATTGTAGAAGTTTCTTTATGAGTTGACAAAGTTTTGATTCATGACTCATGTTTCATATCTTATTTGGATATAAATACATTTTATTTTATTAAGCTTTTTATGGAGATTTAAATTTAGTGATTTTGGACTGCGGCTCATCGGTTACTTTAACAAAACTAGGTCATGTTTAGGCCTTTCTAAATGTCACTTTTAAGGATATGCACACGTATATTTCTATGTTGATGCGTTAAAATGGCTTTTCTAAATGTAATTGTTAAGGAAAATGCACTTGTAAAGAATGACTTTTTTTCTTTAAATGTTGTTCTTAAGGAAAATTATTTTACTTCTCACAAAATAAATTTGTCCATAAACTAGTAAAAGTTTCGAGGGCCTTCATTTCTTTAAAGATTAGCGCCTACAGTTTATAGTATGGTAATTTTAAGCTTTTTGTTGTGTATTAATCTCTCATGCGATATCATCATATTTCAATTTGTTGGTTTCTATAAATTTGTTTTCTGATGTTGTTTGAATATATATTTGTAGATTTGATGAATATGATGATCCTAAACGATGAAAATACATGTGCATGGTTCAAGACTACATGTAAGTAGTGAACAAAGACGATAAAAGTACATGCACATGGTTCAAGACAAACTTTGTGTACCAAGTAAACGACTAAGACGATGAAAATATTTGTGCGTGGCTTAAAATTATGTGTACCTAGTGAACTAAGACAATCAAAATACATGTGTATAGTTAACAAAGACAACGAAAATACATGTTTTTAACTATAGTATGAAGCGAATGTTGTATACTATTCGCAATGAAGCAATTTCTTTTTTTGAGACTACTGTATATTCATCTTCGCTCATTTCATCATTATTAATTTACACGATACATGCAACTTACAATCCGAAAACTCAAACAAAAACTATAAGTTTTAAGAATAAAATGTTTTACAGGAGGTATGCACATATGCAAAACATGAGTAAATCATTCTAGAAAGAAATTGAACACCTATGCAATTTTATCATTTTAGAAAGAAATTGTACGAGTGGTAAACGAAAAACACATATGCACGATAATAAATATATGCTGGAATAAATATATACTAATGTTTATGCAACTGTATTTGTTTAGAAAACCATTGAATGAAATATAAACGGGATACATAACAGCTGCACTGGTGTTTCTCAAACATACATATATATATATATATATATATATAATATATTTATATAAATATATATATTCTTTTATATTATATATATATATTGGTTGTATTTATATATAGGGATATATATATATAAAAATATATATATATATATATATATATATATATATATATATATTTTTACTACATAAAAAGAAAAAATGGTCAAAGAAGTCAATATTGAAAAAGTGAAAAGTGAAATAGTGAAAAATCTTATATATGGCAATGATAGGCTGGATATTAAAATGCAAAAAGGGACATTAAAATGCAAGTTGAAACTGCCATGCCCCATACCACATATAAGCACACACCCGCAAGGCCAAAACACAGACAACCCCTCATTCTCTTCCTTTCTCTCTTTCTAGCATACGCACTCCCAAAAGCTCACTTAGACCACCGCCACCGCCACCACCATCACTCACACCACCATCGAAACTCCCCTCTCCATCGAGACCCACCACGGCCGAGACCAACAACCACCAAATCCCCGCCGCCGGATCTATATCACAAACAGGTTTTTTTGTTTTTAGTTTTGAAGGTTTTTAATAGATTTATTTATGTTTCTGTAGATCTCGCCGGAATTTGTGTAGCCGCCGCCAGAATCTTAGGTTTGTCTCTCTTTTTTTTCGTTTTGAATTTTTTTTTATACATGTATGTTTTTTTTTTTGTATTTCTGTGTTTTTTTTTCAGATCCCGCGGGAATTTGTGTAGCCATCGCCGGAATTTGTATAGCCGCCGTTGGGATGCCAGAAAAGTTGCAGCCGTGTCCTATTACAAATAGTTATTGGTGTTGGTAAAGTTGTTTGTAATTTTATTTTTGTATTTTGTAGTTTTTTTTATATAAATCTATAAAGTATACATGTTTTGTTGACATTTCTTTGAAGTTTATGTAATGGGCATATATTCTTTTCTTATTGTATGTGGATTCTATTTTGCATCTCAGATACTGATCTTATGAAATTTTACTTTTTTTGGAACTGATTGGTAGATCTAATATTCCTTTTGTGTTTGGTTTTTGATAGTTTCTTTTGTGATTTGGGAAATTTTTTTTTATAGTTCTGAAAGATGCTTATTGAGATTTGAGGCCAATGATATTGCTTATTGAGGCCAGTGATGTCACGGTTTAAGTCACATATTTCTCTTCAAAACCGATGATGTTTTTATATAGCAGTTATAACTTCTTACATTTATTTTATACTTTATCCATGTGTGTCCGTGGTTGTGCAAATATCTTTAAAGAGGGTTTGATGATTGATATTTCTTGAAATGGAAATTATGCAACCTTAGAGATTTTATGTAACTTCGTTTTGCAATATCAGTAAATGGTGTGATATCACTCTCGTGTACATTACAACTTCTCAAATGGTGTTTGGTTTCATTTAATGTTCTTTAATTTACAAGTTTGATGATTTTATTTTAATAGATCTATTTATATAGTAACATTTTGGTATCTTAGCTTGTTAGGCTAGACACATTGGGACAGAAAAGTTCGGCCGGGCGGCACCTTCGACCACCCAATTTGGAAATCGGCTGTCCCCAATGTGGGATGTTGGTCGAACATCGGTCGTGGTACAAAAAAATAACAATCGGTCGAATATTTGACCGATTATTACACACATTTTTTTGAGAAAACTGATGTGGCAAGGGATGACTCGGGTCACAACTGTGTCCAACCTTAAAATCATATATGATACTCTCTTTTAAAGTTCAAAGCAAGTTGATGTTGCCGGAAACGATGGTTTAAAGTTCACCAATTAACTTTTTGAATGAGTTTAGAATTTAAAAGTTTGAAGGGGGACAAGAAGATATAACTGACAATTTGAGGGAATATTGAGTGGATAAAAGATGAGTAATGATATTATTACCCAAGAGGAAATCTTATATTTATTTCAAATCCATGCTATATGCGAATGTCAACTATATACAAAAATTGCCTTTTTTAAATTGTGTTATCAATCATGATCTACACAAGTTTTTTGATCAAAAATTGCTCGATCCTCCATGCTTGACACTGGAGAATATATATACTTATACTAAATATAAAAAGGTTTACATCAATTTCTTAAATTTTTGATAAATTAACGAAATTATTTATGGAATCTTGAAAATGTATGACATTAAATGATACGCCTGAGCTAAAGCTCATTGCATAACCACGACCAAAGAGGGTAATGTCCAAGCTTGTATGGCATAAAGATTATGTCGTACAGTAATTATCTTTATTCTTGATTTTGTTTCATTATGTTTTGAGTCTTATTAGGAAATGTTTTATATTTTCTTTGAAAACAAGTTGTCTCATTCGGTATACATATTGCCGAATCATTCATGAATAAAATATAGTTTTCTGTCAAACAAACTTATCTTTTCTTCTCTATTGTTCTTAAGGAGGTAACACCCGCTAAAAGAGGTGCTCTATCTTGATACAACCTCAACGGGTCGTATCAACTGGTGCTCTCATTCGAGTCATATCATTAAATTATGAATTGTTTTATACTACATATAAAGGGTTTTCACGTATTTTTTGATTTTGAAAATGTATGGCCATTTTATATTAGGTAATGTTGATAATTATATAATATTTTTAGTTTGGTGAACTTTTTGATTTCTTAATCAATTATATAAATTCCTTTGCAAACGAGGTTTTTATAAATTCTGTTGATATCAATATTCTATCAAATCGTCTTTTGTTGTGATTTGTTAATCAAATCATACCTAAATATATAAGGTGTGTATTTCCTTCAAATAATGATTCATGCATCATTTATTCCTTGCAATGTTTTGTTACTCCACCTTTATAAGTATCATACATTTTGATTATTTCACGTTTTATCGAACCTATAGTTGTTTGTCGTTAGAAATTCCGTTGTTATGCACGGGTACTCGTCTATACATATAAAGAGTGTAATTTTGCTTAAAGCTATTAAAATAAAACAAATATAATTACTAATATATCTTCAACTTCAATTAGTATGATGTAATTATATGTTTTGCACAACTATAATTACCTATAATTATTTGTTGCTAGAGTTTCCCGTCGCTATGCACGAGTATCACGTAGAACTAGAAATGTATTAGTGAAGCCAGTCAAAGGGTTCGGTCAAAAAGGAGTCTATACCTCAAATGTGGTCTACCAAGAAGTTTTACGCGACGAGTAACGTGCATTGTTAGTTAGTATCTCATAATTGATGTAATGTCTTTTTTTTTAGTCTCACTAAATATTTTTATATGTCGTTTGATACATGTTAAGAATTTTGATAGAGTTGAATTACCACATATTACAACCATTTGCAATTACATTTTGATCTTTCTACGTTATATGAAATACTTACCACAATATCGCATTTGGTTAATTGTCTGCCGCTAAGAACCGCTGCCGCTAGGCGCGGGTATATATATATATATATATATATATATATATGCTGGAAAAAATAAAAGGTGTTTTTATATTCTCTAAAGAAAAAAAATGGTATTAAAATTACAATTATAATGATAAAAATTGATATTAGAATAACAATTATAATAATAGAAACAACTCCTTTTAAAACGTCATGTAGAGAAAAAATATTTGTTCCTAGAATCATGGAGTTCCTAAAAAGAAAAAAGAAATGTTAATTTAAAACAATAATTAATTAAGGGCACTTTTACTTAAATACCCTTTTCATTTTAAACAAAAATCATATTAAATAAAAAAAATTTGATTGGTTAATAAGTTTAAGTTGGATACGAGGCCTTCAGACCCATGCGATGCACACGGGAGTATGTGTTGTTGAGTGCTTGTGTTTTGAGTTAACGGAAGGTTGAACGCCTATTGTTTGTTGAAGATTAGTTTTAATTAGTTGAATCTGTTTATGAATGTGAGTGAAAACAGGTTATATAGTTGGACTTGAACCAATTTGTCTATATAACAAAAAAGGAAACATTGGAGTTGAGCCATCTTAATTTCTATAACTATAACCTATACATGTGCGTTGTATGAAAATATTGATTCCAATAAGCATTCATATATTGAGAAGCCTATACATAAACTGAGCAAAAAGGACATCGTTTGAAACTGATTATTTGACAGCATACTTTGTTTATCCAAACATTAACAGTTGAATAAAAAAAATTAGACCCAATGAAAAATAATATGAGAAAAAAATGATCAAAAAATATATTATTCTAACATATTGTTGCTGGAGTAAATGACTTGATTGTTTGTATAGTTTGTGTACTTGAGAAATTATCAGCTAAAAAAAGAATCGGGGGATGAGCCAACATGGATTGAGATTCCAGAAGAATTCCTTATCAAATCATGGACCTCTCCAATTGAGCAGATTGTTGCAGAAACGTATCTCGATTTCACTTCAAGGCAAGCTGACGGTGAGTATCTTAAAGAAAGAGCAATTCTATCCCCAAGGAATGATGATGCTGATGCAATCAATGAAAACATGTTTAAAAAATTAGCATGGGCGACAGTACCTTACAATAGTGCCGACGAAATCTGTAAGGCATCCACAAATACTGCAGATCAACACAACCTAAACCCCATCGAGTTCTTAAATTTCCCAGAAGTGCCCTGATATGTGTCTAATTAAACATATCTTTTATCCATCAAACCGGACCTAAATGACCAAAAACGTACCAAAAATACCTTGTATTTGTATGTTTTCATTGTATTGTGCAGGAAACGGATATCGAAGAAAAAGACACAAAAACAAAGCCAAAAGAACAAAACCGAGCACGGACTGGAAAGAGTGTGAGCAGTCAAAGCCAAAAAGGTCAAAGTCAACGAAAGTCAACCCCGACAAAGTCAAGGTCAACTCCGAAAGACGAACCCGAGACCGAGTTCGGATCACGAAGACCAACCCGAGCCCAATCAATTGGGCCGAGTCAGCCCAAAAGTAACTAAGTCAACACTTAGTTAATTAAAAGCCCAAATAAAAGCCTAGTCCATTTCCATTTTTTATCCAACCGGCCCAAGATGCAAAGCCAGCCCAATAACCCTTTGAGATAACTGAAATCCAACGAGCCCTTTAACTTTTCTAACACATTTAGTCCCTTTTGGACTAACTGTGCAAGCACAAACTTAACAAAAGGACTAAAGCTGTTAATCCAAGGACGAATGTTGCAATAATAACAACAACCTTCAGGGACTGAACTTGACAAGTCCCCAAAGTTTAAATGGTACAGTGCCTGGGTTCCCCTGTTCGCGCCCAAAATTCATCCCCCCAATGAGTTTACCTTTCATCCCTATTATCCACTAGATAACCATTATCCACCACCTCCACTCAACCCTATGTCACATGTTGCAAGCCAGCTTGGCAATCTCACACCATTCAAGGGAGTTTAAGCATAATCAAGGGCCGAAAATCAACAAAAAGAAGCACAATGGGCTCATCAATGGCTGAGATCAACTCAGAGGCTTTTTACCTCAGCAAGGAAGCACAAGAAGAAGGAGAAAACCCTATAATTTTTTGTATAAATAGTGTAGGAGTTTAGCTTAGAAAAGAAAGGAAGTTTTTCTAATTTCTCTTGTAATTTTCAGCTTTTCATCAGCTTATTATGTATAAGTTTGTATTTTCAATATTGTAATTGCTTTCTTAATCAATACAAGTGTTCTTTTTTTATCTTCTGTCTTAATTTTAAGTTTTTAACTCAAAAGCTCTTTTAAGCTCTTACACTAAAATAATCCTTTATAAGCTCTAATAAGCTCAAATTTGTTCAAAAGAAGTCACTGTTCATCTTATAAGCTGCTGGAATGGAAAGGAGTTTATGGTTTAGTGTTGGTGGCCAACAGTAGGTATTTTAATGACATAAGCTTAAATAAGCTTATGGGGCTTAAGCAATAAGCTTAGGCCAGTGGTTAAGCTCTGCTTAGAGCTTAAAGTCTTTGTTTAGCTAAGACTTTGAGGTATTTATTAATCTCTTTTACTTTTTTTAGCTTAAATCATTTAAAAAAGCCAAAAACAGTAGCTAGCTTATTTACTTATTTCTCTTTGCTTACTGTTTGTTAGTTTGCTCTAAATACTTATTTTATCTTAGGCTGTGTTTGTTTTTGGAAAAAAACGTCTTACCGCCTCTGACGTCTTACTGAGTCAGACGCGGTCAGACTTTTATGTGTTTGTTTTTTTTTTGCGAGTTAGACATGATCAGATCGTGAAGCTCTTACCCAGTTAGAGGTGGTTGTCATGTCTTATTGCCTCTTATCACAATTTTGGTGCGGTGAATTGGTTGTGTTTGTGTGTGATAAAAATGGTGTAGTATGTTCCAGACAAATAAAAAGAAGAAAGAAGAAGATGAAAACATAGAAGAGAATATATGCTTTATTGGGAATACAAGATGTGCTTTCATTGAGAATGTAAATAACAAGTACTTTTAAAATAAAATACTCCGCAGTACAACTAAATATTACGAAATACTTTTAACGACCTTGTTTTTTTAATTGGGTTGTGTTATTCGTACTTCTCATGGTCTACCAATAAATACAAAAAAAGTATAACCTTCACCTCTTTTGATCTTTTGTATTTTTCGTTTCATAGTTAAAAAAAAAAAAAAAAAAAAAATATATATGATATCACTTGTAATTATGGGAGTCTTTATAACCTATCCATTTCCGATTTTATAGTCTTATAAAGTCGAACAATTTTTATTTTTGTTTATGCAAATTAAAAACGCATTAAAAGGACTCATGGAATAATTATAGCGGCAAATAATTATAGTCTTACTAGACAAAAAAAAGTTGCGCAAAGCGACGGTTTATAGCGGCAAATAATTATATTTGCGAATTTGTGATTTTGGTGTGACTTTTAATGCAACACTTACGGGTTCAATTAGTCATTGCAAGAAATAGTTTATGGGTTATAAAAGAAAAATGATAAAAGTGTGAGAATTTAAATTGTTTATAACATGTCAAACGCTCGGATATAATTTTCATTACTTTTTATTTGTTTAATTTTTTGAAATAAGTGTTAATCGCAATACATAGAGCAATTTTGTTACCATTAAGTAAACCCGACCTGATAATTTATTATCATGTTATATTTATGATTAAAAAAAAAGTTTTCATGTTTACACATACTATTTATTTATCATATAGCTATGGTTTAATATATACTTAAAGAGACAGACAATTAAAATCAATCAGACAATTATTTAAAAACAAACAACATTATTTCATTCAGATTCAGACTTTTTATCCACCTCTTAACAGTAAGATGTGGTAATCAGATTCAGACCCAAAACATCTTAACGAAACAAACACACCCTTAGTTTTAATATTTATAATCTGTTTTAGTTATATTTCTATCTTAAAAGTCCTTAAAAGTCAAAAATAACTTTTCAAATGGGTGTTTGGTTTTACTTTAAATTCGGGTCAAAATGGGTTATCAACCAATTTGAGTCTTTTGTGTGAATTTATTAAGCCATTTTGAGTCATATTAGTTAGATTTTAAAAGCACTTTTAGGTTTATTTAAGTTTTAAAGCTTGTTAAAAAAAATCCACTTATGAAACTGTTTTAAATAAAACAGTCCCATAAGCTCTTTTTGATTAAGCCTTCTTTTTAGCTTTTGGTTGAGTTTTTCTTGTCTTTCCTTATGTTTTAAGAAGTGTGTCAAAGTTGTGGTTCATTTTATCCTTCTTAAGTTAAGTATGTCTTTCGTTAATCTGTCAAAGTTTTTGCTTTCAAAGTGTCAAAGGTGTCTGTTTGCAGCTTATTTATAAGCTGTTAAAAAAGCATTTTAGTCCTTAAAACTCCTTTTTCTAGTCCCTCTCTAGGCCTTCTTCATCTGTTTTCAGTTGAAGTACAAAAATAAGCTCAATCATTGGCTTATTTTTGGGCTTAAACAAGCCTCAGCCAACTCAGTAAGTGCCGAGTTAAACTCAGCATAAGCTGAGTAAACCAGCTTATTGTTAAGCTGTTTTTAGCCCCCTTGTTGCTTATTAGCCCCTCCCAAGGGGCTATTATAAGCTCCATCCTAGGTCTACAAGACCTTAGTTCAGCTTATTTGGCCTTATAAGCCATTTTGGTGGCTTATTTGGTGGCTCAAACAAGCCTTTAGGCTGTTTGTCCTGCTGTCACCCCTACACTTTTTTTTCCATTCCTTATTTTTTGCTTATTTCTATGTTTCAGCTTATTCCTTTTGTTTTTTCTAGCTTATTATAGTTTGTTTAGCTTATTAGTCATTAATTGTTAGCTTAAGTTAGACTTTAGCTTATTTGATTTACTTTTGTTCTAAAAAGTTGCAAAAATGTTAGTTTGTTTGATTTTTAAAGCTCTGGGCTAAACAGATTGTTTCTAGCTTATTTCTTAGCTTATTTTAGGTTTAGGGTAGTGTAAATTTGCTTATTTAGGTCTTTATTAGCTTATTTGATATCCTTGTGCTTATTTGCTAAAAAAGGGGCTGTTTGGTTATGTGTTTTTAAGTGTTGTGTTAAGTTGTTGGAAACAACAGCTTATTTTAAGCTTAATTGTCATTAAAAAGCTGTTTTAAAAATTCTTTAAGCTGGTATAAGCTTATAAAAGCTTATTGTTTTAAAAAGTTTTGCAAAAAATCAAAGGTAAGGACCCCAAAGTCCAGGGTGATCCCGTGAGGTTCAAACCCTGGACCTAAAGGGTCAACCTACCCTTGACCAAAGACTCAACACCAACCTCCACTACCACAAGCGCCCTAGGGTCTTTCCGTTATAGCTTGCAATATTAATTCATTTATCACCTTTTTGGCCTATTTCCTATATAAGCACTTAAAAGCTGTTTCACAGCTTATTTGATAAGCTGGGCCCAAACTTTTTCGTTCATAATTTTTGTTAATCAATTTTAAACTTTTTGTAATTTTTTCAGATTTTTCTCAATAGTTTTAATATTTTTTATAATTTATTTTCATTTTAATCTTTAAAAAATCATAGAAAATAGAAAAAAACTTAAAAAAATATTAATTCTTTTTTTGAAAAATTTTCTTTTTAATTATATATTTTTTTAATTATTTTGAAATTTGTAGGGTTGTTTTTTAGAAAAGTCAAATTTTAAAGAGCGGGATTGACACCCCGACTCTCATTTTTTGTTAATTTTAGTTTTAGCTTTCGTAACCTAGTTTTTCATTCTCGTTTTTACTTAACTTGAAAGAAAACTGGGCACACCATACCCTTATTCCTCTTTCTTCATTCAAAATCCGTTCTTCGATTCTCCGGATATTCTATTCACGCCTCGCTGGGATACGACACGGGTGTTTTTGGTAATTTTCTTTGGTAAAAAGTCAAAGTTACCTTAAACCGACCCTAAATCTACAATTGGGGATTTTCATCATATTTATTTATATATTTTTATATTTATTATATTTATATAGTATATATAATTATATATATTTAAAAAGGATAAAAATTACCCTAAATCAAATGGCGTCGTTGCCGGAGAGGCAGTGTCATTGATTATCCGTTGTTGAAGACTCGTTGTTGAAATCCTTTCTCTTTGTATATTATTTTGTTTATTATAAATTATAAAAAGTACAAAAATATTTTCTTTTTCTTTTTATTATAATTATCATTAAAATTAAAAAACAAAAGAAAAAATCAAAAATATAAAAAAATTATCCATAAAAAACATAAAATAAACTCCAAAATTCAGTTATTCCTAACGTGTGGAATAGCAAACTAATTTCCCAACGCGAATAAAAGATATAAAACTTGCCATTTGTGTCGTTTACGAGGTACGGCTCACCTCAAAACTGAAATACAAACTATATAGTGAGAAAAGGCAGGCCTGGTCTACGGATCGCCATAAGGGAATAAGGTTACTCTAAAAGAGCCTCGCTCTTTCCTAATTCCCCCGCTCACCTAATTGTATTGCTTTTTTGGGAGTTACCGTGAAGTATCTGTTGTCTAGTTTTAGGTTCCTGTCCGTTAAAATTGATTGTGAATTCATTAATAAATCCAAAAATAATCTTCTTAATATCTTTTTAGTGCATGCGCACTCGTTCTCAGCACCATAACCGTTCTCGGCAGCAAGTTCATCCACCTATTGTTGAGCAGTTAAATCTCGAGGAACCCGTTATCAATCAACCTCCTCCCGATATCATGGCCGACAATCGAACTATGGCCGAGCTACTTCAAGCACCCACCGAGGGTTACGAAGAAGCTATTGTTATCCCGCCAATCCAATCGGATAATTTCGAGCTTAAACCAAGCATCATCTCACTTGTCCAATCGAAAATCTTTCGAGGGTCGGAACAAGATCAGCCACATTCTCATATCCGTTATTTTGAAAGCATCACCAATAACCTTCGTTATCCCAATGAGCCAAATACTACGGTTAAGCTTTTGCTTTTCCCGTTCTCGATCGATGGGGTAGCCCGGACTTGGCTAGACAAAGAGCCCCCGAGATCCATTAACTCATGGGATGACCTAGTGTCGAAATTCATCAATCATTTCTTCCCACCGTCCAAAACCACTAATCTCCGCAAAGAGATCACGGGTTTTAGACAATATGCCAACGAATCATTCTACGAGGCATGGGAAAGATTCAAAGAGCTTTTACGTAAATGCCCACATCATGGTTTTGCTCTATCTCACCAGCTTGACACCTTCTATAATTCTTTGAATTATAATGATCAGGATTCGTTAAATTCCGCAGCAGGCGGTAATTTTCTTGACAAGAGACCAACTGATTGTTTGCGTATCATCGAGAGCAAGGCAAAAGTTCGACATTCACGAGACACCGTTGTTTTGAGAACGACTATGAATGCTCCTTCTTCCTCTTCTACACCTTCCGACTTCGAACTTCAACAAATCGCCGCCAATCTCGAAGACAAACTTAATCTTTCTCTTGACTCCAAAATGGTTAAGTTGGAAAAGACCATTAACGAAATGAAATCCTTGATTGCTACAACTCCCGCTCCCGTCAAAGCGGTTGAGGAAAAGTGTGTCACTTGTGGTGATCGTCATAACTCAAACCATTGCCCATTAACAAGGGGAGGATATGAACATCCGGTTTTTCATGATAACTTTCATCAGTTTGTTCAAACTGCCGCCGTTGGCAATTTTGTTCAAAGAAATCCTGAAAACCGTCCTCCTATGATGGCAAATCAAATGAGACCACCTGGTTTTCCTCCAACAAATACCCGAAACAATCAAGGGTATAACCAAAATCAAGGCTACAATCAGAATCAAGGGTTTAACAACCAAGGAAATAGGAATCTATTTCATCAAGGAGCTAATCAAAACCCGGGCTTAACTCATCAAGCTCCAGCTTACCAAGCCCCGGTTCAACAAGCTCATGTAACAAACTCTCTTTTTGAAGCCTACACCAAAGCCAATGATGCCAACATCAATAATCTGAACATGAAAATTGATGATTTCACAAAAAGGCAAAATGAATCTCAAAAAAAGAATGATGAATTCCAACAAATGATGTTGATGTATATGCAAAACAAGAACAACAACAATGCTTCAGGTTCGGGAACTCTCCCTAGCAACACAGTTGCTAACCCGAGGGGTGAATTGAAAGCAATCACCACCCGAAGTGGTGTAGCTTATGATGGACCTCAAATTCCACCGTCGGTGGTGGAAATTGAACCCGGGGTTACTAAGGATACGGTGTCCCCAAACACCGAAGACATCCAACCTTCGGTGGTCCAAGTTGATGAACCAGTTGTTGTGCCCAAAGCTAAGTCGAACTTACCTTACCCGTCTAGGATGACCAAGGAGAAAGTCCGCGTAAAGGACGACCTTTTAGCCTCGAAGTTCATGCAAATCTTTCAGAATCTGCAATTCGAGCTAAGCTTCACGGATGCTCTCCTACACATGCCTAAGTTCGCACCGATGTTTAGAAAGCTCCTAAATAATAAAGACAAAATTATCGAGTTAACCAAGACACCGGTTAATGAAAATTGCTCAGCGGTTATCCTAAAGAAATTTCCCGAGAAATTAGGAGACCCGGGCAGGTTTCTTATACCGTGTGATTTTCCTGAGCTAGATGAATGCTTAGCCTTGGCCGATCTTGGTGCAAGCATTAATCTAATGCCTCTGCATGTCTTTAAAAAGCTCAATCTCTCCGCATTGACCAAAACAAAAATGATCCTCGAGTTGGCTGACCGATCAACGACCACTCCGACCGGTATAGCCGAGGATATTTTTGTAAAGGATGGAGCCTTCTACTTTCCTGCCGATTTTGTGGTTGTTGATTACGTTGCCGATCCTAGAGTCCCGTTGATTCTAGGAAGACCATTCTTAAGGACGGCAAGAGCTTTAATTGATGTTCACGGTGAACAGATGACCTTAAGACACGATGACAAATCAGTAACTTTCAAGGTCGGTGATACAGGAACTCTCTCTTACAATGCCATCGAATCCATTAACAAAGTCGATGTTATCGATATGGCATGTGAAGAATTCTCTCAAGAAGTTCTTGGTTTTTCTGATACTGTTGCTAGTGGCAATCCCACTCCCGGCTATGATCCCATAGTATCCACTTCTTCTCCTACCCTCACTCCGTTTGAGGGTAGTGACTTTCTGCTGATTGAGGAAGCAAATGCTTTCCTGAGTCTAGAGGATGACTTAACTTTACCACTAGTCGATGAATCATACTATGACCCGGAGGGTGACATCTTGTTGCTCGAGGCAATTCTAAACAGTGAACCCTCACCACCCCTTCCCAATCAAAAGAATTACCTTCATGGGCTTCGAAGAGAGCTAAAAGTTTGTGAAGCCAAATCTGAAGAAACCGCAATTAATGAACCTTTCGAGGTCGAACTTAATGACTTACCTCCCCACCTCGAATACGCATTTTTGGAAGATGACAACAAGTTACTTGTCATTATTGCTAAAGACTTAAGTATGGGGGAGAAAACCGCTCTCATAAAGGTGTTACAGTCCCACAAGCGAGCCATTGCTTGGAAACTCTCCAATATCAAGGGTATTAACCCGGAATTTTATACTCACAAAATTCTCATGGAAGAGGACTATACACCAGCGGTCCAACATCAAAGACGAGTAAATCCGAAAATCCACGATGTCATCAAGAAGGAGGTAGAAAAACTCCTTGACGCCGGATTGATTTACCCAATATCCGATAGTCATTGGGTGAGCCCGGTACAGTGTGTACCAAAGAAGGGTGGTTTCACCGTTGTTGAAAATGAGGAAAATGAGTTGATCCCAACTCGATTGGTTACGGGATGGCGTGTATGCATTGACTACCGAAAGTTGAATGAAGCCACCCGAAAGGACTACTTTCCACTCCCGTTCATGGATCAAATGCTCGAGAGATTAGCAGGAAACGAGTACTATTGTTTTCTCGATGGTTTCTCGGGTTACTTTCAAATACCCATCAACCCAAAAGATCAAGAAAAGACTACATTCACTTGCCCATACGAAACGTTTGCCTACCGACGCATGCCTTTCGGCCTTTGTAATGCACCGGGCACGTTCCAAAGATGTATGTTGGCTATCTTCCATGACATGGTCGAAAAGACTATGGAAGTCTTTATGGACGACTTTTCGGTCTTTGGGGATTCTTTCTCTACGTACCTAGCCCATTTAGAAAAGATGCTTAAACGGTGTGAAGACACAAATTTAGCTCTAAACTGGGAGAAAAGCCATTTCATGGTTAAAGAAGGCATCGTTCTCGGACATAAAATCTCCAAGTCGGGAATTGAGGTCGATCGAGCTAAGATTGACGTTATTGCCAAGCTCCCTCACCCAACTTCTGTCAAAGGTATCCGAAGTTTTCTTGGGCATGCCGGGTTTTATCGAAGATTCATCCAGAATTTTTCGAAAATAGCCCGTCCCATGACCTATTTGCTCGAAAAGGAAACTCCGTTCATTTTCTCTAATGAGTGCATTGAGGCATTTAACACACTCAAAAAGAAATTAACTGAGGCTCCAATCTTGATTGCCCCAAACTGGGATGAACCATTCGAACTTATGTGCGATGCAAGCGATTTCGCCTTAGGTGCAGTTTTGGGGCAACGTCGTGAAAAGCATTTCAGGCCTATACACTATGCAAGTAAAACTATGAATGAGGCGAAATCACGATACACCACAACAGAGAAGGAAATGTTAGCTGTGGTGTATGCTTTCGAAAAATTCCGATCCTACCTCGTCTTGAACAAATGCATTGTGTATACGGATCATTCCGCCCTCAAATATCTCTTTGCTAAGAAAGATTCAAAGGCGAGATTGCTCCGATGGGCCCTCCTCCTTCAAGAGTTCGACTTAGATGTTGTTGACACAAAAGGAGCCGAGAACCTAGCGGCCGACCATCTTTCTCGATTAGAGAATCCTCATGAAAATGAACTCGATCCTAAGCAGATAAATGAGAAGTTTTCTCTTGAAACTCTTGAATCAGTTGCTGTTGTGAATGCTAGTACCCCATGGTTTGCGGACATCGCAAACTACCATGCGGGGAATTTTGTGATCAAAGGAATGACTTCCCAGCAGAAGAAAAAGTTCTTCAAAGACGTAACGCATTATTTCTAGGAAGATCCTTTTCTGTTTAGAATTTGTGCGGATCAGGTCATTCGACGTTGTGTTTTCGGCAAAGAAGCCCATGACATCCTCAAGGCTTGTCACGATGGTCCAACCGGTGGACATCACGCTGCCAACAACACAGCAAAGAAAGTATTTGACTCCGGTTTCTTTTGGCCTACGATCTACAAAGATGCCCATGAGTTGGTTAAAAACTGCAGCTCATGCCAGCGTCAAGGAAAAATTTCACAACGAGATGAAATGCAACAAAATTCCATTCAAGTTTGTGAAATCTTTGACGTTTGGGGCATTGACTTTATGGGCCCGTTTCCATCTTCTAAGGGAAACAAGTACATACTAGTGGCAGTCGATTACTTGTCCAAATGGGTTGAGGCCAAAGCACTCCCCACCAACGACGCCCGAGTAGTATGCAAATTTTTGAAATCTCTCTTCTCTAGGTTTGGAACTCCCCGCGCTATCATCAGTGATCGCGGTACGCACTTTTGCAATGACCAATTCTCGAAGGTCATGCTTAAGTACGGTGTCACTCACCGTCTCTCTACCGCCTATCACCCCCAAACAAGCGGGCAGGTGGAAGTTTCAAACCGTGGTCTTAAAAGGATTCTTGAAAGAACAGTGGGCGAAAATCGTACCTCTTGGTCAGACAAACTAGATGACGCTCTCTGGGCCTTCCGTACTGCGTACAAAACACCCATCGGGTGTACGCCTTACAAACTTGTGTACAGGAAGGCATGTCATCTACCGATCGAGCTTGAGCACAAAGCTTATTGGGCTTTGAAGTATACTAACTTTGACCTCCAAACCGCGGGTGATCACCGGAAAGTTCAAATGAATGAATTAAATGAACTCCGTGATCAAGCATACGAGAATTCTTTAATCTACAAAGAGAAAACAAAGAGGCTCCACGACTCCAAAATCAAGAACCGCGTTTTCAACGTTGGTGACAGAGTCCTCCTCTTCAATTCTCGACTTAAGATTTTCTCGGGCAAGCTCAAAACCCGTTGGACCGGACCATTTACCATTACTCAAGTTTTTCCATATGGCACCGTCGAGTTATCTCAAAACTTCGGGCCAAACTTTAAAGTAAATGGTCATCGTCTCAAGCACTACTTTGGAGAGGACATACCATCGATGGATGTCCCGGATCTCCAAACTTTCCCCAAGGACCAATAAATTTGAGGACGGGTCAAGCTCAGTGACCTTAAACAAGCGCTTCGTGGGAGGCACCCCATGCTTATCCATTTTCTTTTCTTCTTTCTAACTGTGTAACTGTGAGAGGTATACCTCTTCATTCTTCGTGTTGTTTTGTGTTGTTATATGTCCAGGATTGTCCCGGATGTATGAAGTCTCTCGTGCTCTCGGTTTTTCACAAGACTTCATGATCCTCAGCTTCATTTTGGGACTCCCGATATCCTTATCATTTCGACTAACGTTTTTATTTTGGCATACCTTATAAACGGCCTTAGTTGACGTTAGGACCCTTCAAAAACATTGAGGACAATGTTTCATTCTAGTATGGGGGGATCTTTGATTTGATGTTGCTTGCAGTCGTTGTTATCACGCAAGTCCATTTTTAACCACCAAAAATCCAAAAAAATTGAAAATTTTCAAAAATTTTCAAAAATATCATAAGTGTTTTGTTACGATATTTTCTCGCTTGGGTAGAATAAGATTGAATTTGGACTCGATCGAGCGTGTTGAGCTCTTAGCTTTGTTCCTCAAAAACTCAAGCTTAAACGAAAAATGATAGTGTTAATCACGATTTAGATGCTAAGCAAGGATTATTTGGAAATCCTACAAGCTCATGTGTGCAATTTGTAGCTTTTCCTCCCATAAGCTCCTAAAACGACTAATATACGTGCTCATTTCTATTTTACACTCGAATTCGTCGTTTTATAAAAAGAAGCTCTTTCAAAAATGAAAATCTCAGTTTTATATTTGAGTTTTATGAATCGAAATTTTTTACACTCCGCGTATCATTGTTGATGAATAAATAATTGGGTGCAACTATAAGCCCGTGAATAATAAGTAAAACCCCATTTGATCTTGAGTACATGGCCATAGCGGTATGCTTCCGGTGTGACGTCGAAAAGGTAAAGTGGTGGTCTTTTACTTTCTGGAAATTCGGTGTCATAATAAGTAAACTAAACTTGACGGTATGCTCCCGGCTTGAGGTTGAGATAAAAGGCACCGATTTCTAGACTAATAATATGTTATATGCAGTATTAAAAAAAGTGGAAAATGAGAAAGGTCGCAAAAATATAATAAACGCATTATAAAGTGTTAAAATTTCGATTCTAAAAGCTTAAATATGATTTTGAACTAAGACTATTTTGCTTAAAGATTTCAAAGGTTTACGATTGCCGTCGGTAGATTATTTCGATTAAGTATTCTCTGTGAGGTGTCAAAAGCCTGGGCACTTAACTGACAAAGCTCGGAGGTTCCGAGAACAAAGGTCGTTACATGGAATAATCTTACCGATGAGATCTTGAGTCTTTGCAATTTGCGTGCTTTGAGTTGTAGTTTAACGGTAAATTTAAGAAATTTGACTTCGATGGTTGGAGTATTCCGATTACATTCCGATTCTCTGCGGGGCTTCAAACACCTGATTACTTAGCCGATGAGGCTGGGATAATCGAGATAATGGGCGTACATGGTTGATCTAACTCTCGAGTCTTAATTCTTGAAAATATCGTTAACTATAACTATCTAAATCGTCGTTTGAAAGTTAATTTGGAATTTGAGCACATTCACTTAATTCATAATCATTGTCGGGAGCGAGAAAAGTTTACAAGTTACAAACATGAGTAGTCTTGGCATCTTAACTTGTAATTAACGGTGATTTTGTTTAAGCTTAGTTTGGGACAAGTGAAAAATCGGGGACGATGAATTTATCAAGAAATTGAGCATCAGATACGAAATGCTTCTTATTCAATGATCCCAAAAGTCGATAAAATTAATAAAGTTCAATCACTCAAAAGAAAATTACAAAAATATGTAAATAGGAAATAAAATGGTTTTAAAACGGGGCTTTTCAAAACTCGTGATCCCTTAATTATCCTTGACGAACACTTAGCTACTTTTCTAGGCAATTAATCAAGGGTGATTGAGATTCATGGTTTTTTTAAGTGTTTACTTATAACATTGCGTGAGGACACGACAATACTCTAGTATGGGGGATTTTGATATGTGTCTAATTACACATATCTTTTATCCATCAAACCGGACCTAAATGACTAAAAACGTACCAAAAATACCTTGTATTTGTATGTTTTCATTGTATTGTGCAGGAAACGGATATCGAAGAAAAAGACACAAAAACAAAGCCAAAAGAACAAAATCGAGCACGGACTGGAAAGAGTGTGAGCATCAAAGCCAAAAGGTCAAAGTCAACGAAAGTCAACCCCGACAAAGTCAAGGTCAACTCCGAAAGACGAACCCGAGACCGAGTCCGGATCACGAAGACCAACCCGAGCCCAATCAATTGGGCCGGGTCAGCCCAAAAGTAACTAAGTCAACACTTAGTTAATTAAAAGCCCAAATAAAAGCCTAGTCCATTTCCATTTTTATCCAACCGCCCAAGATGCAAAGCCAGCCCAATAACCCTTTGAGATAACTGAAGTCCAACGAGCCCTTTAACTTTTCTAACACATTTAGTCCCTTTTGGACTAACTGTGCAAGCACAAACTTAACAAAAGGACTAAAGCTGTTAATCCAAGGACGAATGTTGCAATAATAACAATAACCTTCAGGGACTGAACTTGACAAGTCCCCAAAGTTTAAATGGTACAGTGCCTGGGTTCCCCTGTTCGCGCCCAAAATTCATCCCCCCAATGAGTTTACCTTTCATCCCTATTATCCACTGGATAACCATTATCCACCACCTCCACTCAACCCTATGTCACATGTTGCAAGCCGCCTTGGCAATCTCACACCATTCAAGGGAGTTTAAGCATAATCAAGGGCCGAAAATCAACAAAAAGAAGCACAATGGGCTCATCAATGGCTGAGATCAACTCAGAGGCTTTTTACCTCAGCAAGGAAGCACAAGAAGAAGGAGAAAACCCTATAATTTTTTGTATAAATAGTGTAGGAGTTTAGCTTAGAAAAGAAAGGAAGTTTTTCTAATTTCTCTTGTAATTTTCACTTTTCATCACTTATTATGTATAAGTTTGTATTTTCAATATTGTAATTGCTTTCTTAATCAATACAAGTGTTCTTTTTTTATCTTCTGTCTTAATTTTAAGTTTTTAACTCAAAAGCTCTTTTAAGCTCTTACACTAAAATAATCCTTTATAAGCTCTAATAAGCTCAAATTTGTTCAAAAGAAGTCACTGTTCATCTTATAAGCTGCTGGAATGGAAAGGAGTTTATGGTTTAGTGTTGGTGGCCAACAGTAGGTATTTTAATGACATAAGCTTAAATAAGCTTATGGGGCTTAAGCAATAAGCTTAGGCAAGTGGTTAAGCTCTGCTTAGAGCTTAAAGTCTTTGTTTAGCTAAGACTTTGAGGTATTTCTTAATCTCTTTTACTTTTTTTTAGCTTAAATCATTTAAAAAAGCCAAAAACAGTAGCTAGCTTATTTACTTATTTCTCTTTGCTTACTGTTTGTTAGTTTTCTCTAAATACTTATTTTATCTTAGTTTTAATATTTATAATCTGTTTTAGTTATATTTCTGTCTTAAAAGTCCTTAAAAGTCAAAAACAACTTTTTAAAGGGGTGTTTGGTTTTACTTTAAATTCGGGTGAAAATGGGTTATCAACCCATTTGAGTCTTTTGTGTGAATTTGTTAAGCCATTTTGAGTCATATTAGTTAGATTTTAAAAAGCACTTTTAGGTTTATTTAAGTTTTAAAGCTTGTTAAAAAAAATCCACTTATGAAACTGTTTTAAATATAACATTCCCATAAGCTCTTTTTGATTAAGCCTTCTTTTTAGCTTTTGGTTGAGTTTTTCTTGTCTTTCCTTATGTTTTAAGAAGTGTGTCAAAGTTGTGGTTCATTTTATCCTTCTTAAGTTAAGTCTGTCTTTTGTTAATCTGTCAAAGTTTTTGCTTTCAAAGTGTCAAAGGTGTCTATTTGCAGCTTATTTATAAGCTGTTAAAAAAGCATTTTAGTCCTTAAAAATCCTTTTTCTAGTCCCTCTCTAGGCCTTCTTCATCCGTTTTCAGTTTAAGTACAAAAATAAGCTCAATCATTGGCTTATTTTTGGGCTTAAACAAGCCTCAGCCAACTCAGTAAGTGCTGAGTTAAACTCAGCATAAGCTGAGTAAACCAGCTTATTGTTAAGCTGTTTTCAGCCTCCTTGTTGCTTATTAGCCCCTCCCAAGGGGCTATTATAAGCTCCATCCTAGGTCTACAAGACCTTAGTTCAGCTTATTTTGCCTTATAAGCCATTTTGGTGGCTTATTTGGTGGCTCAAACAATCCCTTAGGCTGTTTGTCCTGCTGTTACCCCTGCACTTTTTTTTCCATTCCTTATTTTTTGCTTATTTCTATGTTTTAGCTTATTCCCTTTGTTTTTTCTAGCTTATTATAGTTTGTTTAGCTTATTAGTCATTAATTGTTAGCTTAAGTTAGACTTTAGCTTATTTGATTTACTTTTGTTCTAAAAAGTTGCAAAAATGTTAGTTTGTTTGATTTTTAAAGCTCTAGGTTAAACAGATTGTTTCTAGCTTATTTCTTAGCTTATTTTAGGTTTAGGGTAGTGTAAATTTGCTTATTTAGGTCTTTATTAGCTTATTTGATATCCTTGTGCTTATTTGCTAAAAAAGGGGCTGTTTGGTTATGTGTTTTTAAGTGTTGTGTTAAGCTGTTGGAAACAACAGCTTATTTTAAGCTTAATTGTCATTAAAAAGCTGTTTTAAAAATTCTTTAAGCTGGTATAAGCTTATAAAAGCTTATTGTTTTAAAAAGTTTTGCAAAAAATCAAAGGTAAGGACCCCAAAGTCCAGGGTGATCCCGTGAGGTTCAAACCCTGGACCTAAAGGGTCAACCTACCCTTGACCAAAGACTCAACACCAACCTCCACTACCACAAGCGCCCTAGGGTCTTTCCGTTATAGCTTGCAATATTAATTCATTTATCACCTTTTTGGCCTATTTCCTATATAAGCACTTATAAGCTGTTTCACAGCTTATTTGATAAGCTGGGCCCAAACTTTTTCGTTCATAATTTTTGTTATTCAATTTTAAACTATTTGTAATTTTTTCAAATTTTTCTCAATAGTTTTAATATTTTTTATAATTTATTTTCATTTTAATCTTTAAAAAATCATAGAAAATAGAAAAAAGCTTAAAAAAATATAATTCTTTTTTTGAAAATTTTATTTTTAATTATAGTTTTTTTTTAAATTATTTTGAAATTTGTAGGGTTGTTTTTTAGAAAAGTCGAATTTTAAAGAGCGGGATTGACACCCCGACTCTCGTTTTTTGTTAATTTTAGTTTTAGCTTTCGTAACCTAGTTTTTCATTCTCGTTTTTACTTAACTTGAAAGAAAACTGGGCACACCATACCCTTATTCCTCTTTCTTCATTCAAAATCCGTTCTTCGATTCTCCGGATATTCTATTCACGCCTCACTGGGATACGACACGGGTGTTTTTGGTAATTTTCTTTAGAAAAAGTCAAAGTTACCTTAAACCGACCCTAAATCTACAATTGGGGATTTTCATCATATTTATTTATATATTTTTATATTTATTATATTTATATAGTATATATAATTATATATATTTAAAAAGGATAAAAATTACCCTAAATCATGCCCCCTCATGCCCTCTGCTTAAAAAAGGAACTCCCAATAATGCTCATTCGGAATATAAACCCATGTTAGGGTCTATGCAACGACACTAGGCTCATCATCACTGGTCTCACCCAATTTGTTATTCATGCTAAAACCCTAACTGGATCACATGTAGGAGACAGCGTCATCATACACAGGATTGTACTCACATCTACACAATCAAAATGGTCGTTTGTATTGAAACGAAGACAATTCCCAGTCAAGTCGTGCTACGCAATGATAATTAATAAAAGCCAAGGACAGTCTCTAATTTATGTCGGTGTCTATTTACCATATCCTGTGTTCAGCCATGGTTAGCTTTACGTGGCACTATCCAGGGTCACAAGTCCTGACGGACTAAAGATCTTAATGATTAAAGACGAAGACAATGAATTCAAAAATCGCACACGCAACATTGTTTTTAAGGAGGCCTTCAACAACGTTTCTTAAGACAACTACCTACATAAGAATGATATTTAGTTTATTGCACTCATTATCGCCTTTTGGCAAAGAAGTTATAAAAATATACTTTGCACTTTCTCTGAGCACCATAACAATTGCAATTGCAATTTCAGAACATTATGCAACCCAAATACAAGTTTCTAAATCCTGATAATCAACCTACTTATCTCAAGAACATTCAGAAACAAATTTAAAATCACTTTACATAATCTGATTAAAAAATACCTGTAAACGCAGTCTTTAACACAACCAAAACCACAACTTCATTAATCCACGCTACAGCAAGTCCCTCTAAATAGCAACACCAACTTCATCAATACATAGTCACCTCCTTACACTTCTCATCAGCACATTACTCTATACCAAAGTCCTTTGCATCCACTCGCGTTTCCAAATAGCTGCACTACCAACACAATACAACCTGAAATTGGAACCGTTATCAAACTTAAAACCCAATTCAATATAACCTGCGAGCATACTCTGCTAAATAATTAATTTGAAATAAATGACTTATTTTGACACAGCTAATAAATAAACTTTATGAACATCCCTCTCAAAATTCCAGATACCAACTATATAACAAAACAGCATTAATCGACCAATAAATAAACAATCTACGATACAACCTGCAATTTCATAATGTAGAACCATAAATCAGATAAAGCCTACCCTTTAGGCTACTAATTCTAAACATACGACACACCAAAAAACTACTCAAAACAGTAACAAACACCGCTAACCACTTCTGAACTTCATAATCGTGCGTAAAAAATGTCCACAGCCTAAAATGGAACACATACCTAAAACCACTTCTTAAATTCATAACAATAGCTCAAATTCACAACCAACACAGGTAAAGCATTGCCAATGCTCTGAAACACAAGAACATAAGTTTGAACATTGAATAACCAAAATGAAACTACAAACACAACACAAATCAATAAACCAATATATATGCTACTATCAAACATCCAAAACAACAACAACAACAACAACAACAAACCCAATCCCGCCAAGGCAGGGTATGGGGGAGGTAAAATGTAGACAGATCCTACCCCTACCACCAGGGTAAACCCGTGGGTAGAGAGACTGCTTCCAACGAGACCTCCGGCAAGTGCATGTGTGCTAGTGCGAAAGGATAGAGCAAGCTTACGACAAAACAATAGGCAAAAGTGTAGTAAAAAGAGAGCAAGCAAACAAGCAAACAAGGCATACAGGAAAAGAAACACGCACAAGCACGCCGAAAATAAGCCAATAGTAAAGCGCAAACAGACATAGAACAAAAAGCCTAGGCACACCAACAGCAGACCAACAAAAGCGGGCAACACATAGCAAAAGCAAAGTAGCACATTGGGCATAAAGGTACGGCAAAAAAATAAATAAATAAAAAACAACGAAGCACCACAAGACCAAACGCAGGGAGCGAGGAAAAGCAGACAAACCTAAGGGAGCAACAACAGAGCAACGCAAACTACGCACGGGGCCTAATACTACGGCAAAGCAAAAGGAGGCCACAAAACAAAAACACGCACGGAGGCAAAAGGGGAAACCTAAAAGCCAACCTAGCACCACTACCCGCAAATCCTAATTCTATCCCTCCACCCCGTCCTATCTGAGATCATGTCCTCGGTCAAACGAAGCTCCATCATGTCAAGCTTAAGTCTATCTTCCCACCTAATATTGGGTCTGCCTCTCCTTCTCACGCCATCTACAACTAGCTCTTCGACCCTTCTAACTGGCGCTGACTGTGGCCTCCTCCTGACATGTCCGAACCACCTCAACCTACCTTCTCTCATTTTCGAAACAATATTCCCGACCTCAAGTTTTGCTCTGAAAACTCCGTTCGGGATCATGTCAAGCAAGGATTTACCACAAGTCCATCTTAGCATCCTCAGTTCTGCCACCTCTACCTTGTTAGCCTGTGCTTTTAATATAGGCCAACATTCAGAGCCGTACAAGATAGCCGGTCTAATCGCCACCTTATAAAATTTTCCCTTTAACTTAAATGGGATGTTCCTATCGCATAGGACTCCTGACGCCGCCCTCCATCTCGCCCACCCCGCTCTAATCCGGTGGGTTACATCCTCATCTATCCTCCCTGATTTATGTATTATTGATCCCAGGTATCTAAAGGAGTCCTTGGGTGGCAGGATCTGATCACCGATATGAATTTGTTCGTGGAGACCTGGCTCAATCCTACCAAAATCACATCTCAGGTATTCAGTCTTCTCCCTGCTCACCCGAAGGCCATTGTCTTCAAGAGCCTCCCTCCAATGCTCAAGTCTGGTGTTTAAACCTTCCGCCGATTCTGCCACCAACACAATGTCATCAGCAAAGATCATGTTCCACGGGATGCCCTCTTGTACCCCTCTAGTTAACTCATCTAGAATCAGGGTGAAGAGGTATGGGCTAATGGCGGATCCCTGGTGGAGCCCAACTTCCACAGGGAAAAACTCTGAGGTCCCCACTGTGGACCGTACACGAGTCTTAGCACCTTCGTACATATCCCTAATGACTCTCACGTATCTATTTGGGGTTCCTCTGTCAATAAGAGTTCTCCAAATCAACTCGCGCGGAACGCTATCATAAGCCTTTTCAAGATCAATGAACGCCATATGCAAATCCTTTTGTCTTTCTCTATACTTCTCCATGAGGCTTCTGAGAAGGTGATTAGCCTCGATCGTGGATCTTCCTGGCATAAAACCAAAATGGTTTTCAGACACCCTCGTCTCCCTTCTCAACCTTCTCTCAATAACTCTCTCCCAAAGCTTCATGGTGTGACAGAGAAGCTTAATGCCCCTATAATTGCTACACACTTGTACATCTCCCTTATTCTTGTAGATGGGAATGACTTCACTGAGTCTCCATTCTTCTGGCATCTTATCCCCGTTGAAGATCTTGTTGAAGAGGCATGTCAACCAATCTAACCCCTTATCGCCCAGACACCTCAAAGCTTCTATGGGGATTTGGTCCGGTCCTACTGCTTTGTTTCTACCCATCTTCTGTAGTGCGATCTTCACTTCAGGTTGACTAATCCTCGAATAGTAGCACTCTGTTCGTTGGCTAAGGATCTCTTGTTCTGCGCTGCCTGCAGCACTTCCTACATTAAAAAGAGATGAGAAGTACTCTCCCCATCTCTTCCTGATATCCTCTACGTTCACAATGGTCTGTCCTCCTTCATCTTTGATATACTTTGCGCATCCTAAGTCCCTCCTTCTCCTCTCTCGGGCTTTAGCGATCTTGAAAATGTCGTTAGCCCCCTCTTTGGAGTCTAGTTTCTTATACAAATCCTCATACGCCTTGTCCTTTGCCAGAGCAACTGCCTTTTTCGCTTCTCTTTTAGCTACCTTATACCTCTCTTCAGCCGCAGTAATGTCCGCTTGGCGACCCTCTCGGCACAAAAGAAGCTCTCTGAACCTAGATTGCTTCTCGGCGACTTTGGATTGCACTTCTTCGCAAAACCACCAAGATTCTCTGTTGGCCGGTTGGGACCTTGATGTCCCTCTAGCCACCCCAAGGGAATCCTTTGCTGCATCTTTGATAATGCTGGCAAGAGTGCCCCACAACTGGTCCGCGTCTCTAGCAGCCAAGTCAACCGACTGAGTATCAAGTCCCTCTGAGACTTTCACTCTAAACGATTCAGCCGCTTCACCGTGCAAATTCTTCCAAAGAATCCTCGGCAACCCAGTCACTAATCTCCTTGACTGTTGCCTCTCGAAGAGCATGTCACCCGCTACCAATTTGTGTTGGGATGAGCAAGTCTCTCATGGGAAAACCCTACAGTCCCTGCATTTAGAAAGATCACTTCTTCGCACCAACAGATAGTCAATCTGGGTGTTGTGACCCCCGCTCCGGAACGTTATTAAGTGAACATCCCTCTTCTTGAAGAAAGAGTTCACTACTACCAAGTTGTGGGCGGTAGCAAACTCTAAAATCGATCGACCTTCGTCATTCCTAACTCCGAAGCCGAACCCTCCGTGAATCTCCTCGTAACCATCAGCATCTGCACCTATATGTCCGTTCAAGTCACCGCCTATAAACAAACGCCGATCCAAAGGGCACTCCCTCACGAGCTCGTCGAGATCGTCCCAAAAACTCTTCTTCTCTCCTTCACTCCGGCCCACCTGTGGTGCGTATGCGCTAATGACGTTGACGGTCTCCCCATTGATAACCAAAGTAATCGCCATGATCCTATCACTCCTCCGGGTCACTTGCACTACATTATCCTTTAGCCCTGCCGCCAAAATAACACCAACTCCATTTCTCGCTGACCTAGAGCCGGAGTACCAGAGCTTGTAGCCGTTTACCTCCCTCGTGCTTGAGCCCTTCCATTTAGTCTCCTGGAAGCACGCAATGCCAACCTTATGTCTCCTCAACACATCTACAAGCTCAAAGAGCTTACCGGTAAGGGACCCAACGTTCCAACTATCCACCCTAATCCTACGCGAAGACGCAGCCCTAGCAGAAACCCTACCCGCTCTAAGCCTGCCCTCCCTACCATCCCCGCCAGCCCCACTAACCCCGCCTACCCCACCCACTACATCTACTCCACCAACCCCGCCCAACCCGGCAAGACATGACCTCAGGTTACCATCACTAGCCAAGGGGTCTATCCTAGACCAGGCAAACTAGCAGCAAGAAAAGACGCAAAAAGGAACAATCAATATATACGGAATACGAACAAAAGAAAGTATTGGATAAAAAACAAGCAGGCTGACACAAAAAAAGAAAATAAATAAAAAGCAAAAATAATAATAATAGTACTAATAATAATAATAATAATAACTAATAAAGAGTAAATAAGAGTAAAAGAGTAAAATAAATAAATAAGAAGGAATAAGAGTGAGGGTAAAAATAAAAAATTAAGAGTAAATAAGAGTAAAAGAGGAAGAAGAGAAACAAACAACTCCGGTGATGCCGGAATAAAATCCGGTCAGCAGTGGCGGCTTCTGGCGGCAGTTAACCTTGATGGCGGCAGGTGGTAAGTCCCACGGGTCCCCAAACAACCTGCAAAAGAGATAGACAAGCAGGAAAACAAAACAATAAAAAAATATATGCCGAAGACTTCCGGTAAAAAAAACCTCCGCCGGAAAAGGAGATATCTCCGGTCAGTCAGGGAATAGCCCGGAAACACGCCGGAAAAGTGGGTGCAGGGTGTAATTGCTTTATTTCACCGGAAAAATTAATTTCCGGCGCAGTAGCCGGCGGCGCGTGGCGGCGCGTGAAGTGTCCCGCAGCGCTGTGACTGGTACTAAAGTGATCGGTGTAATGTGAGTAAGAGGATGATGGTGTTTAATTAGATCAGCTGTAACTCAAATCCAAAACAACTACTTTATATCATAAGTCAACAGCCACCACTTTTCAGACTAACAATGCTCTTCTTCAACACACCTAAATTATACTTGCTGCAATTCATAACCAACAAAATATCAAACAAGGTAACAAAACCACTACACTTGAATCTATATTTCAACTACCTTTGCATAGCTTTCTCAGAAACAATGACATCGTTGACTAAGAAACACAATAATCATAAGGCATAATTAAAGAAACACAACACTAAAACTTAATAAAAGTACTTTCTTATTCATACACGAAAATACCATCCATACATATTCTTAATTGAACATAAGCTTCACAAACAAACTGGATACCCAAAAGACTACACAAACCAAAACCATAAACCCCATAACAAAACATACCAACACCTTGACCTAAACACCATTTTCATCACCACCCAATATCTCCACATTGGTTTCCAAGGTATGAATGTCCTCCAAAGCTTCCGTAATCACCTCATTCAGCGCCAAAAGCTTGCTATCCTCCCCACATTTGATATCCTTCGCAGCCAGCAAGCTATTGTAAACTTCATCTTCATTCTCCATTGCTTGAAGTTTAGCAACAACAACCGTGATCTGACCAATACAACCCCTAATGGTCTCAGCTTCCTCACGCATACGCATCATAAAACGACGGCTTTCAACTAACTTTTAATCAAGAAAAAACCTCATGTAGCGGGGAACGGCAGTCTCGCCACTAAATGCAATTATATCATCAATAACACGCCTAACAACGATGTTAGCATTACCTGGAGTAGCCATTGTGAATGAAAAGAAGTGGAACTAAATTGAAAGGGTTAGAAATTGGGGATAGATTAATTAGATGAAAGAGTAGATGAGTAATAGGAGGAAGAAAAAGAACTATATAAAGGCAGTTTTGTAGTGGAGATTCATCCCCCAAAATCACCATTACTAGAAACTCAACCGACGGGTGTTTCAGAGAGACGAATTAATGCCTATCAACTCAGATCTACAGGGAAAACCATTAAACCCATCTCCCCATCACCCACAGCCAGCACCCATTTATTGAAATTTTATTTTCGGGTATCAATTTCTCTGTTGCAAGCATATTCATTTACACTCATGCTACGTGTAAGCGTGAAAACCTTGCAATATTTGCACAACTTTGATCGGTTTATGCAAGCGTGAATTACCTCCGGTCTTTTAGCCTTTGGAATAACTAGCAGAATCTGCCAAAAGTCCCCTCCTAGCACTGTCATTCCTTAAAAAATACAATTTCTTTTGGCTGGATTTTTGTATCCCAATATATCCCGTAACGTTTTATCTAATGCTTCAAAAGCATATCTTTGAGTCATGGGTGCCTCGTCCCAAATTATTAGCCAATCTTGCTGCATCAGTTCTGCCAAATGAGTATTCTGTTTGATATCGCATGTGTTATTCTCCATTAGTTCCAGCGGTATAACAAATCTGCAATGAGCTATTCTGCCTGCTGGCAGTAACAGTGATGCAATGCCTATTTCAATTTTAGAACAAAGGTTAGTTATTAATAAGCTAGTGATTGTAATAAGCAATTGAATATAATTTTTTAAAGGTTAAACCAATTAGTAGATATGTATAAAGGAGTTTACCTAAAGAGGCGACAACAAGCACAGTCATTTGTTCTGATCTTAATCTTGCGATTATAGTCTTGTATAAGAAAGTTTTCCCTGTTCCCCAGGGTCCATGAATGAAGGAAAATTGTCCTCTGTCATTGTGCAAAGACTCAATAACCTGTTCATATATCAAACGTTGTTATGGGTTTAACATTGAATGAAGCTATTCATGTTCCACCTTACTCTTGTTTACATCAAATGAGAGTGCTTTTCTGATCAAACGGTTGTCCAGGTTTGTTAGCAGCTTTGGATTGGGTTGTAGAAGATCTTTGAAATCTGTTAAAGATCTACCATGCCTATTTAAAAGATCTTGGATTTCCAGCAGGTAATAGTTTTTAAGTTGTTCATCCGACAGCTGCAGTTCAGGATATCTGTAAAGCTTCCATTTTTTATGTAAGATATCCTCTGATAATCAAACCCAGTTCTCTTCCTATAGTTGCAGTGGTCTACTAACATCACATAACAACAAAATTTTAACAAATAAGTCGCGCAGTTATGGACCCAACGCCCAAAACTTGCCTATGAAATAGCGTGTATCCATTCTCTGTCATTGTTCAGCATGCCATATACAAAGCATGCTGCTTTAAAGGCGGCATAGTTTATTTTGTTAACCATCTTCAGTTCTTGAAATGATCGAGCACCTCTAACAACATTTAATAACATTCACTTAAAATATCGTTCTCCAAAAGCGAGGGTTGAATAAAAAATCCTGCCTATGCATTTTTTAAGTTTATGTGGCTTCCATTTTTTATCTTTTACGTGCCACACATAGTGTCGTGGTATTTTAGCATAGGTATATTATCTGGCCTCTAGATATTCCTTGTTTAACTCAAACCACTCGGTGAGCATTGTAAGGTTGATGCCTTCCGTTTTTAGCAGAGCTGGCAAATTTACAGAGTCGTGTAATGTTACTGCGTTTTGATATGGTAAATGATAATTCAGCTGCATGTCTGTTGGGTATGAGTAGTGGATGTAAAATGAAAATAGACGCCACACTGCTTCGCACGCTGCCAAAAACCGACAGTTTAGGTAGTTTTTTATTTCATCGACTTCCATAACCTGTTCAGATGCCACATTAGCACAAGTTGTAACGTTCTCTTGGATGGTAATAGATGCTTTATCGGGACCTTTATTTAAGTACTTGAATAAGTACTTAATAGCTTTGGATCGGTTGCACCATTCAATATTTATGTGTGCCTGGTATTTGAGCAACAGATACCGAGTATAAGGAACCACATGTTTATTGTCATAGGTAAATTTTCCTTTGATGGCAGTGATTTTATTATCACTGCGACGATAAATAGGGTATCCATATTCATTGATACTTGTCTTTGTGAGGAATGTTTTGGGAAAATGTTTTGAACATTTTCCCTCATTGGTAAATGGAGCGTGTTTTGCCTCGGCACCGCATGGTCCGTGCAACATAAATTCTGAAACTACCTTGTATGTGTCTAGATCGTTTGTTGGACATGGTAGTTATGCGGAGATTATATCGTTGATTTGATCCGGCGTCCCGCACTTGAATCGGTCTTCTAGCCATAGGAGTATATGTGCGTGGGGGAGGCCGCGCTTTTGGAACTCTATTACATATACAACTGAAAGGGCATATAACGTAGTTAGTAGCCATTGTTAAAAAGAATTCAGTTGAAGCGACCAATTGACTTTATGAAGTGATATTCATTACCTACGCAAGATTCTCCAAAAATCTTGTTTTTTGTAAGATCCTCTAAAAGCTCGGTTAGTTTCATTTTAAAAACTTTGGTCCCTACCTCTGGCCGATCGTGAGATTTCTGGCCTGGTATGTAAGCCAACATCTCAGCAACCTCGGGCCATTTTGGGTTTGAAGTGAAAGTGATAAAGAGGTCTGGATTACCGTACGCCCGACATAGAGCCATTGCATCTTGATAGTTGTGCATCGTGTATCTTGGGCTGCCTATAAAATTTTGGGGCAACACTATTCTCTTTCCAAGTCCAGCTGCACTTGTGTCTCCTCTTGTGACAACATCGCAAAGGTTATGATACAGATCTACGCGGAGCGTGTCTTGATTGTTTCGTGTCCAGTTAAGCCGTTGTTCTTCAACAGCCGTGAAGGCGTCAACCAAATACTGCTGAAATAGCCTGCCTCCTCTTAACAATGTGGTGCCTTGGTTTTTTCGCTGCTGAATTATGTAGCCATAATACTCTTTCATGGTTACATATCCACGTTTTGTTTTTCGACTGCCTCCATTGATGTGGTAAGGTATGTTCTCATGGTATCCATCTTCGCCAAATGGAAATAACAAATGGTATTGTAGCGCCATGTAGCTTGGGTGTAATTCTGAAATGCATTGTGGGCCAGTGTTGAGCTTGTTGACTACTATATCCCTTTTAGGAAGGCCGTCACCAAAATCATTTATAATGAAAGCTGCGACTTCAGATACAGATACAATAGGTGTGTTGTATTGTCTTGATGATGTTCTCTCACTTAGCAGCCTAAGCCCGAAGTTAACATCACTATGTGAACGACACCACTTTTTTGCCATTCGAAATGATTTGGCCATTGCGCTAGTCTGGTCCAACATTTGTATCAGGTTGGCCACTATGTTTTTGTCGACTGTTTCTGGTGTTTCTTTACTCATGAAAGCCGACATCCTATTCATGATTTCATTTTGTGTATCAAAGAAATACTGTTATGCATACCTTGGGGTAATGCCTTCTGCTGGAAGAAGGGAACCCATTCGATGATAGTTTTGGCCATTTATTCTGAATGTGTATGGTCCTCTACCTGAATTAACTGAACGGTCTATTCTAGATCCAAACGATGTGAAACAAAACATACTATTGTATACTCTGATATGATCTTTAAACCTTGATGTTGTAGGATCATTATAGTTTAGTAATTTTTTTTGCGGCCGAGGTGTGTCATTGAGTCTAGGTAGTAGCACTTTACCTTCTTGGCAGCAAAGAGAGAAAGTTAGAGTTACAGCCTTTCGGTACTTCTCACTTCTCTCATTGTACCACATGGTGGCATTACACATAGAGCACTGGTATGATGGAGGGCCTAGGTTATGATAAACAGCATGAACACCTACATCTGTAGTATTTATGATTGTCAAGAAAATAACATATCAATGAACATGTAAAGATAGTCTAATTTAACTTAGCTTTTGAAGCTTTCAACATTGCATAGTAAAATTACCTGAAGAGGTCAGGGCTGCCCCTTTGGGTGCTTTTTTAACTGCATATGTAACGGGTGGTTATGAAATCGAACAATGTTGCATGAAATACTCATTTTATGTACACAACACCCGGGAAAATGCATATTATTTAAAAAATATGTTTATTTCTATAACCGTTTGGTACAATGAATACCTCGGGGTTTCCTTGCTACACCGGTATGTGCGTACTTTGAAGATGAAGATGGTCTTGTTTGATGTAAATCTATATGATTAAATGTCTGGGTGACTCAATTACTTCTACATTTAGATCATAGTTGTAGTATATTTTAATGGAAGAATATGTTTGTAGTATTCGACAACTACAACCTGGTTACTAGCGCGGATAACTTCGACCAAGAAGACGAAACACCAGCAGTTACCGACAGAAAAGATAAATAATATGTAATGCACAAGTAAGTATCCCTAATCAGATGTTTGATTAGTTATTAAAAGAATGCGTACATGACCCCTCCCCCCTCACCTCCTTCTGTGGAGATGAGGGGGAGATAAACCGGTACAAAGGATGAGTTCATAACCCTTCCCCCTCACCTCCTTCTTATAGAGATGAGGGGGAAAGAACAACCGACTCTAACACTGTACCTATATCGGCTGTGATAATAGAATAATACAGACGTGTTGGGTTTCTCGGCTTGAGATGCAAACCGACCCAAAGACGTGTACGCGTTAACGACGCGTACGCGTTATTGATATTCTAGAACTAGATGACTAATGGAGCTTCATGAATCTCCTAGACTCCCGTGAGCTAATATGAATACTAAATTACAACAATTTCCACCTTAGTATCATATTAGCCATCTCCGATACACAGCAGCTTCAACCAGCACTGGAACCTCGGACCGGGGTGTGCCTTCATCCAGGCACCAGTAGCAATAACCGCTACTAATCATAGCTTAGCTCCTGACTCTATCAAGAGTCCCTTTAATCAAATAGTCTCCTTCACAGCCTCCGTAAGTGTCATATACGCCGCTTCAGTTGTTGACAAAGCCTTCATGTGCTATATCATAGCTTCACAGCTTCCTGCACCTCCTTGTATCATAAACCTGTACCTTGTGATTGACATACCCATGATGTAGTCAAAAACCACAAAAACCTGTACATCTGTCTGTAATCCACGATCAAACCCATCCAACATACCCACATCGGCCGATGCTATGTCGGGTCTCGTGCACCACCCGATACTCCGGCTTCCAACCGCATATATACATGACCACTTACCATCCTTTTCCACATCACAGCCCCGATAGACTACCCTCCAACGACAATATGGAGTGTCCCTCCAATAAAGTTTGTACCAACTTCTCATTGTGAACCGTGGATCGTGACCCCCTGAGTATTACCACTCGATCCCGACGATCTCCATACCAAGTATATTTCCCTTTGCTTTATCCACAATCCCTTGGTAACCCAGATCTCAGCCTTGCATCCGCAAGAAAAACCATAACATCTATATAGAGAGATAGATGTATGAACATACCTAGTGTATACTCCCAGTAATAGTCTTTGTCGTCCACGCTTTTCCCGCAACCGCTGCCGAGCACACACATATTTGACCGAGTAACCATATCTTCTTTCAATCCACCTTCCACTGAAATTACCTCACAAGTAATCAGATCATTGAAAGTCAATGACTCATGTGTATATCTTCTCCACTACAAGAATCGCAAAAGTAGCTTCATTATCTGTCTTCTATACTGCTTAGTTCCCGTCTTTGAGTGTTGCTCCCTATCACGTCTGAATGATAGTATATCAAATCCTCGAGTTTGAACTTCCTGTGAACCAACTACGACCGACATTCCCCGAGGTTCCACCTCAAAAGTATGATCCCCTAGCGGTTCCACCTCAAACCCAACTCCATGCAACATCTGCACTGAACCTGTACCTACACGGAACCAATGAAAGTTTTCTTGTATTCCCCACTTTCATTGAAAACCATATTCCTGTAAAGCACTCCCTTTGAAGTAACGTCATTTAACCTCCAAAGCTGATAACACACCATACCTTCACGGTATCCCAGGAATATGCACTTGACCTCAACCGGTTCAAGCATCCCTTGCTTAATACTAGCAAGCCAACCAAATAACCCCAACATATCTATAGGATTGGTTGTATCTTCTGCCCAAAAAACCTTAGACAGACCAGACTGAATCAGAAAACAACGTACCTTAACCAAGAGTGTCACGTTCATCTTTTTAACCAACCCATTCTGCTGCTGTAACCCTGCAACACCCAAATGTTTGGCGACCCCACTCTTCATGCATTGTTGTGTAGACCTCTGATTTACAAGACACAAGAAAATTACCTTTCTTGATCTTCCTTCCGCCTCGAGATTCTCCTAACTGCTTCCTACCCTTCATGTCTTCCGTCACCGCCGACCGTCCGGGTATATATGCAATTAGCCTTCCTTGTTCCTGATAAAACCATCAGCGAACCCTTTATAACCTTGAACTTTCTTAACCCGTGTCGATAACTACCTCGACCACTTGAAAATCCAAGAACCTTTGAAAAGAATCTTTGCAATACCCGACACCTTTGAAGTTCAAAACCTGAATCTTCAACCACGTTGTGTCGATCGGTTTAAAAACCCAAACCGAAAAAACCCTTGAATGTTTCTACACCTTGTCGTAACCTCGACAAACGAAACCCTTCAAGTAAACCTTGACAAAGACTACTTTCAAATACAAAACCCTTGTTGCTCAAACGAGCACCAAGACCTGCTATCCAACCCCGGAATAGCAGAAACCCTTTTCAGTTGATACCGTGTACCAAGCAAAAAGTCCCGACACTTTTCGAAGTCCTAATCCCGAACTTCCAAGAAACCTTGTGCCGTACTTCCTTTTGTTGTCAAACCTGGTAGCCCAAGCAGAAAAACCTTCTGCTCCAACCAGAAAATGAAAACCTAAAGTCATAACCCGAAATCACCAGTTCCATCGAATTTTTTGATGTCAAACTTGGCTCCCGTCATTCTTTAAACCCTTTATTAATTTGCTAAACCTTGTGAAAAAATCTCACAATCACAAACTAATAAAGTCCCTTGTGCATACCCTCTTAAATTAATACCCTTTCTTATATCAATATAATAAAACTATTAACTTATCTTTTGTGAGACAAGAAATAACATGCCTAACTTACACTTTATAAAAGCAAGAGAATATCAATTTTTTTTTTCTTTTCTTGTACGACCAAGCCAAAAAAAAAGTTTACCCCTTCTTTTATAAAAGCAAAGCTCTTCTTCTTTCTTCTATCTACTGGTTCTCGTTCTTTTTTCCTTACTTCTTCAATTTACTCCGATGAAGACCCGCCGGAAAAATAAAATTCCGGTCTTGGATAAACCCAAAACCAAAGAATCCTTAAGCCTCCTACACCTTGTCACAAACCCGGACAATCGAAGAACTCAAGAACCCTTCTCGATCGATCCTAGATAACCAGAAAAACTTTCGAACCAAAGCTCTGATACCACTTATAGTATTCGACAACTACAACCTGGTTACTAGCGCGGATAACTTCGACCAAGAAGACGAAACACCAGCAGTTACCGACAGAAAAGATAAATAATATGTAATGCACAAGTAAGTATCCCTAATCAGATGTTTGATTAGTTATTGAAAGAATGCGTACATGACCCCTCCCCCCTCACCTCCTTCTGTGGAGATAAGGGGGAGATAAACCGGTACAAAGGATGAGTTCATAACCCTTCCCCCTCACCTCCTTCTTATAGAGATGAGGGGGAAAGAACAACCGACTCTAACACTGTACCTATATCGGCTGTGATAATAGAATAATACAGACGTGTTGGGTTTCTCGGCTTGAGATGCAAACCGACCCAAAGACGTGTACGCGTTAACGACGTGTACGCGTTAACGACGTGTACGCGTTAACGACGCGTACGCGTTATTGATATTCTAAAACTAGATGACTAATGGAGCTTCATGAATCTCCTAGACTCCCGTGAGCTAATATGAATACTAAATTACAACAATGTTAATTGTGTGTCTTTACCTGCGCCGGCGGCACGTATATCTACTAGCCTTAGCTTGAAGTAACTGTGGACTTTCCCATCCTGTCCAATAATTGTTTTGGAAGTCAAGAATACAGATTTGTTGAATATGTTTGCCAGTGTTGGATTGTCTGGCTGATCTGCCGGGGAACCTATAACATAAAGATATAATGATTGAAATGGGAGATACTATTTATAGGGATCCAAAGGTCTGTAATACAAGTGTATTCATAGTTGAGTAGATAAGGTGTCTGAGTTTTTCTACCATTGAGGGTCTGAATGTCAGTTAGGAATTGAAAAGATATAGAATGCTAACATTCAATTGCTGGCTTGAATTGTTTAGTTAGCTAGGTAATTATAGTTACAAAAGGTAAAGAGTTAGGGAATACTTGGAGGCTTAGTTTGTAACACCCCCAAAATCAGATACGCAGCGGAATACAACGTTGGGGTGCTACTTCACGATACAATCACACAAGTCATAACAAACGATAATAAAAGGATGTTTGTTAATAAAAATTCCAATTTTATTTCACTTGGAAGAAAATCAGAGTTACAATGGTCCCAAAACAAATATAAAAGATTTATATCTTTAAGCCATATCACGACTCTAATTTACAATGTTTATAACATTTAAAGACACACGTTCACCGAGTCACCGTCCTTGATATCCACGTACGTCCCATCCAAGCCATCATCAATACCTAACATGAGATACATGCTTAAAACGTCAACAAAACGTTGAGTGAATTCATAGAGTTTACACATAACAGATTGAACGCATATTTGGTTCAACAAAAACATATAACTTTACTCGTAAGGCAAGTTATATCAAATATTGATTTCCAACTAAAGAGCCCATGTACCGAAACTTAACCCATTATCACCATCGGATAAATCGTGCACGGATAATATGCCACTATCCCTCACTTAATACAAAATGTCCGTTACAGGGTGCTCGCCAACGGATTCATACCCCGGACAGGGTTGTCAAACCCAATAGATCTATTTAATGCATTAGCGTTCGCCTACAACCAGGCAATTAACGGTCACACAGTAAAAGGCATATACTCAATAGTGATTGGAATCATATTTAGTATCAAAACATAATGCGTTCGATTTCACAAAACAAGCAATGTATCCCCCTCGCGGAGTTTAAAAACAATTAAAAACTTTAAAAGCGAGACTATGGCCTCACCTTGATCGAAGACCACAAATAAATCAATCCGAATAAACGCACGCAAAGTGTCGACAACGATCATCGAAAGCGAACTCTATCACGACCTATGATTATGTCGCTCGGTTACGGTTACAATATGTATAACATACGGTTAACGATGCGTACATCGTTTCGACGGAAATATATATATATATTTACATATGCATACATACATATATGTGACAAGAAATTCACTTGCGCGTCCTAAACCTTAACACTTAGTATATTTTATATACTATTTATCATTCAATTATAAGCTGCATTACTTTATTGAAAACTTTCTATTTCCGTTAAGTTACTATTTTTGGAAAGTTACTATTTTTAGTAAGTTTCGACCTTCGTTTATATCTATAATATTATTTATTTATCTCGTCGAGCCTTCGACGCCCACTAAGTCGTTAATTTCCATTACCGACACTTTTTACGAAAAACTACTATTTTTATACTTTACGTTTTTACAACTGACCAACGGTCTTAAAAATAATTACTTACAATAATATATTAATCGATGTCATTTTATTAATCGATACCATTTTTATAACGCGTTAACGTTTACTAAATTATTCATTGGCTTTTATGTTTGACTTTTAATAGTAAGTATATTTATTTTCTAAGTCTAATCCGACCAAAATGACCTACTAGATCACATTTTCATGACTCGGACATAAAAGAGATTTTATGCGGAACGTCGTTCCGAACAACTTTCTAGTTTTAGTCGAGACGTTAATCTCGACGTAAAATGACCAAAATGCCCTTACGAGAATCTGCTGGAAATGTTATATTTTATATAATATACTATTTTTCTACTAAAGTGTATATTTCGATTTTCGCTCTAGTTTCTTCGTTATTGGGAGTTAAAAGTCTCATTTTATATCAAAACGATCGCAAAAATATACTTTATCATATTTTACAAACAAATTTCCAATTTTCCAAAATCTCGAACCCCAAATCTCGAGTTTCGTTTTCTGCCCAAATTATACCCGCTTTAATAAGCGTCAAAACCCATTTTCGACCTCAAACCTCATCTTGTATATATTCAATTCACCCTATTTAAGCATATAAATCCCGCTTTAATATCAATATTGTATTACACTAGACGCCGCAAGCTTCAATCGATTTCGTCACATATACAATAATCAAATCAATAAGCAAAACAATCAAAACAAATGAAAAAGAATGCTCACAATGCTTGTATGAAGCAAGATCGAAAAATAAAAACGTCGGGTTGTCCCCCTTTGTTCCTTATGCCGCGGCTAAACCCAACCAAACCACCAAAACCTTAATTTGTTATTAACCAAATCAATTCCCAAATAGTTTTCAATAAATCAAACACAACCCTTGTGGTGCTTTATACCCGGTTCGAACCAACTATCCAAGCCAAAACCTCTTTTGTTTTTCAAAAACAACCAACTTTCATAAAACCTTCATGCATGTCCATTTTTAATGCATGGATGATCAAATCTAAGCTTTCTAAATGATATTTGCTAAGTGGTAAAAATCAAACACCAAGAGTAAGGGTGTTGAAGGTTCGGTCGAACAAGAAAGGGGAAAGGGGAGAAGAAAAACTATACCCACTTGGTTCTAGCTTGTTCTAATATTTGTTTGAATGATATTTGAAGGTGTTTAGCAAGATCAAAAATCAAAAAAGGTAAGAGTATGTGTGTGTGTAGTTTCGGCCGAGCAAGGGAGGAGAGGAAGAGAGAGTCAAGTTTGAACTATGCGTTTACTTGTAACAAATGGATGAAGTATTGGAAGTATACACACAACTAGTAATCATTGATATTCTTGGAACCAAATTTTTTAAAGATGTTGTGTGTGGGAGAGTACATAGCCGACGACCTAAGGCTATGGCATCCATGTTTATATATATATATATATATATATATATATATTTAAAAAATTCATTTACTAGTATTTCTTGTATAACATTTAATTAAAATGTGACACTTGTATACATTACACTAAAACGCGAGTTTTAAACATGAGCCATGGCAAAATTCAAGGAACAAGGATGACACGGTTCAAAATTAATATTTTAGAATTATAAAAATAATAACGAGACACGTCGTAAATTTTTACGATGCCTGAGACGATTAACGAACGAGCGATCAACGTCGATTCGCGAAACGTCAAAAATAAAAATTATCAAATCTTTTTAATTTATTCATAAATAAAATACTAAAATACTATTTATTATCGACAAATAAAATTTTAAATGTCGACACTCGTTTACGGAAACTCGTAAAATAATCATTTACGACATCGGGCACGCGATCATCGTACAAGTCGTAAAACTCCGGTTGTTACACAGTTAATTGTTGTCATTAGTATTTTTAATTCCTCGGCTTAACTCTTTGCATAGGTAATAATGATTGTGAGGCTGATCAGTTATTTTTTACTTGGATGCCGAGTTTCTAGGATTGCTTATTTAAATCGGAATCCTATTTTAGTTTTCCATATCATAGACACATCTATACTCTTTCCTTTAGAGTTTTGACCATGGCTGCTCTTTATATACTGGATAAGTTAAGTGAGGTTGCCAATTCACCTCGTCTTGAAGATAAGATGAAGGTTGTGTTTAGTCGAGAACGGGATACAGAAGAATCTTTTATCGTCTTAATGCGTGACCTTTGTTTTGCCGAGTATAACTAAGGATCGGAGGTTGTTGCTGAATTGGAGGCGCTGGGACATCGGGCAGATGCATTGAAGCCTTTGGAATACATGAGGGAGATGGTTGCACGGGATACTGCAACGGTTGGAGTTTTGGAACAACTCCTGGCAGGTTCCCATGTTGGGATGCGTATGAAGGCTGGTTATGCAGCTGACATGGAAGAGACAGAGTAGGGTTTTATAGTTTGTGGTGTTTTGTTAGGTTTATGAATAAGTAAGATTGTGGTTTTGAGATGTTATTATGTTAACATCTGAAATAATGCTGTAATGTTTTGAGCGGAATCAGTGAATACATTTTGTTATTGTCTTTACATTGGGTTATGGTTTATATACAATTGTATTGAGATCCAGTTTAATAAGTTTTTGGATTTGGCTTGTAGTTCTATTTAAAGTGTCATGGTTTATGTAGCATTTCGTTAAAAGATGGGCAATGTGGTTTAATTGTATAGGTGGTATCCGGTTGTGTATATAGTTATGCTCCAATTTAGTAGTCCCGTCGAAACTTGTGCGTATTGGCCTTTTGGATTTTAGCGTTAGTGTGGTGTGTAGGCATTGTTGTAACTGTATGGTTCACGGTCTGCAATTAATTTGGAAAAAAAAGTTGAGAGTAAGTGACGGAAGCGTAGTTGTTGGATTTAGTACATTTTTTTCGTTCCGATTTGTTGTTTTAGGTAATTCATTAAGGTCTGCAGTTTGTTTCAAGCTTATAGGTATATAGGAATTGGTCTTTGGACGTGTGTGTTTACAAAAAAACTCTAAACTGCAGAGGGGGTGGAGATATGGTAATGGGTTAAGTGGTATCTGGTGTTTCATTTGTTTTGGCGTGCGTGAGTTGTATTCACGGAGTGGGAGTGGTTTTTTTTTTCTATTTAGACGTCTGTGTTTTAATAGGTGGAGCTCTCAGTAAGCGAAGAAACATGAGTGTGCTGGTTCATTTCATGTCCTCATTATTCGTTGGCTGCGGGAAAGTTGCCTTTGCTATTATCTGAGGATTAAATCTGAAGGGTCCTGATACAGGGTTGGAGTCTAATTAGCTCTTTTTAATTTGTTTATGGTATTAGATAATTACACTCGAAGCATACATCACATGCATTGATCCAATCTTGTCCTGCCAAGTTGGATATAGTTGTCAGGCTGCCTTTCTATAAAATTAGGATATGCACTGGCAACAATTTTTTCGATAGGAGAGCATGATTATTTGATTAGGAACTGCTTGGGAATCTCAATCCAGGTTAGATCATCCTCCCCATCTAATTAGACAGCGTAGGTGTTGTGGTGTATTTATTGATTGGAGTCTTGGAATGATCATTTACTTGTGCGAGTGGTATATTCGAGCACGCCGATTTATACTCGGGTCGCGAACACTGGCTCTACTTTAATTGTGCTAATTGGTATGCTCATTTCTTGTCTGGAATCTTGGTATATTTCCGATGTGGTTATTTGGTCCAATCCATGGAGTGTATTGTTTTATGTGTTACATACCTGTTAAGTCTATGCTTTGATGCATTCTCTTTTCTATTTTCTCCTAGCTTGATTGTTTTTAGATTCTCTCAATTACAGGGATAGTAGAGGCTGAAATGTTCTTAGATTGTAAATGTGCTTCATTGCATGAATTAAGTATAAAAATGAACAAATGGATAACATAACTGAACCACTCATTCCACATAACAGTCATAGTATTACTGTTTTTAAACAAAACGTGTGTTTTGCAAGGAGCAACTAATCAAAAGACAGCCCAGGAACATTTGGAACCCAACTTATTCTTTTTTCCTAAATACTCATTAATGAAACGCCACAAAGACCATATGTTACCCAGCAGCTCCTGCGCCCAACATTATAATCTTGGGTTCTCTATGCTGAGTCGCTCTCGTCATACACGGTTCTAAAATCATGACACCCAAACAAAAAGAGGTTAGTATATGACTCAATATTAGTCGCCAAGGCAGAAAGGAACGTGGGTGTACCGCTTCCCTTTCGCATGAGCAGAATGAGTGGCATTTGCGCCCTTCGCACCCACTCCACCTGAACCGCAGCTAGTATCTGCATTGGAATCATCAAACTCCACTCTGTAGGGATGGTATCATATTAGAACATGTTAGTGACCCGAGTATAAATCGTAATTAAATATAAGAAAATGTGCAACCAAGAGGTGTGAATATACCTGTTTTTCCTTTTCTTAGCAACAGGCTGAACAACCTCCTTCTTCCCTGTGCCATTAGCCGAGTCCTCGCTATCTTCAGAGTCAGAATCCTCAACGTCCATTCTATAGAAATGACACCATATGAGGATATGTCAGTGATTTTAAACCTAGTCATTGCGTTGGGGACTTGATTGATAACCTTGGGTTTTTTATTTCTTCCGCAGGTTTGGACGGAGTAACAATGGATAGATTCGGTACAATCCTTTTCAACTTTTGGGGCTAGGTGTTAGGATAATCATCTAGGTTGCTAGATCCCACACTGTCCACGGCTTCCTCTGATGGATGAATCTGTCAGCAGGTAAAACTTTCAAAGGTCCCATACTTATAGTATGTATGGGAATTGATTTTCTTGACATGAACAATACCAATGAGGTTTGACAAAGCAGGTGACAAACTTAGATGATCCTCTAAAGACTGTATACAAAGATTAATGCAGAAGGTGTTTGGGATTTGTCCAAAATACTATAAATATATACCTCATCCACTGTACTCATGAGGGTGTCTGCGGAACACTTGACCAAATCAGTAGATGTTTCATTAAACATAACAACAACAATATGAGCAATGGCATCTGACACGTCAACTTCAAGCCGATACCTGCAAGGAGAGTCGTGCAGATGAAAGGTAGATGTTATTATCCATTGTATTCTAATTTAGTCATAGTATGTTAAAGAAAATGCCTTTACCTTAACACTAGAAATTCAACTGTTGCGTTGCACGACTGGCAAAAGAATTGGCCGTTCTGACGGGTCAAACCCTTCTTACAGGTGTCACTCCCACATGAAGGGAAGCTCCATTCCTTCCTTGTCCTGATTCCAGCAATGGTGACCTTACAGAGGAAGGTGATAGACTGCAAAGATATATTTTGTGAATGTGGTGTGATGGAGCAATGGTATACCCAAAACAAATTGGAAAGAAAGAAGTCTACATCATTCTTCCTGTTCCAAACCCACATAAGAAGGTCCCAGGTCGGGGCTGAGAGAGGTCTACAGGAGTTCCAGAGGTCCGTTGATCCACAATAATGGCAAACAAATTTCAGGTAAATGCGAAAAGGAAACAACTATTTAACGATGGATGGAAACAACATGGGGATGATTACCTATTTGCTTTTTTCAAAGCCTTAATCATAGGGATTGAGGCATCATCGTAAATAACAATGGATGAAGTGCTTGACAGATAAACCTTGTCTGAAAGGTAAAATTCATATTAAAATTAACTAATGATTTCTGAAAAGTACGATAAAACTGCCGGGTTTATTTTCGCTTACTGTTGTACTTCTTGGGACAGGTTGAAGTTAGAATAACTGGGCTGACACTGGTTTGTTTGATTTTTTTCTCTATCAGCACATCCCCAAGGCTACCCCAAACTGTAACCCTGATGGACTGGCCCCTATTGTCAAGAACAGTTGATAATTTAAAAACACACCTATAAGATATAACTGGGATATCTGCAAAGGATACTAACCTGTGATTAGCAAGGTGGAAGTCGAGATTCTTCAAGCCTGATTTTAAATGGTTTGTTCTCCCGACGTTGGTGATATAGCTGGCTACATCTGCAGGGTAAGTTTACGAACATCCAAACAAATAACTGGGTATTGTCTTAAACGTAATACAATTATAACCTATGGTCAAAAGTGTTAAAGTATAACAGCTCACAAGATTTAATACCATTGAAACCCTGAGGCTGGAACGGGTATCTCACAAAGCCATCTGCCTTCACCAAAACTTTTCTAATAGTCGTCGACCTATCAAATTCAAGCATATACGTATCGTTCTTCTAGATCCGATACTCTTCCTTGTTAGGCTTGACGACAAAATTTTTGACTGAATAGATGCTTCCTACCTTGAGCCTTACAAAATCATGGGACATAGTTGCTTTTACAGAGCAATGAATCATGCTACCCTGAAACGTAGTTGAGTTTTAAAAATATATAACATTTGAGGTTTACCTTTGCATCTGACACGATGAAATCAGTGCTCAAATACCGACCAGTAACTGCACTTACGTCCCACATCCTGCCAACCATCACAATTATTGTGCCGGTCAAATCCAGACGTAACTGGTCCAAGAATAACTCGGAATTAGCATCTGAAACCTTGTCAGACATGTCCTGCTCCCGTTCAACTACACTATTCAGAGCAGGGATGTCGGCTAAGATTTCAACTTCGGCACTTGAGGCTTCAGACTCAATGGGAGTGATCTGTTTGGTTTGAATATGATCCTTGCTAGTTGACATGTTGTGGTTGTTGTGAATGGTTGTGATTTCCCTTTCAGTTATGAAAGATGTGTGGGAGATACAGGAGGTTGTATCCCATTTATACCACTGCTTGGTATTGCCTGCTATCATAACTGCCATTTGTAACTGCCATTTATACCACTGGATGGATAATGAAGAGACATGTTACAGGTGAATGAAGAGATACGGTTGAGAAGTTTTTATGGACATGAATGGTTGTATGCTAATTAAAACCCCTGCCCTTTGTAACTGCCAATTGAATCCTGTATATAAAGGTTTTGAAGTATAAGTCCCACGCATGAGGGGGTTGTATCAAGGGCTGACTATCTTGTACACACTCATTATGGATTCTTCTGCATTCAATTAAACCTTTGCATCATTACTATATATACTCATAGTGACAAAAAATGCTGTCGTTTTTGCCGCTATGCTACAGATCTTTGGTTTTGGGCTCCCACTTTGGGCCGACCCGATTTAAGGGTTTTCCTTTTTTTTCTTAAAATTAGGCAATAAATGAATTTTTTTTTACAAAAGTATCGATTTATTCAGATCAAAAAATATCTGCCGAAATATCTTCGATACCTAATAACTTTAAAATAACCAACAGGGGCACAAACGTACAACTCTAGATTGCATTAAACGGTGTCGTTTTACGCCACTAAAAACCATAGACCCAAATATATAACACATATTTACCTAAATCTCATAAATTATGTTAGAAAAATTACAAAAACAAAACATACAGGCAAAAAAAAAAAAAAAAAAAAAAAAAAAAAAAAAAAAAAAAAAAACCTTTAAACATGAGGCCCAACACATAAGCCCTTATAAGAAAAAAAAAACTATTAAACATGAGACCGGAAAAATAAACCCGCACAAAATACAAAATACCAACAAACAAAATAAATAAATAAAAAATGTATCACTCTGCAACAACGCGCGGGACATAATTCGATATAAAAAAAACAAACTATTAAACATGAGACCGAAAAATAAACCCACAAAAAAAAAACAAAAAAAACAAAAATTAACCCCCCGCAGCAACGCGTGGGTAAAAACGGTGTCGTTTTACGCCACTAAAAACCATAAACCCAAATATATAACACATATTTACCCAAATCTTATAAAATTATGTTAGAAAAATTACAAAAAAAAGAATGAAAAAATAAACCTGCACAAAATATAAAATACAAAAGAAAAAAAAAATTTCGCCACGCAACAATGTGCGGGACATAAGAAAAAAGAAACAAACTATTATACATGAGACCGAAAAAATAAACCCGAGCAAAATACTAAATAAAAAAAATCAACGCTCCGCAACAACGCAAGAATAATCATGCTTGTTATAAATAATAGATATAAATACTTTCTTTTGCTCATGTTTGAAAACAAAAAATAGATACGTAACTAACTTCCTTTCCCATTATTTTCCTTCTTTTTCCTTTCTTTTCCTTTCACAAAAACTCTGACACTCTATTCTTGAGTTGAGTAAAAAGATGTAAAAAGGTGTAAAGTAAAATAAAATGAAAAAACTAAAAAAATTTTGTGTTCTCAAGATTTTTTTTAAAAAAAAAAGAAAGTAAAAAAGAAGTAAAATAGGTGTTTTTTCCCTTCTATACTTTTACCCCATATTTGAGGTGAAAGTAAAGTTAACCTTGTATTTAATTACTACTTGCATACTTTTTTATTTTTTATCAAAAGTAAAATATTAAATTTATAACTTTTGTCTTTTATAATACTTACTTTTCACTTCAACTCAAAAACACAAATTATTTTATTAATTTACTTTTACTTTCCTTTTTATTTTTATCTCCATTTTCATTTACTTTCATTTCACCTCTATTAATTTCATTTCTCCCCAACTCATAGCTTCACTTTAAATGATCATAATTTCATTTCCCCACACTAACCCTAACCTAACCCATTTTCATTAATCTAAACCAAAATCAAAACCAAAACACTAAATTATCCAGAAACAATCTACACCACTAGCTAATTTATCCAAACACATTCACATTTATCATTTATTATTCATAATATTACGGTTACAAATGAAGAATTAGGCAATATTGTGATGATTGTTTAGGAGATCTGGAGATGCAATGGAAGGGCAAGGTACTGATATGTCATTGAATGATAGTACTCAGCATAATAATACTTCTGTAAGTGTTTCACCTGTTAATCTAGTTGTTAATGATACTGTGAATAAACGTTGTGAATACTGATGATAGCACTGTAAATAGTAGTGGCGTGAAAGGGATAATGTTGTTGATAATGAGAGTAGTAAGTTGAATAACAAGTTCAACTTTGTCCCTGCTAAAGTAACTGAAGATGGGGGACATAGGTAGTTCTTTTTTTATAAAGAGTTGGTATAGGAAGGAAGTAAGAAGTGGTCTCTAACTGTGTGTGGTTTTTTCCTGGGTGTTTTCAGCGATGCGTTTTTTGTAATTACAATCACAAATGGATGGTCTATTATCAACGCATTATAAGATTCATCCTTCATCTAAGTGGCAGATAACAAATTCAGTATCTATGGGTGGTAATTATTGAGTGAAGAATATTATTAAAATGGTGGCCGGAATTATTTGGAGTTAGGAGGAGAAAATAAAAAGATTGAAAAGATGTAACGAGAATGAATTTGGGGGGGTTCTGATGGGGAACAAGGTAGATTATTAATTTATTTGATTTTAAAACAAAAAATTCAAGACAAAATCTGGAAATGATCAAAATGCCCTCACGTGAGGGTGTTTAAACCATTGACTGACGTGCGTTAGTCAAATGAACCATGAAGAGGCAAAATTGAGATGTCAAGGATGTTAGGTGTATTTATTTTGAAAATGGGAAGAAACATATATTTTGGCTACAACCTTAGGGACGAATGGTGTGCTACTCTATATTTAATAAATTATTTGATCTTGGTTTCCTTTTGAAAGTTTTTCAGTGAAGACTAACAATATAAAATATTATTACAGTCAACTTGTAGTTGGAGCATCAATGCATCACTATCTCAGCTTAGCGGCTGTTATTATATATCATAATTGCATTTAGTCATCTTAATCAGTTATTTATACACTTTCAAAATGGTATCATGTAGCTCATGGCTAGCCATTCTAACATGCCAGCTGCTAAGAATATATTAAATATGTAAAGAAGAAGAAAATCAAGAGGTGTGAGGTTAGTACCTGTATATATCATACCTTCACATTCATTTGTAACCCATAGTTTTTGGCCTTCTTAATATTTACTCAATCAACAGAAATATGGCCTCCACAATCACAGAATTTGCTCACTTACAAATCCCACTTGAAGATGTAGTCAAGGCCACCAACAACTTTGCTGATGAAAATATCATCGGGCAAGGCGGTTTTGGTTATGTTTACGAAGGGAAGCTCTTGGTGTCTGGGGAGTTGTTAGATATTTCTGCACGGAGGTTAGATCGTAGTCACGGGCAAGGGGGCGTTGAGTTTTGGACCGAGATCTCTATGCTTTCCGTTCTAAAGAACGATAATATAGTCTGTATGATTGGATTTTGTGACGAGAAAAGTGAGAAAGTCATCATATACCACTATTATGCCAATGGAAGTCTCAGCATGCATCTAACCGATCCGACCCTCACATGGTCGAAAAGATTGTCCATATGTGCTACGGTTGCGGAGGCAATAGATTACATCCATAAATATGAGAAGGAACGAAGTTACTGTGTCATACATCGTGCAATCAGCAGCTCCACAATATTATTAGATAAAGACTGGGAACCCTACTTATCTGGTTTTGAATATTCTATCAAACATTCAGTAGATCGAATGAACCAGACTCTCCTTTCTGAAGCTATTGACACAAGAGGTTATATGGACCCGGCAATTGAAAAGACCGGAGGTGTGACCCACAAGTCAGATGTATACTCGTTTGGGGTCGTTTTATTTGAAGTTTTGTGTGGGAGAAGAGCATTTATTCCAAATGAAGATAATAGATATCTAGCTCAATTGGCTAAATCTCATTATGAAAGCGGTACACTGCAGGAAATAATCCATCCTGATCTATGGAATCAAATGGATCCTTACTCATTCCAGTTCTTCTCAAGAATAGCATATTCTTGCCTCGAAGCAGAGCGATCACAACGGCCCAATATTGAACAAGTTTACGAAGCACTCGTAGATGTATTTGGATCCGAGGCAACATATAAAGTAAGTGTTTTTTCATTATTATCATATTTTCAGCTATCCTTTACACTTTCCAGTTAAGTCATTAAGCAACATAAAAGGCATAAACAAACATTAAAACCTTGAATAAACAACATAGGATAAAATGAAGTAAATTACTAAAGGAATATGTTTTGATAACAAAGTTTTTTAGTAGTGACTCTTTTGTTTAGAACAGTTCTATAAAGATAAAGCCGGACCGACCACTCAAAGTTTAGGAGATGCCGCTGAAAGTGTGCCATCCAGTCGCTCAAAGGTTATTAACTTACTCTATATTTTGTTTAAGGAGATTAATGCTAAATAAAAGCTTTGCTAAATTGATTATCTATTATAAACATGTATTTATAATAAGCTTTATAAACATCATTTCAAGAGCTAGAACCGTTGAGAAAAGTGACACTGGGTTGCAAAACCACAACTAAGATATGAAATGCACTAAAAGAGGATACGCAGGTTTAATGTGGAAAACCCCAATAGGGTAAAAACCACGAGCAAGAAAAGATAATTTACTATATAGAAATTAGGAGTTACACATCATACTTATATATTAAAGTGCAGGATTGTAATCCCAATGCACACATTAAATGCACCCTTAAATGCATTTCATTAAAACCCGAGTTGACCCGCCGGAAAACCCATGGGTTCCGGCGTCTCCGGGCGGTTTCCGACGGGTTGACCCGGCCCAACCCTTTAAAAAAAAACATTTTAAACCCCCCTAGGCTATTTTTCATTTGTTTTTTTTACTTTTAAAAAAAACCCCGCGCTCTATAGCGGAGCGCAGGTATATAAACCTCGTTCTCTCTAATTACAAGGATAAACACATTTATCTCCTGTAATTAGGAGAGATTACACCAACTCCCTAAATAACTCACAAGAACTAAAAGAAGTGTTTGGAATGGGTTGAGAAATGAAGCCACCCTTCATTGCCTTTATAGGCAGATTGCTTGTATTGTGACATCACCCATGACAACACAATAAACTAGTCATTATACATGATATCGTTGTTTAATTAGTCATTATACATGATATCGTATGGATCCACGACCGGTGACCTTTTATCCGTTGCGTTTATATGTTTATAAATGTACTTTCATATATAAAACCCAGCACATATCATCGCGAACATTAGACTTCTCAGTGCTGATGTATACGGTACTCGAGACATCTTCATCATCTCTTCTTACTGCTAGGACTAATCTTAAGAAGATAGTTTGACATCAATAGCAAACTAGGTTGATATTTGCTTACAATCTTGCATATTAAACTGTTGCAAGATTTTCTTCAAATAACTTTTCTGTGAGAGCCAAGTCTTCCTACAACTTTGTCTCACATAATTTCCATCCCCATAATCTTATTTGTAAGTCAAAGGTCTTTCATCTCGAATTCCCTAGCCAGTTGAGCCTTCAATTTATTGATGCGATCTTTGTCGCGCCTGCTACCAACATGTTGTCAACATATAACAGCAAAATGATAAACTCATTATTTCGAAACCTCTTGAAATATGCACAAGGGTTGTTATATTCAAGGCTCATGAAAGAATCAAATCTTGTACCTACACCTTGGCGCCTGCATTAAAGCGTTTAGAAATTTGTTTAACCTGCAAACCAAGTTTTCTTTTCCTTTTTGTTCAAAACCTTCTGGTTGGAGAATGTAAATTTCTTCTTTAAGATTTGCATGAAGAAATATAGTTTTCACATCTAGCTGCTCTAGATGTAAATCGTATGTAGCACACATTGCAAGAACCACTCGAATTGTTGTCATTCCTACCACACGGGAAAAAATTCGTTAAAGTCGATTCCTTCTTTCTGAGCATATCCTTTAATCACCAATCTTGCATGATACCGCTCCACCTGATCTTCACTGTTTCTCTTAATTTTATACACCCATTTGTTTCTGATAGATTTTCTACCGCTTTGTAGTGGCATCAGCTCCTATGTTTTGTTTTTGTGAAAAGCTTCAATTTATTCTTGCATTGCTACCATCCATAGCGATGCATTTGGGTTATTTAGTGCCTCTTGAAGAGTTCATGACTCTCCTCCCTCTTTCTCTGTAAGAAGACAATATGCGATGTTGCTCTCCATAACATAATCTGAGTATCACACAGACGTTTTCTTTCACGATTAAGAGTACGGGTCGCTGGAGCTTGAGACTCATTTGTCTCATTCACCTCGTGCTGAGGTACAACTTCATCAGATGAATCATTCTATTGAAATTGCTTTTCCATTGGTATTGAAGTAGTTTCTTTTGTTATGCTATCACATTCTCCATTATCTTGAATTTTGTCTTCCATAAAGGCAAGCTGATGACTACTTTGTGGGCAGTGGGGGCCCACAAGCGATACCCCTTTATTCCGTCAGCATACCCCAAGAACAAACATTTTCTGGATTTCCAGTTTCGTAGTTTTTTGGGTATTGTACATCACGTACACACGACTACCAAATATATGAAATTCCGAATAGTTGACCGCTTTTCCGGTCGACATCTCCATTGGTGTCTTCAACTTAATTGCAGTGGAAGGTCACAATTTATCACGTAACATGCGGTATTGATTGCTTTTGTCCAGAACGATTTTTCAAGCTTGCAGTTGCCAACATTGCGCTTGCTCTAACAAGGTTATTTTCATCCGCTCTGCCACTCTATTATGTTGAGGAGTATATGCCATTGTGAAGTACCTTGCCTGCAAAAAGTATCAAACTCATCACCAATGTATTCACCTTCCATTATCTGTCCTCAAACATTTGATCTTCTTTCTAGAAACAAGTTCAACCCGCGCTTTGTAAACTTTAAACTTCAAACACATCAAACTTCTTTTTGAATAGGTACACACCTAACATCTCTATCTCTAAATACTTTACTCTTCTCAGGGATAAAACTGGTGCCTTGAGTGAACCAATTCTACAACAGAGACACACTTCAATTTGATGTCTTGAATTTTAGGCGATGCTACTTGTTGATAACACAGTGTTCAATGAAAGGTAAAGAAACCTTTATAAGACCATGAGGTAGATTTCTTTCTACAAGAATCTTCTCGCGTTTTTTAGACATATGTCCAAGCTTTTGATGCATATGTCCAAGCTTTTGATGCCATGTTACTATAGCTTTATGGCTTTGACCATGTGAAGCAACAATGCTTCTGAGTCTTCCACTGTCTCTTCTTTCAGCTGGTATAAGTTCGCAGCCACCTTTTCTCCTTTCATAAGTACAAGTGCGCGTTTTATGATTTTCATTATCTTGTTTTGTATTTCCACCTTAAAACCAAGATCATCCAATTGTCCTAGAGACAATAAATTATTCTTTAAGCCCTCCACGTGTCGCACATCGTTAATAGTACGAATTGTACCATCATGCATCTTTACAATGATACTTCAAATCCCAAATGATCTTTAGCTAATGATCATTGAAACGGTAAACATATCCACGTTTAGGGATTGATTTATATTGATGGAACAATTCTCTTCTAGCATTCATATGAAAAGTAGCTCCTGTATCAAACGACCATACATCTTCAAATCTCTTTCTGCCTTCATTTGCAACCACTGCTTCACAACACAAGGGGCGTTCCCATCTTGCTAGTGACATTTCCGTGAGGATTTGAGGTATTTAAACCTCGACAATCTTTCTTAAAGTGACCCAACTTACCACATTTGTAGCATTTGTAACCTTCTTTCGGGTCATATCGTGTTGACCTCCCTCTCGTCGCCACCACGTGTCTTGAACTGGCCTTTCTGTCCTCCCTATTGTTGCGCCTATTTTTTTTTTTCCAGAATAGTCTAAAAGTACATTATTTAGTTAAGTTTATGATGAGCTCGTCATATGAGTCAGATAAACTTTGAAGTAGAATTTCAACACGTTCATGTGGCTCTATTGTACAACTCAAAGAAGTGAGTTGAGAAAATAAAGTATTCAAACTATTGACTTGCTCAGTTACTCAAGTAGATTCCGTCATGCGTAGAGCATATAACTTCCTCATAAGGAAAATCTTATTGTAAAGTGATTTTGCCTCGTACAATCAAGCAAGATGATCCCAAATCTCCTTTTCACTTTTCTTCTCCTCTATACTCTGCTAATACTAGATGAAGATCTGCAATAGCATTTCCCCCCATTTAGTCCCATTTATTGTCATTCGTGACCTTTTACCGATGGCCGCTAAACATTTATCGTTTCTTAGATAACCTTCATCGTTAGCTTCCATAATGAGAAATTACTGCCATTTGAATTTTTCAATTTTAAATTTCATTGCCCTAACTACAATCATAATCTTCTTTTCGTCAAAACTATTATTTGTTGATAATTGTAGCGAACACCTTTTGGGTGAGTATAATCTTCTTTATCTTTTGATGTGGAGGGTCCACTTATTAGTAGCAACCACATAGCATACGATAAATAATTATACAAACACCCAATCTAAGCTCTTGATTCTACTTATTGAGAAATGTGAAACCGGATGGAACCAAAACCAGTGGCGGAGCCAGAAAATCGAATCGAAGGGGGCAATGAGCCATGAAAATGTTTCGATAACGGGAAAACAATTTTTTTTATATAATTTAGCACGAGTCGGGTCGGTTAATCTTTACACATTCTTCAAAATTTGCTTGTATCAAGGTCTTTAGACTTATAGTAATGGGATCGAATGGTCCAGTCGATCTACACAAATAGACGCGTCCTCCTATACCATTGCATTTGTTTGGTCTGTCGATGGACCGAAAGAATTGTTTGGTTTGTGTGTGTGATTTTTGTTTTTATTTATTATTTTGGGTTTGCATTTGGTTGTGACTGCGGTTTCTTTACTACGAGTGTTTGGTCTAGGAAAAAAAAATAAGTTGATGCTAATGTAACGAGTTCTTTTTTTTTGTCTTGTTGTGGTTCCACTACGTTTAGTCTTATAAATAGCTCACCTGTTTGTAAATAATAAACTTAGAGCTACAAATTTTAAATTGTCAACAAAGTTTAAATAAAATATATACTCAATTTGTTATTAAATATACATATTGAATCGAACTTTCATTATATTTAGTAGTACCCACTCCCCACTACTACCCAACTACCCACTTTCTTCTTTAGAGTCCCTCTCCCAACTTTTCAACAGTGCTTTTCATGTCTCTGCCAACTTCCAGCGACCGCAAAAAATGGCTTTGAAGATTAAATTGATGATCTTTCTTTTTCAAGAGGGCACTCAACTCTCTATGTTGAGGGCATACCAATTTTTGCATAGTTTTTCTACCGGTTTAGTTGATCTCGTAGAGATTTATTGGGGGCCTTTCCCCCACTAACTATAAGGTGGCTCCGCACGTCACCAAAACTACAACTAAAATATGAAATGCAATAAAAGATGACACGGATTTAACGTGGAACACCCCAATAGGGTAAAAACCACGGGCAAGGAAAGATACTTCACTATGTAGAAATTAGGAGTTACACATTCTCTCTAATTACAATTACAAGGATATACACATCTCTATCTCTTGTAATTAGGAGATATTACACGAACTCTCTGAATAACTCACAAGGACTAAGCAAGTGTTTGGAATGAGATGAGAAATAAAGCTACCCTTCATTGCCTTTTATAGGCAAATTATTTGTATTGTGACATCACCCATGACAACACCATAACCAAGTTGCAAGTTCCAAGTTGCAAAAGATTCCAATCAATTAGATACAATGTATCTTCTTTACAAGAACAATTCGTTTAAATTCAAACGATCTTCTTCAAGCTCGAGCTTGCGTTAATAAGTTAGTCAATCCAGCTCAAACTCTTGTACCAGCAGAGTTTAACTAGTTTATCAACAAAAAATTCAAAAAAATCAACATGTTTCAATCTGGAACGCGACCAACATAAAAGTGCTGCAGCTCAACTCGACTCGTATCGTTAACACCTGTAATCAAAATACCTTCATCTTTACTTTTCGGTGTATAAACCCAAAAAGCTCGGAAAAAATTCATCAACTATGTTAAGAAAAAAAATAAATCCTACTTTAGTTGTAAAATTTTAGGGACCTGAAACATCAATATAATTGAAATCATCAACTAAGAGGGAAGGGTTTCGTGTTTTGTTTGCCTATATGACAAAGGAACACACAAAGAGAAGTTTAAGTTTCTTATACTACTCTATTAACTAACTTACAATGGTGCAGGTACACAACTTGGAACACTTGAGGATTGGACTCAAAGATATTCACATGGCTACTGAAAATTTTTCAGACACTTGTAAGATTGGGCGTAGCCACTTTGGTATATTGTACAAAGCTGAACTCAAATGTTTTGATAGAGAATATCTTTCCTACATTGAAGACAACACTTTTGGCAGTGAACATCCAAAACGACACTACACTGTTACAATAGAACGCATCGACGATGATAAAGAAGATATGTTCCATAAAAAAATTGATATTCTTAGGAGTTGTAAGCATCAGAACATACATATTCTTCTTGGATTTTGTGATGAAGGTCCTCATATGTTACTTGTCTATGAGTATGTTCAACTTACTCACCTTTCTAGATATTTAGAAATGGGCATTCTTACGTGGGAAAAATGCTTAAAAATTTTCCTTGATGTCGCCCGTGGATTGAATTACCTACATACTAATATGGAGGATCAGAAGATGGTAATATACTCTGGTATAAGTAGCTCTAGCATTCGATTGGACGATAATTTGGGGGCAAAAATCTTTGAATTTGGATCCTCTGTGTTCCTACATCAATATCAAGATGACGTTGCTCCTGATCTAGATATTAACACAGATCCAGAGTTCAATGAAACTGCCAAGCCAAGAAGAGAATCAGATTTATACATGTTTGGAGTAATTATGCTTGAAGTCCTATGTGGGCGCTCTGCATTCGATATTGGCTACAAGGATGGTACGGAAGATGAACAGAAGGCAGCGCTACGTAAAAATCATAGTTGGGACGATGAATGGTTGGCGCCTTTAGCTCGACAATGGTTTAACGAGGGAATAATAAAGGACAAGGTTGCTCGTACAATAAAGGACGAGAACTGGGACAACAGGTTGTTTCTAAATAAAGGACCTAACGAAAATTCTTTGGACATTTTTATAAAAGTTGCAAGGCAGTGTTTTGCGGAAACACTCAACCAACGTCCAACAATGGAAGTCGTGATAACTGAACTTGAAAAGGCATTATCGTTACAAGTAAGTCTATAATTTTAAATAAAGATGATCTTTCCTCCACTTTATTTTCCTTAGCAAGAGGTACTGGTTTATGCTGATTCATAGTCAAAGAAAAACAATCTTAGGACTTTGAGATCCAATTTGAAATCTGTATACATATTATATAATCACTAATGGATTTCGACACTGGTTTATGCCACCATAGTACCCATACTAAACCACTATATCGTCTGTTTTAGTATTTTATATATCCACACTTGATCGATCGATTATGAGCACCACACTATTTGGTATGATATGTTTTATTTCATAAATTAGGTGGATGATGTAATTGATGCATAGTAAAATTGAAGAATTACTGACTGACTGCTCCAAAACATTAATATTAAGAATTCATATTACTATAGATAAGTACATTATAACAATTATATCATTACTTACAGGAAAACCACAAAGACCCCTTCAGAATATCGTTTGAGGACATTAAATTTGCAACACAAGACTTTAGCCGCGAAAATGACATTGGAGGAGGAGGTTTTGGGAGGGTATACAGAGGAAGACTTCCACATGTACATGGTAATGGAAATTATACGATTGTTGCAAAGCGGTTGGATACAAGTCTTGGTCAAGGGGACCAACAATTCTTTAGTGAGCTACAGATACTGTATGAGTATAAGCATGAGAATGTCATCGATCTTCTAGGCTATAGCAACGACACACGAGAGCGAATCATTGTATATGAACATGCATCAAGGGGGAGCCTTGATAACTATTTGGATGATGCTGGTCTTACATGGAGGAAAAGACTTCAAATATGCATCGATGCTGCAACTGGGTTGGCTTTTCTTCATGGAGGTGGTCAAGAACGAAATGTGGTGATACACAGGGACATCAAAACTGCTAATATTCTACTGTTTGATGATTGGAAGGCAAAAGTTGCTGATTTTGGGCTTTCCTTAATAAGTGCAATAAATGAGGACACAAACTATATTATCGACCATGTTTGCGGCACAAAAGGCTATTGTGACCCACTATATGGAAAATCGGGTTTTCTAACTATGGAATCCGATATTTATTCATTTGGTGTAGTTCTATTTGAGATATTGTTTGGGAGATCAACATATGCAATCTACAAACAAAAGAAACAGTTTCTACACAGTTTGATTAAAGACTACTTTGCAGAAGGAAAACAAGATGAGTTGGTGTTTGAGGCTTTAAAGGAACAAATTGTACCAACATCTTTGTCTATATTTCAGAAGATTGCTTACCAATGCTTACATGATGATAGAGAAAAACGGCCAACATCAAAAGAAGTTTTAGCACATCTCAAGAAGGCATTGTATGTCCAAGTAAGTTCTCATAGTTTTACAAAATATAAGAGAGAAGGTGTCTTAGGTGTCTTATGACCCAATAACGTGATATTCGTCTGCTACTTTAGCGCCACCACATCCCCACCCAATAATACGCCAATAATTAAAACCCACTCATAGCAAAATACCAATATGTTATTCGTTTTTTTTTTTTCATTTTTAATTAACACAATACAAACTAAAATTTAAATACGATATTAAAAATACGAAATGAAATAAAAATACGACAAATATTAAAACCTACCATACAACAAATGATAAAAACTAGGATGAACCAAAATATTTTGCTTAGATATCGTCTTTGAGTTTTTCGATATTAGCCGCATCAAATGGCGTCATCCCCTCGGTACTAAAATTAAGAAACTTCAATTCCTCTATTTTTTTTTGCATATCGATAAGGTAACTTTTTAGCTCGTTCAATTCGTAACTCTTCTTGGACCATATCCTTTAAAGCTTTTTTTCCCGTCGAAGATTGAACCCTTCGATTTGGACGAGTCGGATTTTTGACTCTTGCTAGGCCTTGGCTTGCCAGGAGGACGTGGTATTGTATCGTCGAAATTGCTCGTTCGGCTCTTTAATTTCCTTCCGTACGAACCCGTCTTCAGGAACAACGGCTTTGACACCACGCCATTTGTGGTGATCTTTCAACACATCCCACACTTCATAGTAGACAAACGCAAACCCCCCAATTCCGCTAAACGTCTTATAACAACGAGCAAGCCACGTTGAGTCGTTTTCACCAATCAACCGTGCATTTTCCTCGACAACCCCAACGAAATTGTTACAATCATATGTCAAAGTTGTCCACTTTCTCGTGATCATATCCTTTGTACGCTTAATTGATGCATGGCGGTTGTATTTATTAGTAACTTGACCCAAAAACGACCTATTAGTTTGGTCAATGCCAAGTCGTACGTCCTCCGAAATTTGTATGTAGTTTCGGCCAAAAGTTTTTTTCGGATTGTTGCCAGCGAGTATGTGTGACCGTCAGTTTTCGTTGGTCGGGGTTTTTTTTCTTTGGATTTCGATTTTCCTTTTCCAACGGGAGACGACTCGGTTTGTGAAGCCTGTGATAGTGAGTGCGTCGGTGAGTGTGATGGTGTGTTTGTTGGTGTGTCGTGTAAACGTTGTGGTGGCATCATTTGTGTTGGTCGTGAAGAAGTACCGAGATTCATTTGCTTGAAGAATTCTTCTTGTTGGTGGTATTGTATGAACGCCATTTGTTTAAAATGGTCATGGTTCATTTGAGGTGCGAATGAAGGTTGTAGAAAATATGGCGGCATCAGGTTTTCATATTGTTCGTATGAAGGCATTGGGTTTTGCAGGTATTGAGAACAATGGTTGGGGTATTGAGACGAATGGGTGGGGTATTGAGAAGAGTGACCTGGGGTATTGAGAAGAATGACCGGGGTATTGAGATGAATGGCTGAATGACGGTGTTGCGGGTGAAGGGTCGTTCGAATTAGCGGACGAAGAAGATATTGTTAAGTAGGCAATCATTATTTTGTTGAGACATTTTTTTGAATGTAACATGGGAGTGTATATGAAAGTGAAGTTATTTTTTGATGTGGGTTGATTATTTGTAATGTGTTTGATAAAAGTGGGTATTTATAAGTGAGTTTCTTTTTTTAAATGTATCAGTTACATACGCTCCCCATAAATTCAAATTTTGAAAGAAAAAAAGTTATAAAAACACCCATTAGTGGGCTGGCGAAGTGACGAATGACGAGCAAATGGCGAAAACGCCAGTGTCCTAAGGCGCCACTGTTGGTACAAAACTTTGCCAATGGCGGGCTAATACCCTCCCTCACCGAGCTCTCTAATTGGCTTAATTCCTATAAATCGTTTATTATAACAAAAGTGTAAAACTTGTAAGTTTGTGTAATTTGCATAACTGAATATTAAGTTGCAGTGCTAAGTTGCAGTGCAATATAAATAGTGCTAAATGACCAAAAGGGCTTCCCCCAATACAAACGATATAGTCTACTAACAAATTTCAGTTAGAGCGGGAGGACCCAAAACGCTCAAATTGGTTCGAGATTCATCAAATAGGGCAGACGGAAGACCTTTAGTGAAAATATTGACATACTAATAACGTGAAGGAACATAAAAAACGCGACCCTCTCCTGTAGCTACCCGTTCCTGAACAAAGTGAATGTAAGCTCGATATGCTTCGTGCGTTGATGTTGCATGATATTAGAAGATAAATAAACCACACTAATATTATCATAGTAAACAATAGTGGAAAAATGTAGAGAGTGAAGCTCTCAAAGAAGATTACGCAACCACGACGTCTACTGCCACTGCATGGGAAACACCACAATACTCAGCTTCGACACTAGAATGAGACAACGTGTACTGTCTCTTAGATGACCAAGACAATATATTTTGTTGCCAAGTAAAACACAATAACCTGAAGTAGAACGCACAGTAGTTGGGCAACCAACCTAATCAATATCCGAATAAGCAACCAAATAAGATGTTGAGGAAGAATACAACTAAAGACCATAATTCAAAGTGCCGCGAACATAAGGTAAAACCCTCTTAAGAGCAACAAGATGTGGCTCCCGACATGTAGAGACAAACCTGTTGAACCGCGTAAGACAAATCAAGTCTAGTGAAGCTGAGATATGGTAAAGCCCCAGCAAGGCTCCTGTAAAGAGTCGTGTCACAAAGCGGCAGCAAGGCTCCTGTAAAGAGTCGTGTCAAGAGTCGTGTTAGAAAGCGGAGTGCCATCAGCCCGACTCTGTATCAACAGTCCTATACGAATGATAATTGGGTATACTAGCGTGGTCAAGAACCTTCACTGCATAAGTTTTCTAGCAAAGAAACATCCCATTGCTGGTGCGGGTGACAAAGATGCCCACAAAATAGTTTAGCGAACCAAGATAAGTGATAGAAAACTCCTGGCGTAAAGAAGCGGCGTAAAGAAGCTATAATCCTCTGTAGTAAAGCTATAGAGGAAGCTATCAACAAAATATCATCCACATAAAGTAATATATAAGCAACATCGAAAACTATTTATAAGTAAACAAGGACGAGTTACATCTGCTATGAGAAAAACCAATACGAATAGCATAACTTGCAAACCGCTGAAACCAAGCACGACGTGCCTGTTTAAGGACATATAACGACCGTTGAAGAAGACAAACATGATCACGACGCCACTGATGTATATAGACAGTCTTAAATAAAGTACCATGGAGAAAAGCATTCTTGACATCAAGCAGTGAGACTGAAAATTGTCCTAATAGTGGTCGGTTTAACCATCGGGCTAAATGTCTCATAATAATCAACATCTAGTTGTTGATTGTTCTCATTCGCAACAAGACGAGCCTTTTACCTGTTTGAAGATCCATATGCAAAATACAAATGCTTAAACAACCACATGGAACGAACAATGTTCGCGTCAGGTGGTCGTAGCACAAAAGTATGATTTTTAATTAAAGCATTGTATTCGTCAAGAATAACACGTTGCCAATTAGGATCTTTTGATTGCGACAGTGTACGACTTTGGAACGGGATTAGGATCTCATTCGCAACAAGACGAGCCTTTTACCTGTTTGAAGATCCATATGCAAAATACAAATGCTTAAACAACCACATGGAACGAACAATGTTCGCGTCAGGTGGTCGTAGCACAAAAGTATGATTTTTAATTAAAGCATTGTATTCGTCAAGAATAACACGTTGCCAATTAGGATCTTTTGATTGCGACAGTGTACGACTTTGGAACGGGAGAAATGGTAGACACATGACAATTATAACTTGGATTATTCTTATTAGTACCAACATGAAAACATGTGACCATGAGGTGAGTTGAGGTTGGGTTTGGATGGATTGGGAACGGGATGAGGGAGTGAGTTGGGTTGGACATGTGGTGTTGCGCCGGGAATAAGCGGTGTGATGTTTAGGCAGGTTGTATTTGGAACTGGTGGTAGGTGGGATATGAGTATTTGGGCTCGAAGTAACCGGTGTGGACATTGGGTTGGTTGTATGAGGGTGGGTATTTGGGTCGGTGGGCTGGACATGTGGTGTTGGGACAGTTTAACCCGGTGTAGTGGTTGGGCCGGTGGTATTTGGATTGGACTTCGCCAGTCGTATTTTGGTTAGGGTTGGTTGTTGAAGAATATGGCGAGCGATAAGGTTTGGAAAAGTGTCGAGAAAGGTGTAGGAAGGGGAATCATTATGTGTGACAAAACCTAATGGAAAAATGGTCTTATCAGAGGTGACATGACGGAAAATGATGATTTTGTTAGTGGAAAGGTGAAGGCAACAAAAACCGCGGTGGTTTGATAGGTAGCCAAGAAAAATACATGGAGTGGAGCATGGTTCAAATTTATGATTGGTGTTAATGTGGGCATAACACAACCAACCAAAGACACGTAAAGACGTGTAGTTGGGTTTTGTGTTATATAGGCGAAAGTGAGGTGTGTATTTATGGCGGTGCATGGTAAAATATTTAAGAGGTAGGTGGCCATATGAAGGGCTTCGACCCAGAAATGAGGTGGAAGATGGGCTTTGGAAAAGTAATGTACGGATAAGGTTCTTTATTGTTTGAATTTATCGTTTTGTTGAGAAGTGCGGGGGCACGAGAAACGTGTATGGATGTCATGCAGGGCCGACCCATTGATTTCGGTGCCAGTGCTAAACTAAAAAAGAGGGCCCTCGGAAACAAAAAAAATTGGTTTATCAAAGTTTGTAGCGTGATCATGTTTGTCAAACTAATTATATTGGTCTATCGTGACATAAAGTTAGTAAATATATATTTAATAGTATATTCACGGCCATTAATTGCTTTTGTAAAGATAGAGAATTTTAAACTAAAATAATATACACAAGAAAATGAGGCCCCAAGATGAAAAGAGGCCCGGTGCTTTCGCACCACTGATGCCGCGTTTGGTAAATGATTGGTGAAATATGGTGTTATCGAACTCACTACTATTGTCACATTGAAAAGCTTTACTTTCTGTATTAAATTGAGTTTTTACAAGGGAGCGAAATTCAACAAACTTAGTAAAAGTATTAGATTTGTTAAGCAAAAGACATAATGAGAAAATTGATAAAAAAAAAATAACGTAGTACATATCAGTGTTCTAAAAGGCGCGCCTTGGCGGCGCAAAAGCGTCGCCAAGGCGTGAGGCGTAGCCTCGCCGTTACGAAATGGACCTTGGCGTTGGTTTTAGGCGTAGCTTAGGTCAAGGCGTCAAAAGGCGCGCAAAGGCACGCTAAATTGCAAGGCGTGGCGCCATTTTTAGAAGCTTTTAGAAAAAAAGTTGGGCTATTTCTTTTTGGGCTTAGTAATTTTTAACTCAATTTTGAGTACTAGTCAATATATGATCTTTTGTAAACTCTTATGTATATCAACTTTTGTAAACTCTTATGCAAAATATTTTTTATAAACTCGATATGTATATGGAATATGATATTATTACATAAATTTATAAATATTTATTTGCCGCTTTAGTCACGCCTTGAGAAACGCCAAGGCTTCGCAAAGGCTCCTAAGGCTTAAGGCGTGACCACCCCGCCGTCACGCCACGCCTCACGCTATTCATAACATTGGTATTTATTATAGTACAAGCTAATTGTCGGGCATGATTCATTCCACTGAGGTCCATTATCATAGTAAAATAATGGGATAAAAGTATTTCGTGAGGATGAAAATGACGTGAGGAGAAAAGTAAACAATATCTAGCAAAGTGAGCTACTTGCTTTCTACCGTGAAGAAAAGTAAACAACTAAGAACATAAAAGCAATATTTTGGAATGATAGTGACGTGAGGTGGACAATTGAAATACAAAAGCAATATCTAGGAATCGAAACATGACAAATAATTTATTCGGTGGAGGTGCTGTCCTTTGTGGTCGTTGAAAAAGAAAATAATAATTAGGGTTAGGATTAGTATTGGTCTCGGAATAATTCGCATAACTGTATAATTAGTTGAAGTACAATATAAATATTACTACATGATCAAACAGACTTGACCCAATACAAAAAATCTAAATCACTAACAAAACTAATGATCAAAAGAAATCAATTATAATAACTAAGTATAATTAACAATAAATTATGTTGATACAATGAAAATACTTAACATCTCATGAGTTCATAAATATAAGAGAACGCTAGAATCATTAAATTTTCACACAATTTGTTTTCACAAAATGATGTGCCAACAAAATTTTTTTTTTGAACGGCTGATAATTTATTAAAAAAGAAAGAGTCTAGCAAGGAGCTAGAAACTTAAAGAGTACATAAGAATACAAAGAAAATAAAAGCAAAAATAGCAAAAACTCGGGACTTTAACTGCGAGAGAATCTAAAGGGATGTGCCAACAATTAATGGCCATTTCTTTAACTTACTTTAGAATACTCTTTTTAAATAAAGTATTGATTGACGTGCCTAATTGGTCTCTCTAATTATATGCCTATAACTACATGACAACATTCTGTTGAAAACACATACAATTGCACAAACCACTAAACCACTGCCACATCTCTTTAAACACAAAAGTTCCTTCTAAATACGTGCACAAGTTTACATTGTGTGAAAAATATATTGTAAATTTTTTGTGTAAAATAGAGTTCATTGCATAGTATAAGTGTCACAAAAAATCTATTGATTGTTGTGGTAAACTTATATAGAACCTTTTAATATCGTTACATATGAATGTAAGTGACATTTTGTTGATGCTAAAATGGTAATGAGGTACATCACCAATTTACCTTGGTATAAGAGTTCACTTACATACCAATTTACCTTGGTACATCACCAATTTACCTTGGTAATGAGGTACATCACCAATTTTACCTTGGTATGAGAGTTCACTTACATACGCATAGTGAGCGATTTGGTTCGTCGTAATTGAACGTAATCTCATGTAATTGTAATATGAATTACATCCCAATCCTGTTTGATTGGCAGGAATATGAATAAAAAGTTTTCACTTACGTTGTAATTTCACATTTTATAATTAAACAATTAGATTTATCTTTTATTATTATTATTACTATTATTGTTATTATTATTATTATTATTATTATTATTATTATTATTATTATTATTATTATTATTATTATTATTATTATTATTATTATTATTTTATTTTTATTTTTTATATTTTTTTTAATTATAACATCACTTCATTAGAATAATAGGGATTACAATAAGTTGGAGGGGAGCCGAGATACTATCTGGGGCCCCACTCCTTTAGCAATGGAAAAGCTAATCCTATTAAAAATGTGAACAGTAGCGCGGGCCCTAATATCTTGAGCCATGGAAAACTTCCGAACCCGCTTTAGTAAGGTTACCGCGTCTTTCTCAAGTTCTCCAAAAGAAGAGAATGAGAAAGGGAGAAAACCGTATCCAATATTCGCACACTTATCCAAATACTTACCACGCTTACGCTGTGCAGCATCAATCACCGCCTGACGTGGCGCGAAATCAGTCATCCCAGTCTGTGTCAAAGGCGAGGACTCGTTCATTGTCTGCCCCAACCCAGAAATCGGAACCACACGAAGCCAGTCCGAAGTATGCTCTTCCCTTTGAGATAGCCATTTATTATTATTATTATTATTACTACTATTATTATTTATTTATTATTAATAATATTACTATTTATTATTATTATTATTGATTATTATTTTTAGTTATTAATTATTAAATATTAATATTTTATTATTACTATTCATTTATTTATTATTAATATTATTTATTTTTTTACTATTATTATTTTATTCTTATTAGTATTATTATTATTATTATTTATAATCATTATTTATTATTATTATTTGTTATTATTATTTCATATTATTATTATTATTACTTTTATTATTATTATTTATTATTATTATTAATTATTAATTATTATGATTATTTTATTATTATCATCACTTTATTAGAAAATCATAGGATTTACAAAAAATTAGAGAGAAACCGAGATACTATCTGGCCCACTCCTTTAGCAATAGCGAAACTAATCCTATCAAAAATATGAACACCTGCATGTGCCCCTGAGTCATGGAAAACTTCCGAATCCGCTTCAACAAGCTAACCGCGTCTGCCTCTTATTCCCTAAGGAAGAGAAAGAAAATGGGAGAAACCCATATCGTATAGCTGCACACTTATCCATATACTTACCGCGTTTATGCTGTACAGCATCAATCACCACTCGACCAGGTACGAAATCAGCCATCCCGGATTGCGTCAAAGGTGAAGATCCAGTCAAATCCACACACACATCAAGTCCTCCATCCCACGAGTAAAGTAACATCTGCTGGGCGTAATGGTTTGTCACACCCCCCGTCCAACCCGATATCAACTTCCTTACCAGCTGAAATCCCAGAACGATAACATATGTCGACAAGGGTATCGCGCACAACGTTATGACGATGTTTAATACCAATAATCCCAGCACACGATACAACATGGTCTCCATAAATGTCCCCAACAAAAACCCTTGAACAAGCTAAACAAGGCTTCGAAACAGAAAATAAGGGAATACCTAACCAATAACACAAAACACAACCGTTCATAGTTTGTCCCAACCCAGAAATAGGGACCGTCCTAAGCCAGAGGTATGATCCTCCCTTTGAGAAGTCCACAAGGCCATCTGTCGAGGAGATAAAGAAAATGTGGACTCTGCATTTTTAGTAACCCGTGTGAAATATATGTCATTTTCTTCATGAGTTTGGGGGCAACGATCTCCCGAGCCTATTTTGATGATGCCTTTCTTGCTTCTCGATTATGTCCTCAAGGGTAGCCTCACTATAAGGAGCAACAACACGTAACACGAAAGAACTATGACTGCAGCAGTGTAATGTCTATCACAAATCTTCCTCTTACATTTCTTAATATTCCGCTCAGCCAAATCAAGGTCATCGTCATCAACATCTACAAAAGTAGGGGAAGACTCAGCCAAAGTCTCCCTCTAAAGCTGTAAACTACAACCCGACATCCCCCATGATCGAATGACATTAACAATAATCTCTTCCTAGCGTTGACGCTTAATAGCGGACTTCCACTCAAGATTACTCCTCGGACGGAAGGTCTTAAGGATACAAAGAGGCAAGACTAACAAACTAACCCAGTAAGAGATATCATCAGGCTTGCTCCTTTCAAGACACGAGAAAACCCAAAACGACACTTGGGCGGATGGATTTGACAGTACGTAATCCCTTTGAAAACAGACTATCAAGAAGAGTCAAAGTAAAACCACCATGCAAGTAGGACTCCCTATCATTAACATGATCAAAAGGCTTGGAACAAGAAGGAACCCGAGGCTTAGCAAGGTCATAAAGCATGAAATGAACAACACAAGGGTGACAAAAAATCCGAACCGTTGCCATGAAGACGCTTGGACCGCAGAGTATGCGTCCTGAAACAAACCTCGCATAACCAAAGCCCCATACGCTTAAGAGTTAACTCAGCCCTCTCAAAAACGGCCAAATCGGTAAGAAGAGAGTGTTTTGTGATAGCTTGTGCCTCACCACAACAATGCCGATCATGAAAGTGTGTGATCAACGAAGTCTTGGTAAGCCCATTTCCACCACCATCTTGACACCCATTAATTCTCACAAACGGGCAATGAAATCGCACAACCGGCATGTCACCACTAAATGGCCACAATAAGAGTGTCTAGAAGAGGCAACAACAACAAAACTCGGAACAAAAAACGTTCACAAACCATAGACCCTAAGACGAAGCTGCAACCCGAATCGAAATATATTCCTCCATAATGTAGCAACAACAAACCAGCGTACATATACCACATAACCGATGAAACAGTGCTTTACGAACCAGTTACGAACCCCAAAATGCCAAAACAAAACCAAACATACTGTAGCCGTTACAAACCCCAAAACATCACTATAGCAGTAACGAGTAACACCACAGTACCAGTTATGAGCAAGCAACAAACCACCATGCGAGTCAAAACAGAATCCAAGGCGTCAAAACAACAACACAGTAGCAAACAAACCTGGTATATCAAGGCAACACCACTGCCATAGTTACGAGACACACCACATAACCAGCTATGTCAAGGCAACGAACCTGAGCTTAAAGACCCCCACAGCAGAAGGCAAATGAAACAGTTTCGAAACCGCGACGGTTCCGCAAAAACCCCAATGCAACAAACGAAGCCCTAAAACGGTTAAGAAGCAAACAAAAACCTTCGAAAGGGCAAGAATCCCACAACAACAGGCTATCGTAAGTCTCGAACTAACACCACAGATACGAACATCTCGTAACCAAGGAACCACAGGGAAAATAAAACTCGTAACAGTAACAAAATCTCTAGAAAAGGGAACTGATGGTAACTGGCACAACCAACAACGACAGTAGTACCACAGGACTGAGGATATTATTATTATTATTATTATTTTATTATTATTATTATATTAAATACTCAAGAGATTTACAACAAATTAGAGGGAAGCCGAGATACTATCTGAGCTCCCACTCCTTTAGCAATAGAAAAACTGATCCTACTAAAAATATGAACAGCTGTACGTGCCCCAATGTCTTGAGATACGGAGAACTTTCGGATCCGCTTCAGTAAGGTCACAACATCGCTCTCAAGTTTTCCAAAAGAAGAGAATGAGAAGGGGAGAAAACCATATCCAATCTGCACATTTGGCCTCGTACTTGACGCGTTTACGTTGTGCAGCCTCAATCACAGCACACCCCAGTACAAAATCAATCATCTCAGTTTGCGTCAAGGGCGATGAACCTGTCAGATCCACACATACATCAAGCTCTCCATCCCACGAGTAGAGCAACATGGACGTAAGGGTTTGTCCCGCTCTCCACCAAGTCCAATATCAACTTCTTTACCTGCTGAAATCTTAGACTGAAATAGATGTCGGCAAGGGTATCACGCACAAAAAGTTAGTATTTATTACTATTATTATTATGGTTTATTTAATTACTATTGATATTTATTACTATTACTAATGTTGTTATTATTATTATTATTATTATTATTATTATTATTATAATAACATCACTTTATTAGAAGAAATATAATATTTACAAAAAGTTAGTGATTATTATTTATTATTATTATTATGATTTTATTTATATTAATAATATTAGTATTTTATTATTATTATTATTATTATTATTATTATTATTATTATTATTATTATTCAAGTTTTTTGAAAATTTTTGAAACCTTTTATATAATAGAAGTATTACATAATTTCAGAATTTTTTATAAGATTTGATCTTATAGAAAAAAATTGAACCAATCAGAACACTAATAAAACTTTAGTGGTTGAATTTTAAATAAATAACATGACGTTAAATGTAAATTTAAAAGTTTCATGTTTTTTAATAACTTCAAAAAAAAAAAAAAAACAAATAATCCTTAGACTTTGTAGCGTATACTTTATATTTTAAATATACAACATATATGTTGTTTTAAAAATACAACATATATATGCACAAAATTATTAATATCAAAATGAAATCATGAATTATTGTGTATATAAATAAATAGACGATGTTGTACGTATACGAACAACTCATGTTTTTCCTCTTTATGAGTTTAAGTAAGAATAGCCTGAAAAAAATTACTTTAACTATATGCGTTCAATAAGGACCCATTGTTATTCAATTTTATAAGTTTATTATATGCGTACATGTATTTTAATATTAAATACGGCTAAATTATTATTAACACACAACAATGTAATTTGCAAACATTGGGATTAGTATTCGTTGTTTAATATGGTCGGAAACATTTATTATAACTGTTACAATTGTTTAAATTAAGAGAAACTCGCATTCACAATTCTTTGAAACAAGAACTTCAATGTGCAAATACGAAAAAATAACAACACTTGCAAAATTAACACTTAATTAAAATTTAATATCTAAACCCCGTGCGTGCACGTGTATTAAAACTAGTTACAATACGTTAAAATTCAATCAAACACATTGATAGATTACATCAAATACAATTACAACACATTACAATTTCAACATATTCTACTTTTTGAATTACAATTCATTCAAATTACAATTTCTTTGACATATTACAATTCCTTTCAAAACATACTGTGAACCAAACGCACCCTAAGTAATGGTGTTGCATTCTGAGGTAAATGGAATAAATTACTAAAGATCATACTTGAAACATCAATATAATTGACATCATCAACTAACAGGGAAGGGTTTCATGGTTTGTTTGCTTTTACCACAAAGGAACACACAAAGAGAAGTTTAAGTCTATTATACTATTAACTAACTTACAATGGTGCAGGTACAGAACTTGGAACACTTGAGGATTGGACTCAAAGATATTCACATGGCTACTGAGAATTTTTCAGACACTTGTGAGATTGGCTATAGCCAATTTGGTGCATTGTACAAAGCAGAACTCAAATGTTTTGATAGAGAATATCTTTCCTACGTAGAAGACAAAACTTTTGGCAGCGAACATCCAAAACGACACTACACTGTAATAATAGAACGCATGACCCATGATTTTGCAATGAATGAAGAAGATGATCTAGAAGATGTGTTCCATAAGACAATTGATATTCTTAGGAGTTGTAAGCATCAGAACATACATATTCTTCTTGGATTTTGTGATGAAGGTCCTCATATGTTACTTGTCTATGAGTATGTTCATCTTACTCACCTTTATAGATATTTACATATGGGCATTCTTACGTGGGAAAAATGCTTAAAAATTTGCCTTGATGTTGCCCGTGGATTGAATTACCTACATACTAATATGGAGGATCAGAAGATGGTAATATACTCTGGTATAAGTAGCTTAAGCATTCGATTGGACGATAATTTGGGGGCTAAAATCTGTGAATTTGGATCCTGTGTGTTCCTACATCAGTATCAAGATGACGTTGCTCCTAATCTAGATATTAATACATATCCAGAATTCGATGAAACTGCCAAGCCAAGAAGAGAATCAGATTTATACATGTTTGGAGTAATTATGCTTGAAGTCCTATGTGGGCGTACTGCATTCCATATAGGCGACAATTATGGTACGGAAGATGAACAGCAGGCTGCGCAACGTGACGATCATAGTTGGGATGATGAATGGTTGGCGCCTTTAGCTCGACGATGGTTTAACGAGGGAACAGTAAAGGACAAGATTGCTCGTTCAATAGAAGACGAGAACTGGGACAACAGGTTGTTTCTAAAAAAAGCATACAACGAAAATTCTTTGGACATTTTTATAGAAGTTGCAAGGCAGTGTTTTGCGGAAACACTCAACCAACGTCCAACAATGGAAGTCGTGATAACTGAACTTGAAAAGGCATTATCGTTACAAGTAAGTCAATAATTTTTAATAAAGATGATCTTCTCTCCACTTTATTTTCCGTAGCTAGAGGTATTTGGTATATGCTGATTCATAGTCTAACAAAAACAATCTCAGGACTTTGAGATTCAATTTGAAATCTGTACACATATTATATAATCACTAATGGATTTCGACACTGGTTTATGCCACCATACTAAACCACTATGTCGTGTTTGTTGGTAGTTTATATATGGACACTTGATCGTTAGAGCACCACACTATTTGGTATGACATGTTTTATTTCATAAATTGGGTGGATGTTGTAATTGATGCTTAGTAAATTTGAAGAATTTCCAAAACATAATATATTTAATAAATCATATTACTATATATAGATATTACTATAGATAGATACATTATAACGAATAGGGGTGTTTATCGGTTCGATTATCGGGTTGTTCGGTTTATTCGGTTCGGTTAATTTTTTTTCAAAACATTGAAACGAACTAAATTCAAATTATACTTAACCGAACCGAAAACCGAATTTGAATTTGGTTCAATTTTCGTGTTGACCCGAATAATCTAAATTACATCATTTATATCTTTTTAGAATTTAATTATATAGATATTTAGCAATTATTTCAAGCTTAAAAAATGTTTTTTTTATATACTAAGATAAATTTTTAATGGTCATTTTATGTATATAAATATATAAAAGAATTATATATATTTATATAAATTCGTTTTTCGGTTCGGTTTAGAATTTAGATTGCCAAAACAATAACCAAACCGAAGACCAAATATTTAATTCGGTTCGATTTTTTTTTTTTTTGGTTTTATCGGTTTCGGGTTTCGGTTATGCGGGTATTACCCGAATTCTGAAAACCGCTAATAACAATTATCTCATTACTGACAGGAAAACCACAAAGATCCCCTCAGAATGTCATTTGAGGAGATTAAATTTGCAACACAAGACTTTAGCCGCGAAAATGACATTGGAGGAGGAGGTTTTGGGAGGGTATACAAAGGAACACTTCCACATGTACATGGTCATGGAAATTATACCATTGTTGCAAAGCGGTTGGATACAAGTCAAGGGACCCAAAAATTCTATAGTGAGCGACAAATATTGCATAAGTATAAGCATGAGAATGTCATCGACCTTCTAGGCTATTGCAACGAAACACGTGAAAAAATCATTGTCTATGAACATGCATCAAGGGGAAGTCTTGATAACTATTTGAATGATGTTGGTCTTACATGGAGGAAACGACTCCAAATATGCATCGATGCTGCAACTGGGTTGGCTTTTCTTCATGGAGGTGGTCAAGAACGAAATGTGGTGATACATAGGGACATCAAAACTGCTAATATTCTACTGTTTGATGATTGGAAGGCCAAAGTTGCTGATTTTGGGCTTTCCATAATAATAAGTATGATAGATGAGGAGACAAACTATGTTATCGATCATGTTTGCGGCACAAAAGGCTATTGTGACCCACTATATGAAAAATCAGGTTTCTTAACCATAGAATCCGATATTTATTCATTTGGTGTAGTTCTCTTTGAGATCTTGTTTGGGAGATCAACATACGCAATCTACAATCAAAAGAAACGGTTTCTACACAGTTTGGTTAAAGACAACTTTGAAGAAGGAAAACAAAATGAGTTGGTGTTTGAGGCTTTAAAAGAACAAGTTGTACCAAAATCGTTGTCTATATTTCAAAAGATTGCTTACCAATGCTTACATGATGATAGAGAAAAACGGCCAACATCAGAAGAAGTTTTAGCACATCTCAAGATGGCATTGGATGTCCAAGTAAGTTCTCATAGTTTTACAAGATTTAATTTGCATGGTTCCTATAAATGGTCCTTTAGATAACAAAAATGAAAATTTCATAAAAAGAAATAAAGTATAACTAATCAAAAGGTATAAATAACACTAAATTGTGTAGATACAAAAAAAAAAAAAAAAAACTAAACAATTGAGTTCATGGAAAATATATCAATGATTATTATAACTAGAGTTCATTGCATCCGTATATAGGAACTGTCAGAATGTATTGGTAAACTTTTATTGAACCTTTTAATATCGTTATGAATGAATACTTGTAAGAGCATCCACAATGGTAGTTTATGAAAAGGTTTATAAAATAATGAAAAGGTCTAAAAACATGTAAATCATAGTGAAGATAGGTTTATAAATAGGTTTAGAAATGATAGGTCTAGAATTCTAGACCTCTTCAAAATTTAATGCATTTGAATTATGTATGATGTTTATAAAGCTTTACGAGGTTTATGCATAGTGAATATAGGTTTATAAAACAAAAAAGGTTTATAAATTAATGCTATAATAAATGTATAAACATTTATAAAAGTTTACCATTGTGGATGCCCTAAGTGGCACTTTGTAGTAATGTGACATCACCAATTTAAAAAAATAATTTTTTTATGTTTGTTTATGTTCGTTCATTAAGGTGTTAAATGAACATAAACGAACGGATTTAATTGATCATTTAAAATAAGCACAAAATATTGATATGAACCGGACACATAATAGAATAAACAGAAGAAAATAAACAAGATAGATGGTTTATGTTAATGGGATAAATCGACCCTCCGATGGTTTATATTAATGAGATAAACCGGCCCCCCAATTGATTAACAAATAAATACTTCATATCATTCGATAAGAATTACAATCCTAATGCCATATTTATAATAAAAGATGCTCTATACTTAACTTATTGATTAAGAAAATATAATAAAGGAAACTACTAAATATTAATAAAGAGACTATTAAGAAGGTTCTTATCAATACCCCCGACCCCAAAAACACTTTGTCCTCAAGGTGTTGCTTTAAAATCTCGCCTCACGTGATTTCGGGATCCCATGTTTTGACTTGTAGTTCTCCCTTTTGTAAGTCATAATCAGACATCAGAAAGTGTTGGCATGGGCTGTTCATAATTTGTTAATGTATTGTCACAATTCAGCCCGTCATATATAGCTTCAGTCTGCCCAACCTCAATGACAACACAAGACTTTGATTTCTTCCATACGAAAGACCTTTTCCTTTACTTTCTCTTTTTATTGGCAACACAATGTTCTAGACCCAAATGAGACCCCTTACACTTATTCAAGGCACGACCAAACCCCTCTTTAATCCTTTTTTGCACTTTAAGCTTTGACGAGCACCCATGTTTTTGTTTAGATGTTGTTGGATATATAGGTTTTTACTCATGTGATGCTATTGTAAGATCTTCACCGACTCCTTTTTCCGTATTCTTTTTGTTTCCATCAGATGTCTCAGTTGTTGTGCTTAATTCATTATGATTAGGTGCCAACAAACAACCCAAATCATCATAACGTAGAGAATCTTGAATCGGTTTTGCTGGTACCTTAGTTGTTCCTGGTGCCGTTTTAACAGGCGATATGGGATATCGAATGAAAGATTGGATTAGATTCTTTAGTTCTTCAATCTTTTGATTCCATTCTTCACGCCTCTTATCCTCTTCGTAAGCTCCAATACGCATTTGCTCCCGTCTCTGCGCAAGTATATATCCGTCTCCATACTTTGCTGCACAACCATTCGTAATTCAGATCTCACCGTCTCCTCATGGACCTTTTTGTAAGCCTCCATACTTGCTCGATGTTCTTCTATTATAGCATTCCTTATGTGCGCCATTGATTCAAAAAATCGGGATACAATAAAACAAAATATTGTTTGGGCGAACAAAGTTCTGGATGAACAGTATCACGCTCGTGAACAGTACTTCGAATGAACAGTGGCTTCTGATGAACAGTAACTTTACGTTTTTTATTAACAAATCAATACTTCATATTCATTCAACATTCAACATCCAGAAATTTCTTGGTGACTAAGCAGATATAATAATAGATGCCCTTTTGACTAAGAAAATATAATAAAGGCAACTAATAAATACTAATGGTGAAACTGATAAAAAGGTTCTTATCAATACTCCTTCCCCAAAAAACACTTTGTCCTCAAATGTGTTGCCTCATAATCTTGCCTCACGTGATTCCGGGATCCCATGTTCTTTTTTCCGCTCAAACTGGTTCTTGTCTCAACCAAATATTCGTACAAATCTGTCCATGAGAGATCACGTACCCCCACTTTAACCTCATAATCTGCCATCTCATTGTGTTATGATATGGTTTATTGTCCATCAAGATCGTTAGAGAAGTCTTCCTTAATAATGTTTGCATATGATCCCAACACCATAAGAGGCTCATCTTCTACTGCCATAATTTGTCCCATTATATCACCTTCATCCACACTTAAAACATCCAGAAACTGCTCCAAATTACTACCATCTTCTCCACTTATTTCAGTTGTGGCAGGTTGTGTCGGATACTTTACAATTTCCTCATCAGAACATGGAACCACCAAGTGTTCTTCCGGTCTTGATCCATCGCCACAATCTTCAGTGACAAAGATTTGTGATTTAGGATTTGCTATTATATCTTCGGATACTTCCTGAGCTCTTTTAAGATCACGCCACTTCTCCCATTCTTCAACCTCCTTAGGGCGACCTGTTGAAATCGCATACTTCTTCAATAGATCTATAAGCTCTTCATGTTTACGGGTTGATTCAGCTCTCATAGCCTCAAATTTGTTCTTGACATTATAAATCCATTCTTTCATTTGTGTCTGACGTTCCTTGTTAGTCATGACTAATTTGATGATGGACAAAAATTCCAGCAATGAACAGTGTCTCCCAGTATGAACAGTAACTTTTCTGTGAACAGTACCTTTGAAGAATTTTTTTTTAAAACCCTAGAATCGAAATAGCTCTGATATTAATTGATATGAACCGGATCGATAATAGAATAAACAGAAGAAAATAAATAAGATAGATGGTTTATGTTAATGGGATAAGCCGACCCCCCGATGGTTTATATTAATGAGATAAACCGACCCCCAATTGATTAACAAATAAATACTTCATATCATTGAACATAATAAGAATTACGATCCTAATGCTCTATTTATAATAAAAGATGCCCTAAAATTAACTTGTTGACTAAGAAAATATAATAAAGGAAACTACTATATATTAATAAGGAGATTATTAAGAAGGTTCTTATCAAATATCCAGAATATTGTATCTTTTTGTGTGTGTTTGTTTGTCTAAGTTTGCCTATTTTACGAAAAGTAAATTGTATAAATATATGATATTTGGACATAAACGAATAAGCATACATAAACAAACATATACATGAACCTTCACGAACGTAAATGAACGAATAAGGCTTGTGTTCATGTTTGTTCATTTAATTAAAAGAACACAAAAATTTTGTTCAGGTTAGTTCAATTAATGAATAAATATGAAAGTTTGGTTCGTTTACAGTAACTTGTATTAGATGCATCATAATATTAATTTTTAGCTCAAAATTAGATACATTTCATCATATTAAGCGAGTCCTATGTATTTTTCGTCTCTTCCGTGTTAAATTTGTTGCTAGTAGTATTTTGCATCGTTTTCATTTTAAACCACATTCGAAACTAATTGAAATGCAATCAAATGCAAATCGACGCATATTAAATGTGTGATTATAACTATTTCATATTATTCTCGTTGTAAATTTTCTTGTCACTAAAATTTTGCCATACAAGTAAATGTTGTTGCATTATGATGCAACATGAACAAATTACTAAAGATCATCTAGGTTTAGTACAAGTTCATTTTTTTCTTGTAGGATAGACCCTGACAAATAAAGAAAAAACCGTAACCCATTTTTTGTTTTATATTCCTGTTTTATTTTCATATTTTAAAATGAAAAATGAAGAGGAGGAAATTCACCACAGTTTCTGATTATTTTATATTTTTTTACACAGGACAAGAAGCGTAGTATGAGCTTTTTTGAAAATTGCTGCCCAATAAAAACCTACATCGAATATTTTTTTAGGTGTGGTTGATGGTCCATAATGTCTACCGATGAATCCGCGATGACGTTGATCTAAAGTGATTCGGGGTTCGAGGCCTGCTATTCATCTCATTCCATGGTCACACATTTCTGCGAACCATGGTTCGTTTTTTGAACTTATTTTCATGAGAGTTTCGTCAAGGAATGTATCATCGATTCCTGCTTCTTGATTTTCCGCTTTAGTATTTCCGGTATGAGACAAATGATTGTAAGGATTTGGTGATCAACAACTTGGCTATAAATATGCACAACTGAAAATAAATATGACGATACAAAAATTACATATAAACATTATTTATATTTAATGATCTTCGACGTTTCGTTAATGACAAACATAATGCGTATAAGGTATAAAGTTAACGTAAACACGTTTTGATGACGTACCCTGCGGGCAGTTCGAAGGTCTCACCTTCGAACTCTCTCGAAAGCTACATATTTGAAATACTAAGTAGTCTCCTTGATTTTATTAACGTCAAACCATTTACGAATAATGCTTACCAGTTGGGAATTCGTTAGTCAAAGCATCACACCCTTCGAGTTGTGTCATTGGAAGACAATAGAACTGGGACAATCCATGACTTGGTAGTATGAGCTTTTTTGAAAATTGCTGCCCAATAAAAACCTGCATCGAATATTTTTTTAGGTGTGGTTGATGGTCCATAATGTCTACCGATGAATCCGCGATGACATTGATCTAAAGTGATTCGGGGTTCGAGGCCTGCTATTCATCTTCCAATCATTCCATGGTCACACATTTCTGCGAACCATGGTTCGTTTTTTGAACTTATTTTCATGAGAGTTTCTTCAAGTAATGTATCATCGATTTCTGCTTCTTGATTTTCCGCTTTAGTATTTCCAGTATGAGACAAATGATTGTAAGGATTTGGTGATCAACAACTTGGCTATAAATATGAACAACTGAAAATAAATATGACGATACAAAAATTACATATAAATGTTATTTATATTTAATGATCTTCGACGTTTCGTTAATGACAAACATAATGCGTATAAAGTATAAAGTTAACGTAAACAAGTTTTGATGACGTACCCTGCGGGCAGTTCGAAGGTCTCCCCTTCGAACTCTCTCGAAAGCTACATATTTGAAATACTAAGTAGTCTCCTTGATTTTATTAACGTCAAACCATTTACGAATAATGCTTACCAGTTGGGAATTCGTTAGTTAAAGCCTCACACCCTTCGAGGTGTGTCATTGGAAGACAATAGAACCGGGACAATCCATGATTTGGTCTCCCCCCCACCACACGATCATCACTCAACCATGGCTTTCCCGCCAAAGAAGAGAACATGGGGCATTAAGCCTGACGATTACCACAAATCATGGGACGACCCCATAATCTCCTAAAAACGTGTTGGACTTGCCCAAGCCATTTCTCTTCCCCTATAAATAGTTTGGCTGATCACTTGATTATGGTATGCTCTCTGCATACCTAAACACTATCTCAAATCACTTACTCACCATATCATATACTTATGCGCACGCTGGAGGTGGTTCGCAGGGTCCAACCCTTGCGCAATCACTTAAGGGTTTAAGCCATAAAATAGCCATGTACTTACCAAAATATACCGATATGATACGTGTACCCAAAATATTGCCCAGATGGTACGTAAACTTTCACTTTACTTGTCATTATGCACCATGTGACCGGCTAAACTTATTAAAGCTGACGTGTCATATCTTTTTTCAATTTTAGCCGGTTACCTCCCCCACCCCCAACGGTTACATATACTCCCCACCCCCATTTATATCACAACCCTAATTTTTTACCCAAATCAATTAAAACACCCAACTCTTTACAACCCTAATTATTTTCCCCAAATCAATTAAAACAGCCAAACCCTAAATCATGTCCTCATCCAACTCGAGTCCCAACTTTCCCAACTTGATTCGACCAATTCCAACACATTGCTTTTGTGGTCAGCCTGTTGTGGAAAGAACATCTCGAACTGCTGCAAACCCTGCTAGGAGATTTCTTTGTTGCCCTTATCCTAGTGTAAGGCAAAACATATTTCTTCTTAAATTTTTTTTATTGAAATATAATTTCCATTTTGATTTTATTGATTTTAGGATTCTGGAAGGCAATGCAGATTTTTCTTCTTTCTTGACCCTGAGTTAAGGTATGGTTACTATAGGGAAGAGATGCATAGACTTTATCTTCAAGTACAAGAATCAAGGAGGGAAATGCAGGTGCAAGAGTACACCTTAAGGGCAAGAATTCATGAGTAAGAGTTAGAAGTGAATGAAAGAGCAACTAGAAGCTGTGGTGGTTGTTTATTTTGGTGGTGTTTGTGATGTTGTTTAATGGTTTTTAGAGGTGGATTTTGTGTTTTGTGTAGAAGCGGCTATTTCATAATCCACTAGGTATGTATTAGGTGGTTGTTTAATGCTTTTAAGGGATGTATTAGGTATGTAGTTTCATGTATTTTGGTTATATGTAATGGATTTGAAGTTGAATTAATGGAAGTTAGATGTAGTTGCTCAATGATTAATAGAAGTTTGATGTATTTTGATGTATTGTGTAGAAGCTGTTATTAGATTTGCAGACAACTATTGACCCACATCTGTTTTGTAAACCAGTTGGAAACTCCATCAACAGGATCTCTATTTAGGAAAGAGTATGCAACAACAGCATGCACACATGGTATTCCAGATAAATCCCACCATTTGCATGTACAAGTCCTGTTTTGTAAATTAACACCAAACCCATCATCTGCCTTCCTAACCTCAAATTCTTGAAATCCACTTACAAGTACTTGCCAATACCTTTGTTTATATTTCAGTTTCTCTAACTCCTTAGTAATGGAAGGACAAATAGAATCTGCTAAGGTTGTGGCTTTTTCATTCATTACAACCATTCTTTGCATTAAGTATATCCTAATATCTTCTAGCATGGTTATAATTGGTTTGTCCCTAGCAAAGAGTATAGCATTGTGGTATGACTCTGAGATTCCATTCTCAAAGGCAGCACATGACCTATCCATTTGAAAAAATGCTCTACACCATGATTTAGGTTCCCTTTCCATCAACCAATCATATGCAAGTGGATCAATATTCTTAATCAATTACATTTTTTTCATTAAACCTTACCTCTAAGGTTGAATAAGCAGCACCCCAGAACAATGTCTTGTAATGTAAACCATTCCATTTCTTTTTGAAATTTGCATATATGTGCCTTGCACACATTCTATGCTCTGCATGTGGTAGGAGGTCTCTAACAGCCTCTTTAAGACCCTGTTACAAAGAATGTATGATTAAGTCACTATCATCAATAATTAAACACATAATAAAGACTGTTTTTATCTACCTTATGACCATCTGATATGATTGTCAGGTATGCTCCTCCAGCCAGGTTAAAGTCTTGACTCATTTGATGTACAAACCATGCCCAATTCTCAGTATTTTCAATGCACACCACTGCCCAAGCCATAGGAAACATCTGATTGTTAGCATCTCTTCCCATGGCTGTCAACAACTGACCTCTGTAAGTTGAACTCAAGAAACAGCCATCTAGTCCAATGACCCTTCTACAGCCTCCACTCCATCCATCTTTTATAGCTTTAAAGCATATATACATCCTTTTGAAGATGGTTTTCCCACCATCCAATGTTTCCACCTCTAATTCAACTGTGGAGCCAAGATTTGATGTCAATAGTTGATGTCTGTAATCCCACAGCTTCCCATAATGCTCAATTAGACCACCTTCATAATCATACACTGCCATTTGCTTTGCCCTTTTACACTGACCAATACTAACATTGATCAAAAACCTCTCCCTAATATCTGCTTTTATTTGCTTGTAGGTGATCTTAGGATTTTTTTCTAACTTCTGCTGCAAACTGTTTTGCTATCCACTTGTATGTAACCAATGATCCTAAATCAAAATTCCTTGAACAAGTATGATTAGGAATAAGTGTTTTTATTTGAAAAGTAGGCTCACCTTGCATCCATGATGCCCACAACCTAAATGAACAACCCTTATGTGAACAATCAGAATTAGGTGTAGGTTTTGGATTGCCCTTAGACTTAGGCTTTGCCTTAGACTTAGGATTTCCCTTAGACTTAGCCTTCAAACGCTTAGACTTACTCCCCTTATCAACCTTCTGCTTACCTATCACACTTTTAGACATACTCTCCTCATCAACCTTCTGCTTGCCTTTAACACTTTTAGACTTACTCCCCTCATCAACCTTCTGCTTACCCCCTCATCATCATTAACCTTCTGCTTTCCTTTTTGACTAGAGCATCTTCCTTCCTTAACATTTCTTCCACACAAAATTGCTATATTTCTATAGCCATTCCTTCTATACCATAATTGGTATCCATTAGCAACCCCATAATTAATCATACACTCTTTTAGCTGCTGTGGGTGCTCAAATTTCATGCCCAACAATGGTTGCATCTGATTCCATGGTACATTAGGATCATGAACAGGATATACCTCACCTGCTTTGACCTTAAATCTGTCATCAACTGCATTATCCTGAATCTCATCAGGTGTTAAACTAGTGCATTTTCTACCTAAATTATCATTAACATCCTCATTCCTAATGTACTTATTATTCAAAAAACTATCTTGAACACCTACATGTGCAATAACAACATCATCTTCACCTACATTCTCTGGACCAACATATTCAGATATATCTTCCAATTCAATTTCTTCTATTTCCTCATCTAGTTCGTCATCTACATTCCCAGGACTAATATAATCAGCAATAACATCATAACCATGATGTTCAACAAACAAATCTACTTTACCCCCATTATCAAAAGCTGTTTTTATAAACAAAGCTAACTCCTTAAAGGTTTCAAGTGTTTACTAAGCTCTTTTTTAGGAGCACAATAATAAATACTTTCAACAGGAAACGTACAACATTCTTTAATTACCTGCAGATTGACTGGTTTTAACCAAATCAATATTTGGACATACATGAACATCACCCTCACTATATTCAAGAGGATAAGCTGTAAAAATGCCTTCATGGTGTACAGATATATGTGTATCTTCTTCATCTTTAGCACAATTTATGGTCAATTAGATCATGTCAAAATCTAGGGTTTTTATGATTTGGGGGGAAAATAAGTGTTTGGTAAAGTTAATTAAAAGGGGTGTGTATATTTTACTCGTATATAAATATTAATGGGGAGGTAACCGGCTAAAATTGAAAAAAGATATGACACGTCAGCTTTAATAAGTTTAGCCGGTCACATGGTGCATAATGACAAGTAAAGTGAAAGTTCACGTACCATCTGGGCAATATTTTGGGTACACGTACCATATCGGTATATTTTGGTAAGTACATGGCTATTTTATGGCTTAAACCCATCACTTAACGTAGTGTTTTTGTATTTCTTATTTCAGGTTACAGATAGCTTAGCTAAAACATACACCCTCAATCCTTTGATAACCATCGCAAGGCATGGTTGTACTAATTACTACATTTCAGGCGTGACATCAAGGAGAGGAGTTACACCCCCACCGGGTTTCTCGACCTTAACTACATAACCAAACACCGACACCAATGGCTTACCTCCAATAACTGCCTTGACTTTCACCACACGATCTCATCACGAAACACAACCTATTCGGTGTGCTTCGCTATCGGCAAATCTGGACCAAGTGATCAGTCTAGCCTTCGTCGAAGCCAATTTAGGGACGTTGGAATCCTTGATGAAGGGTCATAGAAGGATAACACGCAATGAAGGGTTACAAAGAGAGTTGGAATACTCTAGTGAAGATTATGATGAGGATATCGAAGCAGAACCTAGGCCTCCGTCCAATGGGCAAACACGATCTTCCATAAGGATAGGGTCAACAGTTGGGTTTGAGGGAGTACCGGAGATGGCTCTGAGCGAGGTAGAAAGGGCATCGGATGAAATAAAAGCGGAAGTCTTTAATGGGAGAACGGGTAATGGGGGAAACACGGAGGTTAACTTACCTCTGTTGTTAGCTGCGCACTTGGGAAGGACTGAGACATGCGCTCCATTGTAGTCCTTTATAGTTTCTGGGTTTGTAGGGAATATGCCTTCGATCAATTAAAGAGGGAATCCTCCTCCGAATACTATGTACACACGATTTCAAACTCAGTCATATCCTCATGGTTTATATCCTCGTATGAATGGCCAGACTAATCACCTAGTTATGCTTACCCTTATGCTCCCCATAATAATAATGTGCCTTTTAGTCAGCCTTCTACATACCAACCTCCCTCCAAGGGTGGACATCCCTCCTTCTAATGGACATGCTAATTTATCATGTGTACTCCATCCTGAAACATCGCATAAGCAAGGAAGTCGCTAACTATCCATCACAGTGTAGCTTTCATGTTAAAATTGTTTATACGATAGGCATCATAAGTTTCAACACCATCATTCCATAACATTTTCAACTCTTTAATTAGTGGCTGTAAAAACACATCCAAGTTGGCCGAGTTTCTTTCTTCCAAGAATAACCAAACGCAATTTGACATGTATGTCTTTTAAGCTCATCCAAGGAGGTAAGTTATAGGCTGTAAGAAAGAGGGGCCATAATGAATATGGATTAGAATTCGAGTTATTTGGATTGAAGCTGTTAGTACATAACCCAAGACGTACATTCTGAATCTCTTCAAATATTGTAGGATGGTTCAAGTCAAAATGCTTCCATGCCTAGATCACTAGGATGTACCGTCTTATATAAATCTGTTTTATGATCATGATGCCAAGTCATCTCTTTGGACATCTTTTTTGACATGTACATCCGTTGAAGTCTATGAATAATTGGAAAGTATGTAAACACCAAATTAGGGGCGTTGTTTCTTCCACCTTCTTATAACGAGAATGCCCGCATACTTAATATCTAATCAAGACATAATCAACTTTCCCATAGAATAACATGTAATGATTTTTGCAAGCATGGATCTTTTCTCTCAAAGAGTTTAGTTTTCTGATAATATTTTTTGTATCATAAAAATTCCTAACCAGTTTATTACCATCAAGTAACTTATCCTTAAAGAGAGAAAGTACTCGATTATATGTTGCTTCGGGTACATTGCATTCTGCTTTCCAATTTAACAACCTTGTGGCAGCTTCAAGAGTCAAAAAGTTTTGACAACCCTCGTACAAAGGCTCGTCATCAGCTTTTAACATTTCATAGTTTGCTTCGCAAAAAAATTTGGTGCTTCTTTTCGAGTATCCGTGCACAAAACTGACTGAAATGTTGCATTATGAATATCCAAAATCATCCGTGTGCAGCCCCCAACATTCTCCTCTTCAATTAGCTCAGAACGTCTCCCTATCTTCGCTCGCCTACTTTTTCTTTCGCCTTGAGCATACCAAGTTGTATAACCACGAATGACCCCTTTATGCCACAAATCATACTTAACTTCAAATCTTTCCTTGAATACTTTTATTTTACACTTAGAACAAGGACATTTGATACAAAACACTACTTTACTCCCTAAAGTTCTAATTTCAACAACCCTTTTAATAGAAAACGTGAAGTTGAGAAATTCGGCCACCTTTGATTGGTAATAAGAATAAAGAAGACGCTGACTGTTTCTTCTTTTGTACATCCATCCTCTATCCTTACTCGCAGACATAACTAAACTCATTGTATTAAATGAGCTCACATCAACTACTAATGGTAAAATTATCTACATGTAATTAAGCTATATCGAAGAAGAATGCAAACAAGTAATTAAGCACACATCCAAGAAGCAACACATTATCAGCTCACGTTGCTGTTCAATTTGTACTATATCAACTTCTACTTATTTACACAAAGTAACTATTACAAAACACACTAAGGTCATGGCCGGATTTTAGGGTGTGCAGAGTGCTCAACCGCACAGGGCCTTCAAATTTTCGAGGGCCCCGATGTTATAGATGCAGGGCTGATTTTATTCAGGGTTTAACGTAATACACATGACTATATAGTCTAGAACTTAAGGGGTTTTGGGTTATATTATGTGGAAGAAGTATTAGTTTCAATCAATTTATAAAATAACAGAAAACAGAGTTGCAGACATGATATATGTGGCTGTGGAAGATGATTACTATGGCCAATATACACTTTTACACCCTAAATTTTCTATATTTTACACTTTCATCTTAGGTTTCAGTTTCATTCTTAAATAAATATACAAATGGTTTTCAAATTTACACTTTCAACCTAAGTTTAAAAAAATTCTCGGAATCAGTCTAACTACTTTTTAAACTGAAGATTTATACATTCTTTAGAAAAGTGTTAATATTGTAGTCCAGTGGAATATTACAACAAATTTAGACATGTTATGTACAATTCCTTTATGTTTTGGATACTTGTTTTTATTTTTAAATTTATTTAGCTTATAATTAGAATTCGTTCTTTTTTAGAGGCCTACATTGTTAGATTCGCACAGGGCCTCCAAAATCCACGAAACGGCCTTGACTAAGGTGTTTGGTTTCTGTAACCCTTGCACTTTCTGGAATCTTTATGTTCTAATTAGGGGTGTGCACGGTTCGGTTTGGGTCGATTTTTGGCTAAAACCGAAACCGAACCGAAATATCCGGTTTTTATAAACCAAAAACCGAAACCGTTCGGTTTTTGGCGGTTCGGTTTATTATCGGTTTCGGTTTGGTTTTTTGTTTTTTTTGGTTTTTAACCGTTTATGTTTGAGCGTAGCCAATTTATTCCAACAAACTTGTTTTACGTAGAAAATAGGTCACTTTTCTTTATTTTTTGTGAATATGAGTCTAATTTATCCCAAATTTTTTTAATGTACTCGCATATAAATTAGATATACACACACATGCAGGTGAATATACACATATTTTGATCATTGTCACATATGTATTGATATATTGTTAAGTAAACACGCGTACACAACAAACACGAATATAAACGTTAAAATAAATATATTATAATTTCACCCACAAAATGAATATAAATTTATAAATTTAATTTATTTAGTTAATTAATTATATTATATTGTATTATCTATGTATTATTATATAACAAAACTGGTGCGGTTCGGTTCGGTTCGGTTTTTACGGTTTGGTTTTTGGTCTAAAAACGAAACCGAACCGAATTTTTTGGTTTTTGATAAAGTAAAAACCGAAGCATCGGTTTCTAGTTTCAGTCGGTTATTTCGATTCGGTTTTTCTCGGTTTTCGATTTGGTTTTGGTTTTTTCGGTTTTTCTGCTCACCCCTAGTTCTAATTTAGTCCATTGACTTTTTGACTTTTGTCATTTTCGTTAGAACAAGTTACCGTGTTGACGGTGGTGAATCTATGTTTATCTTAGGTACTTAATCTTTATATGGCTCATGTTAATCCTTTTTAGAGGATTTTATCTATGTTGATCATGTTTTAGGAGGTTGTCCCGTAAATAGCTTAAAATGTCTAATAACGAGTCCCGACACGTCCGTAAATGTTCAAATCGAATCTAAGGGAGTTTAACTATAGAAGGTGTCGTGTGAATATTCTAAGTTCATGTAAAAGTATTTTTGAGTTCATTAAAAATACTAGGAGACTTTGGGTAACATTTTAAAATCAAGATATATGAGCATTAAGGAAACCCGACACAAAACTAAGCATCCCGAGCCCTCTTGGATGCTTTAGCCGTTCGAACCAAAGGAAGGGGGACAAGGTGGAAAATATTTTGGCTGCTTGTCCTTCCTTAGTACATACCATTTTTTCTAAATGCATTTAACACACTTTTGCATGTTTAAAACACACACACACACTTTTCTTTATTCCTTGTGGCTTGCGTCCGATTTTAACACACACATAAAACTTTGAAACTTTGATCAAGAGCTTGAAGGTCCAAGTATTTTGAGGTTGATTCTAGTAGACGGGATATCATTTTTCAACTATGTTTAGGTAGTCGTCTCGCGTTTTTTCTAACCTTCAAAACCCTTTCTTGTAAGTTCTCAAAACTTAATTTAACTTGTGCTTTTAGATGTATTATGATGCATAGATGAAAGTTTCACGCTGCGTTTTTTAAAATATTGAACAAAAATTTCAAAATGAATAAAAGGTTGTGGGTTCAGTTCGAACTAGGGACAAAAGGGAACAAGGGGTTTATCATTTTTATGTCGTGGTTGTGATGGTTGAAAAACATTCATATGCTATATAGCTTAATTGTTTTCTAGCTTAAAGGATAAGCTTATTTGGCTTATTTTATGCTTATTGAGTTTCTGTTGGAATAAGGTTTATAAGGAAAATGGTTTTGGTTATTTAACTATGGTATCTTTTTTTGGTGAGCTTATTTGATAGTCTATTTTGATATCTAAAGGAACTACGTAGCTTATTAAAAAGCTTAATGGACTTATTTTGAGCTTATGAGGCTCATGGCCCAATAAGGCCCAATAATTCGCGGCTTATTGTGGACCTTATTATAGTTCGGCTTATTTTCGTGGCTTTTGTTTGTAACTTATTATGATATTTAAGGCCTAACGTAGCTTGACGGCTTACAAATAAGCTCCGGATAGCTTATTTTGGGCTTAAAGGGCCACAACCTAATAAGCTAAGCCAAACCGTGGCTTAGTTTTGGTCCGTGAGCCTTAGCTTATTATGTGGCTTATTTTCCGAACTTATATTGTTAATAAGTTTGATATTGGACCTAAATCGAGTCTTGAAACTTAATGAGAACGTTTTGGATCGCTATTATGCCTTAAGGCCCAATAAGCAAAAACTAGTCGTTTTACATACTTAAAACAGATATTTGGAAGTAAAACATACTTATATGCATATATGATAGTCATTTAGGGAAATGTGTTTTGTTAAACGTTGCGAGATATGTATTTTGGCATTTTGTTAGAAAGTTAGCGAACTTAAGGAAAAGTGTTGAAATTAAGGTTTGAAACCTTAGGAAATGTTGTATAAACGTACGGGTCATGTCGAAATTTCATAAAAATCCTATACCTAGATTTTTATTCAAAACTTACATTTGCGACAAAATAATAAAATATTATTATTTTAATAAGTCGACTAAAAGACAAAAATATATTTTATAATTATAAAATATGAAACTACTCCAAGTCGTATTGTATAAATAAACGTCTCATTTCCTATAACCTATACAATAAATCAAGGTAACTAAGGTTATGCGAAACTTTGATCTTTTTAGACAATCTTATGTGCCTATGACTGTTATGTGAATGACATGAGATTTGGTTGATCTTGCTGTGTGGGACTTGTGAAGTTGTGATCTTGTGAACATATGGATCTTCAGGCCTATGTTTAGCTCCAGTTGGTAGGCTTTAGGTGCGTGTATGTAAACTTTGCGTGCATTGGTATCTATGTTGTTGGGTATCTATGGATCTTTTATAGCATGAAGTTGCTATGTTGGGAATCTTGTTTGTTACATGTATTCATTGTCATATTGCACAATTGTCCACTACTTAAACTATGGCACATCAACTAGGTTGTAATCAAACCTACGAGTTCACCAACTTTATGTTGACCTTTTCGAGTATCATTTTCAAGTAATGTTAATGATCAGTGAAGTTGTGTTGAAAGCTTTAGCAGACCTTAAGAACGTCCTGTATGGATCATTCTTCTGAGAGACTTGCATTTGATACTTTATTGAAACATGATCATTTTGGAGATTTGTGATCGTGAGACTAGTTTTATCCCTTGCGTGGGAATTTGGATTGTATTCTCTTAGACTATGTGATGTGTTCTTTGACGGATCTTCACCCAAGTTCTTACTTGTGGTCGGGGAATGTCACGACACTCGTTATGAGTACATTTTAGTTTTTTCTATATTGTATCTTGTGTTGTGAAAATCAATTCTCCGTCACGCCTCGCGTTTTCACCTGTGTCGGGGGTGTGACAGTTTCGCTTATTTTTTACAAGAATAGTTAACAAAACAAAATTATTAAGTGTTTTGTCAGCCCCTTTTAAAACCAAGAACCAACAAGCTTGGTACCAAGGCGTCTTATATCTGCCCCTATCATTAGTTTAACAGTTCATAACACCGAGATAGGGGCATATTCTTAACTGTAAGTATACACTAAAATACTGTTAGCCTTACTATTTTGTAAAGCTGACGTCTTACATGTGAATTGGATTAGTTATCAACACTGCATGATACGTAGGGGTTACTTTTGTTATTTTGGCATAGTTAGGATATGCTTGCCATATAAATACCCCTCATGGCTCTTTATGAGGGGCGTAGATGTTATTTTTATTTCAATGTAATCTTACAAAGTTTCTCTTCCACCCTCTCTATACTTTCTCTCTCTAAAACATCATGTATTATCTTATGTATTTTGATCAATCCTGAACCCATAAAAGGTGTTTTATTGATCGTGTCAATTGGCATCAGAGCTAACCAGGGGTGTTTGTATTGGAAATTTGCTTAGTTCAGGCTTTTTTTGTCTTATTCTGTCTCGAAATCAGGTTTTCTAACAATTTGCGATTTAGCTTTGTCTCTCTGATTTGCGATTTAACAACAAGCTGGAAAAGCGATTTAGCGAATTCGCGATTTAGAAAATTTGCGAATTAGCTAATTTGCGATGTAGGCTACGTTCTCAATTTTTGATTTAGCAACAAGAAGGAAAAAGTTATTTAAGCTGAAGGAGAAAAAGTGATTTAGCAAATTTGTAATTTAGCCAATTTTTTATTTAGACTACGTTCTGAATTTGCGATTTAGCAACAAGCTATAAAAAGCGATTTAAGATGAAGGAAAAAAGTGATTTAGTCACTTAAACCGCAAATCATGAAAAGTGATTTAGTCACTTAAACCCCAAATCATGAAAAGTGATTTAGTCACTTAAACCCCAAATCATGGAAGGCGATTTAGTCACTTATATCGCAAATCCAAAAAAGCGATTTAGGCTATATTTTTTGCGATTTAGCAAGCATTTGTGGTTTATATTTGGCAGTTAAACTATGCAATTTGAAATATTAATCATGCGGGTTTTTTAATGTTTATGACTTAAAAGTTATGCTGCCGAAATTTTGCAAAAAATGTTGCGGTTCAGATAGATGCAATTTACTACATGGACAACAAAGCAAACACAACACATTACACTAAAATGATCTTTATCAAAATTCACCTTTACTCTTAAAGGTTGGCATTAAAGTTGAATGACTACGGGGTTATTGTACGATGTTATTTATTTGGGATTAAAGTAAGATTTCACTGGGAGTGTACTTATCTCGTCTTCGATTCTTTCTACCTACACACCGAAGATGACTTGTTCGGGCATATACGGTTTGTGATTAAGACTTGGATATCTAGTTGTTTTTGTGATTTTTTCTCTCTATACTCGCAAAGTAGCTATCACTTTAAGGAGTTACATTGTAGTACTCAATATCTCATGTAGTTAAGGAGATTTCAAGAGGTTCAAGTACTTATTATCCCTTAGGTTTGGGGTATAGGGTACACCGTTCTTCGTCACACGGATAGTACAAGATTAAGGCACAAGTCTGGGATGGTGCTTCATTCTCGGGTTGACTCCATCAGTGGTCATCAGTATTAGCCGAAAGAATAGATAAGGGTTTGGATTGGGTTGATCACGAGAGATTTGTAAAGAGAGTACTTTCTGACATCTTCTCACAGAGTATTGCTTATGCAATTGCATGTATATGAAGCTAAGTAAGCAGTTACAGTTGATATAAGATGTACACATGTGTAGGATGATTCCTCAGTTAGTCATCATCCTGGAGGGAGAAATGTGTACATCTGGGACTTAGTTGACTTTGATGTTACCATTTTGACTACATAGCGGGATAAATTGTTTACACCCGGGACTTATTTGACTTTGGTGCAGCAATTCACATCATCACTATCCTGGAGGGAGAAAAGTGCATTTTCGGGACTTAATTGACTTTGGTGCTATGGTTTTGACTTCAAGGGATGAAGTGTGTACTTCAGATATTGGACTGAACTCAACAAGACTGGAATGCTTCCTAAGTGAGACGATGTTGATGATATCATCCTTCCCACAGAATATCCTAAATAAGAAAGAAGATCTTTGAGAAGACTAGTGCATTAATTCTTATCTGTCTCAGGGGTGTTTGTTTGGTAGGGTACTGAAGAAAAAGAGCCAACTAGTTCGGAGGGAGTAAAAACTCAACTAGATACGGCACAAGAAGTTCAAAGCATAATTCATATCAAAGCCGAAGTATTCGGATAAGGGAACTTGAAGGATGACAAATGAGAAGCAGTGATGTGTGCTTAAACACATATCATTTGTACCCTGAAAAATACACTAATACGGACTAAAAACCATAAAATATGTGAAATTATATTGAAAATATGTTTGCAATATGTTTTTATGTCCTGTAGGTACAAGGGTTTGAAAACAAAGCAAAAACAGTGATTTTCAGTTGAGTTTCGACAACGTTTTCGCGTTTCTCGAGATTCAAACGAGGTCGGAAAAATTCCCCGAATGCTCCACTGGAAAGAGCATGAAATTACGTATCTATCGGTACCTTACTCTCCTTTTGAACCTTTCTTATTTGAACCGATTAAATATCTTTTGGAACCCTTTATTAATAAAAACCTAGTTGAGATTAAATTACCCTTAAAAGATAAATATCGCATATATATAATAGAATCTTTACCCAACGCAGATGGTTCTGTGGTTTACCTTAAGGTTCCTGTTAGGAATTATGTAAACAGACTTAATATTGTTAGTATTAAAGTTAAGTCTGGTAGTGTAATAATTAGTACTGGTAGAAGAACTATCACAGTTAGTACTGGTAGTTCATTATAGTTAGTACTGGTTATATTAGTTAAGTCTGCTTAGGCAGAATTATAGTTAGAGTTAAAGATATGCATGGGATATCTTAGAAAAAGATATGCATGATCTTTAGATGTTTTTGTAAAGCCCATTAGGGTTTTATTGGTGTATAAAAGGAATCCTAGGCTTAGATAGAGATATACAGAGAACATATAGATCAATAGAGATCAATTAGCAAGTATTAGTATTGTAATCTGTAATCTCGGCAGATTCAAGTGATAATATAATAGAGTTTTGTGTTTATTATATTATGTTCTTCTTAGCATTATAGATTAGATTCCGCATAATCAATAGTGTATTCAATTAGTGTTTTATTATTGTTTCTTTAAGATTTATCTAAAGGAACAAGCCTTTTTACAAGCTAAAGGTTATAAGATCTATTGAAAGGGATCCAACAAGTGGTATCAGAGCTTGTGTAGAAACTCTGAATAAGAAGAACTCTTTTTGTAGAAACAGATCTAAATTCCAACCAGCAAGATGTCAGATCAAGACACTCCTCCACTAACTATTACTGCAATGAAGATACCGCTTCTCAAGAAAGGAGAATATGATATTTGGAGCAGGAGAATGCAACAATATATCAGTCACACAGACCATAACCTATGGGACATTATTGTTAATAGAGATTTGGCTGAAGAGGCTGTACCAGCAGGAGAAACATCTGCTCCTGTTCCTAAGACTGCCAAACAATTGACTGCCAAAAGAAATCAGGAAAGAGTTAAAAGCATCTTGCTTTTAGCAATTCCTGATGAACATCTCCTTAAATTCCACAATGTTACTGATGCTAAATCACTCTAGGCTGCTATGAAATCAAGATTTGTAAGGAATGAAGAATCCAATAAAATGCAGAAGAATGTTTAAAAACATCAGTTTGAGAATTTCACCACTGCATCCAATGAAAGCTTGAATAAGGCTTATGACAGATTCCAAAAACTCATAAGTCAATTGGAGGTTCATGGTGCTCCAGTCTCAAATGAAGATGTCAATCAAAAGTTTCTTAGAAGTCTTTTACCTTCATGGAATCAAATTGCTTTGATTATGAGGAATAAGCCAGATATTGATACGACTGATATTGATGACCTTTATAATAATCTCAGAGTCTATGAAGATGAGATGAAGAAGACTTCTGGTTCCACATCAAATTATCAGAACTTAGCTTTTATCTTCTCTGAGAATACTAACAGTACTAATGAAATTAGTTCTGGTAATGGAGATTTTGGAGTTAGTACCAGTGGTGGAATTAGTTCATCAAAACAGGTTACATCTACTTCATATTCTGATGAAGTAATGTGCTCTTTCTTTGCATATCAGTCAACCTGCCCTCAACTTGAGAATGATGACTTACAGCAGATTCATGAAGATGACTTGGAAGAAATTGATCTCAGATGGCAAGTGGCTATGTTGACTATCGGGGTGAAGAAATTTATCTAAAGGACGGGAAGAAACTTAGACTTTAAAGAAAAAAAACCTGTTAGCTTTGATAAGTCAAAAGTTGAATGCTACAACTATCACAGAAAATGGCACTTTGCTAGGGAGTGCAAGGCAGGAAGTAACCAAGAAAAGAGGACCTATGGTGATAATGGTAGGAGGAATGCACCAATAAATGAATCATCATCACAAGCATTGGTGGCTCAAGATGGACTTGAAGGATATAATTGGAGTAATAACTTTGAGATAGAGCTAATTAATTATGCTTTAATGGCTATCACCTCTTCAAGCTCATCAAGTTCTTTCGATAGTGAGGTACAAAACTGTTCTAAATAATGTCTTGAATCATTTAAAACTCTTTAAAAGAACATTGATAATGAAAGAGAAAAACACAACAAAGCTAGACTAAAAATTAAGGGTTATGAGTTAGCCTTAGAATCTCTAGAGTCTAGAATACCTGTTTTGCAGCGGAATGGAATTCCTGGGGATTGACTGTCATAGCACCACATCACAGTTATATTGAACGACCTAAAGTGCCGTTTTAAAAACACATCGTTGGATATATAATAAAAACGTTCAGAGTACAACATCGGTCCCAAAAGGTTATCAAGTTTGCGGAAATACAAATATAATACAAATCCAAACGATGTTTTGAAATAAAGTGCCATAATGTACATAATGTAAGTCGACGCCGCGACTCAAAATGTAGGTCCCTAAACCATGTCATGATGATAATGCCTCAGTTACATGAAAATACATTGCTAAAAACGGTCAACAATAATGTTGGTGAGAATTCATAGGTTTATGTAAATGTTTTATACGACTACACAAGTATAGACCAGGCATGATAATCAAGTCACGTAAAAATAATGTTACAATTGCTCTAAGCCCATGACCCCGAAACTAGACTGTTCAATAATGTATGCCCCTGCAGAGTGTTTGCCAGACAACTCCGTAATGATATCAAATGAAATGCATCCGTTTGCCTGGTTGGGATTCACCAACCCGGATGGAGGCGTCACCCTCGATAGATCTATCCACTCATCCTCGCTTCAAAGATTAACGGTTCATGTTCAGGTAATGGGGACTTTCAAATTGGCAAATGCGGTAACTTAAGCAATGTAATGAATTTAACATACTTGGTATCGTACAAAAAATGTAGTGCAATGTATTCTCCCCCGTGGGTTTGAAATAATGTATAAACTTGAATAAATCGGGGCTATGAAAACTCACTTGGTAAACTGGAATAATGGCAAAAGTGAGTACACCGAGGTTTAATGTGATGCGTTAACAGGGACCTATTATCAATGATATGATATGTCATGAGTTGCAATGTAATGTTATGCATGCATTCCGTATGTTATTTATACCATTTAAGAGTTTTGAAATTATTACACATCGTCGAAAAATACTCGTTTGACGTCTTGACCAATCAAAAATTACTTTACATGTTTTTACGTCAAAATGTCATCCTACAATGGTTTTATAATGATTTTTAGAGAAATTACCACTTTTCGTCGCAAAACAATGTCGTCGGAATTTTTGTGAAATTAGCAAAAATGGCTTTGGAAAACTAGTCGTAAAACAGTGTACGTCGATCGTTAGAGAACGAACTCGACTGTTTTGGAAAGTTTGTATCGATATCTAGAAGTTTCAGTTCAGGAGTTTTCTTCCAAAAGGTCTCGAACATAAAGATATTAAGGGTTAAAGATAGTGATTTTGGCTAATGTTGTGCAGAAAAATGAGTTTCGGCCAAGTTTGAACATCCGTAAATAATTTTCTACAACTCCGCTTTACAAACAGTTTGTTGTTTTGAAAAATATGGCCGGTGAACTTGATTTTACTAGAAGACAATTCGTTCCAAAAAGTTTCACAACCTCGTTAAAAACGCACTTAAACATGGTCGTTTAATGTAACACTTGTAACGTAAAAATAATATAGATTTTCAGAAAATAATAGTTACGGCAAGTTTATGAAAACGTGCATATCTTTGTCGTTTCAAATCCGTTTTCTACGTATAATATGTCCTTAGCTTCGTATCGAAGTAAACTAATATATTTTTGATAAGTCGAAATAATTTGTGAAGCTTAAGGCTCGTTTTTGACCCGTACAAGATAAAAACATGTTCTTTGAAATTTCGAAAATATATTTCCGTCGTCAAACTTGTAAAATCCATAACTTCTTCGTTATAACTCCGTTTTAATCCGTTCAAGCGGCCACGGATTCGTTTTAAAGTATATTTTCTAAATATCAAGGCCAAAATTTCGTACCAACTGTAGGTTTTTCCAGAAATTCGAAACAAGGACAGAACCTATTCTAATCCCTTCAAATCAACTCCAAAACTAATCTAATCCTACCATACACCTTCTTAGGGTGTCATGGGTTCCTAATCACCATCAAGACCAACCAAATACCATGGGAATAATTATAGGATGACCACAAATATATATATAACTTCTTAAAATCATGAAAAATGGTATAAATCACATAACATGCATACTATCTCCAAAAATGAAAAGATGAATATGAAAATGAAAAGGAAACATGAAAATGATAAAAACAAGCTTACTAGTGAAAATGAAGAGGTGTAAGTAACAAGGATTAAACTTAAATACCCTTGGTTTTTATTTCAAAACCTTATAAAGAGTATATACTAGATTGTTATAAACACTTGGTCTTGAAAATTTTTGATCCCTTTGTGCTCTTGATGTGATGACCGGTTATGGAGGAAACAAGGAGAGGAAGAAAACCTTTTTCTAACTATGTGAATTTTGGTGAAGTATGAAATGAATGAGAAAAAAATAATTGAGTTAGACTTTGTAGTTGAGTGAATTTCAAACCAATCAAGAAAACCATACACAATTAATGACTCCCCTTCCCCCTTGGTCGGCCAAGGGGGGGGATGAGTAGATATTTTTTTTTTTTTTTAAACTTGTATAAACTTTGTGTACTTGTGTAATTTTTGACAAAAGTATAAGTAAAAAGGTGTAGTTAAATGTATAAGTAATGATAAATGGAGATTTTTGGTACAAGTAAGTTTTTAATAGGTCAAAATAGAATGTATTGAGATAATAAAAATCGTAAAAATACATTCCTTGTGAAATTTGAGTGATAAAATAATTATCGAGTAGTTTTTAAGAAAAACATCGTAATAATTTGACTTTAACGATTTACGTACCAAATAAATTTGAAACACTAGGAAAACTAAAAATATAGTTTTATGAACTAAATGTAAGTTTAAAAATACATCGGGATCATTTTTGAAAGTAATGGGTTAAATGTTAAAATAATAACTCACGCGATAACGATTATTAAATATAAAAATTACGCGTATAAAGTGAAATGAAATGTCATGAATGAATTAATGAGATGCAAATGATGTCAATGAAATGTAGACTAATCATAGTCCATATGAAATGTACGTGATGACATGATCATGAATTCGCCGCTAAACCTCCAAGGTTACGCGAATTTGAAACAAGTAAACCAAGTTTACTATAATTGTTGAAATAATGAGACATGAACTGTGTCGAGAAATGACCTGAAAGTACGGGTTGTCACATTCGCCCATCCAAAAAGGAATTCAGTCCCTGAATTCAATCGTTGCTAGGTCTAACGGTGTCGGTGAAAAGATGGGGATACTTGTGTCGCATCTGGTCTTCCCGTTCCCAAGTAAACTCAGGACCTCGTCGAGAATTCCAACGAACTTTCACAATAGGAATACGACTCTGCTTCAACTGCTTGACCTCGCGGTCCATGATTTCTACAGGTTCCTCCACAAAAGTGAGTTTGTCATCAAGCTGAACTTCGTCCAATGGAATAACGAGCGATTCGTCCGAAAGACACTTCTTCAAGTTTGAAACGTGAAACGTGTTGTGCACATGACTAAGTTCGGTCGGAAGATCAAGTCGATAAGCTACCGGACCAACTCTGCTCAAAATCTTGAATGGTCCAATGTATCTTGGATTTAACTTCCCACGCTTTCCAAATCGTACCACGCCCTTCCAAGGCGATACTTTCAACATAACTTTGTCACCTACTTGAAATTCCAAATCCTTGCGTCTAACATCCGCATAACTTTTCTGTCGACTCCTTGCAGTTCTGAGTCTATCACGAATTTGAACAATCTTTTCCGTGGTTTCCGTACCATTTCGGACCAGATAAGTTGTGCGTCTCCATCCTCGGCCCAACAAACAGGTGATCGGCACTTTCGACCATAGAGTGCCTCAAATGGTGCCATCTTGATCCTGGTGTGATAACTATTGTTGTACGAGAATTCTATCAATGGCAAATGGTTAGCCCAACCATTTCCAAAATCAATTACACATGCTCTCAGCATATCTTCTAGCGTTTGAATGGTCCTTTCACTTTGACCGTCGGTTTGTGGGTGATATGCTGTGCTCATCTCTAATCTGGTTTCGAATGAATCTTGTAATGAATTCCAGAAGTTTGAAGTAAATCGACTATCTCTGTCGGAAATGATAGAAATTGGTGCTCCGTGCCTCGAGACTATTTCCTTGACATAAAGTCTAGTGAGTTGCTCCATGGAATAAGTCTCTATAATCGGTATGAAATGGGCTGAATTGGTAAGGCGATCAACAATTACCCAAATAGCGTCGTAACCTCCCGATGTCTTAGGAAGTTTAGTAACAAAGTCCATAGTAATGCGTTCCCATTTCCATTGAGGAATTTCCGGTTGTTGGAGTAATCACCGAAGGCTTCGATATTCGACTTTTACCTTAGCGCAGGTAAGGCATTTGCTAACGTAAGTGGCAATCTCCGCTTTCATGTTCGGCCACCAATAAAGCTTCTTAAGATCTTGATACATCTTATCCGATCCTGGATGAATAGAATACTTTGACTTATGCGACTCATGCATAATCAATTCTCGTATTCCGCCATACAATGGAACCCACATTCTATCCTTGAAACATAATACTCCATCTGCTCTCTTTACAAAACCATTTACGCTTTCGGGCATACCATAAAGCTTTTCACTTGGTCGGTTCTCCTCTTTAAGTGCCTCGACTTGTGCTTCATGGATTTTTGACGGTAAAGGAGAAATAATCGTCATTCCCAATGATCGAACTCTTAAAGGTTTAGGCCTCTCTTTCCGACTAAGAGCATCAGCCACAACATTGGCTTTCCCCGGGTGATACTTGATTTCACAATCATAGTCGCTGAGTAACTCCAACCAACGACGTTGCCTCATATTAAGCTCCTTCGGATCAAGAATATATTGCAAACTCTTGTGGTCGGTAAACACTGTGCACTTTGTACCGTAGAGGTAGTGTCTCCAAATCTTGAGCGCAAAAACTACGGCTCCTAACTCGAGATCATGAGTGGTGTAATTCTTTTCATGAACCTTAAGTTGTCGAGAAGCATACGCTATCACTTTCTCGTTTTGCATTAAAACAGCCCCAAGTCCTTTATGCGAAGCGTCGCAATATACAACAAAGTTCTCAATTCCTTCGGGTAGTGCTAAAATTGGTGCACTGCAAAGCTTTTGTTTCAACAACTGAAAAGCAACTTCTTGTTTCTTTCCCCATTCGTACTTCTTGTTTTTCTGTGTCAACTTGGTCAAAGGTCTCGCTATCTTCGAAAAACCTTTGATGAACCTTCGGTAATATCCTGCTAGTCCTAGAAATTGTCGAATTTCCGTAGGATTCGTTGGAGTAGCCCAATCTTTCACGGCTTCAATCTTTGCGGGATCAACTTGTAGTCCATGACTATCAATGACGTGACCAAGAAATTGCACTTTGTGGTTCCAAAAATCACACTTCGAGAATTTGGCATACAACTTCTCATTCTTGAGTAGCCTTAAAATCGTCCTTAAATGCTCTTCGTGCTCTTCTTTGCTCTTTGAGTAAATCAAGATGTCGTCGATGAACACAATAACAAACTTGTCCAAATACGGTTTACAAACTCTATTCATGAGATCCATGAATACCGCAGGTGCATTAGTCAATCCGAACGGCATCACTTGAAACTCGTAATGACCGTAACGTGTTCTAAACGCTGTTTTCAGAATATCCTCTTCCCGAACTCGAAGTTGATGATAACCCGACCGGAGATCAATCTTGGAATAAATACTAGAACCTTGCAACTGATCGAACAAGTCATCAATTCTGGGGAGTGGGTAACGATTCTTCACCGTTAACTTGTTCAACTCTCGATAATCTATGCACATTCGGAAGGATCCATCCTTCTTCTTCACAAACAAGACCGGTGCTCCCCAAGGCGAGGAACTCGGCCTAATGAATCCTTTGTCTAGAAGTTCTTGCAATTGATTAGACAACTCTTGCATTTCGGATGGTGCTAAACGGTACGGTGCTCGCGCAATCGGTGCAGCTCCGGGCACTAAGTCAATATGAAATTCTACTTGACGTGCCGTGGAAGTCCCGGTAAATCTTCGGGAAAAACTTCAGAAAATTCACGGACAATAGGAACATCTTCAAGTCGCTTCTCCTCCGACTTTTTCTCGGTTACATGGGCTAAGAAAGCAAGACAACCTTTCTTAATGTACTTCTCCGTTTTGATACTCGATATGATACTAATTCTAGTTCCACAGCGTTCCCCACGAATAATCAAAGTTTCGCCGTTATAGGGAAGATGAACAACTTTCTCATCACAAATGATCTTTGCACGATGCTTAGATAACCAGTCCATGCCGATGACGACGTCGAAGCTACCAAGCTCTACGGGCATGAGGTCTATGTTGAAGGGATGATTAAGAAAATTGAATGTGCAACCGCGGACAATGGTGTTTGTGCTAACTAAATTACCATTAGCTAATTCGACAATGTATGATGTATCTAAGGTGGTTGGCTTAATGTTGAGCAAAGGTGCAAATGCATTGGACACAAAACTTTTATCGGCACCCGAATCAAATAAAATTGAAGCATAACGATTATTGAGAAGAAACGTACCGTTATGACATTCGTGTCCTCCCTATCTTCTCCGCCTCCAATGACGTAAACCCTTCCTCGTGCCAAACCTCCTTGATTCGGATTTGCTTGATTCTTTCCTTTCTTACAATCCCTCTTGTAGTGTCCAGGGTTCCCCGCAACCAAAACATGTAACTTGTGGCGACTTGCAATCCCTAGTTCGGTGACCAACCTTCTTGCAATTCTCACATGGATCAGGACATCGACCCGGATTGTGGTGACTCGAACACTTATTACATTTCGGCAAAACCCCCGTATATCCTTTTCCTTCCTTTTGACCCGCAGCATAAACCTTAGCAACCTCTTGCCTCTTGGGTGGTTGTTGAGTAGCATTCCTACCCCTTGTGTTGTCCCACTTGCGCTTGTTGTTGTTGCTATTGTTGTTGTAGTTGGCTCGGTTAGTGTTGTTGTAACGATTGTTGGGGTTGTTGTTGTTTCGGTTGGTGGTGGTGTACTTACCTCGCTTCACCACTTGTGCCATCAACTTCTGAGTCACTCGAATAGCTTCCTCAATTGTTTGTGGATCAAACGAAGTCACATCTCCTTGAATAACCTCGGGAAGTCCCCCGATAAAAGCCTCTAGTAACTTCTCGTTATCCGATACCATCGACGGGCATAACGCGGCTAATTCCTGAAATCTCCGAATGTAAGTGTCAATATCATACCCAATGGTTACTAATTCATAGAACTCCGTCTCCAACTTTTTGATTTCCGTTCGAGGACAAAACTTCTTAGTCACCAAGCCCTTAAATTGCTCCCAAGTAAGCTTGAAAGCATTCTCCATCCCAATCGGTTGAGCATATGAATTCCACCAAGACAATGCTCCATCGAGTAATGTGCTCGTAGCAAATTTAACCTTACTATCATCCGGACAGTTACAAAGCAAAAACACCGATTCCAACTTCTCAAACCATCGAACCATGGCTGTGGCACCCTCAGTACCTCTAAACTTAGTGGGTTCACCACTCTTGAAATCCTTGTACGAACATTTCTTAACCCCAGATCCTCCGGCATTACCAGTAGCAGTAGCTAGCCTAGCGGCTTCAGCAGCAGCAACTGTTTCCCTTTCGACTCTTAGAGCATTAGCAATGCTATCATTCACCAACTTTTGAATTCTTTGCTTGGGTCATTTCCGGTGTAGCTTTCTTAGACGCCATAACTCTTCAAAATCACAAGATGAAACAATCATGAGAACTCGTAAGTAGAAACAACCATCATACAAATATATCCACAACCACAACATGCATAAAGATAAATGGAATCACAACGGAACAATAACGAAATATCACAAATATGATCACAACACACGTGGATAATATACATGAAAATTTCGGCCTACATGGACCGATATCATAGATAATAATAACCATTCCTACATAGTAGAGTCAATACTTGATACATTTGTTTGTACAACAACCAAAATACAACAAGTTCTTTAAACTACGTCACACACCTTGTGACTAGGATAATAATGGTCAAAACTATACATGACAAAAGTCTACATAAGGCACCTCATGGTGCTCCGCCGGCCCTATCCTGAAGATCGCGAACCTGAGTAGCCAAACTATCCACCAAACTCCTCAACTCTCCAATCTGACCCTGCAATGAAGCAATACTCTCCCTGTCCTCTAACTGCCTATTCTGAATACTCTGATGTGACAAATCAATAGAAACCCTGCCTAACACTAGGCCCTCGACCTCCTCCGCAATGGTCTCAATCCTATCTACCGACAGTTCCTCCAACTGCCGCGACAAACTATCTATCTGGATCTGCTGACTATCAATACGGGCTCCTAACGCCTCGGTAGAAGGCTGTCGAGCAGCTGCAGCCTTAGAGCTCTCGCCTAACTCGAACCTAACAGGTGGCTCGGGCTCTGTAGATGGTGGTGTCGGGATATCAAAACGAGCACGCTTTTTGGGCGGCAAGTCTGTCGTAGGCAAAGGATCTCTAAGAAAATATGATGATGATGGTGATGATGGTGCTAGCAGTGGTGATGGCGGGTGTATCGGATCGTGAACTGGGCTAACGTGAGGAGTGGGTGCGACTTCGCCCTCCTCGAAGGGTTCGGTCTCCGTGTCAGTCATGATAGGTGGAAAGGCTGGAGTAGATCCAATGGAAGATACGATCTCAGTGGAGTGTGATGAAACATCATCCATGATGGGGTTAGCTGGGACATCATCCGAGCTAGAGTCCGATGATATGGTGATGGGATGTGAATCTGAAGACATGTCTATGACAACCGATGTGAAATGAAAGTAAATAATCTCGAATAAAGTGTAAGTGAATCCGCATGAAAAGTGAATATGTACTATGATGAAATGATGAGATGCTATGATAATGTAGCTATAGTCTAGGGTCAATGATGCAACCTAGTTCTCTATAACTGTAGCTCGGATACCAATCTGTCACACCCCCAAATTACCTGTTTTGCAGCGGAATGGAATTCATGGGATTGACTGTCATAGCACCACATCACAGTTATATTGAACGACCTAAAGTGCCGCTTTAAAAACACATCGTTGGATATATAATAAAAACGTTCAGAGTACAACATCGGTCCCAAAAGGTTATCAAGTTTGCGGAAATACAAATATAATACAAATCCAAACGATGTTTTGAAATAAAGTGCCATAATGTACATAATGTAAGTCGACGCCGCGACTCAAAATGTAGGTCCCTAAACCATGTCATGATGATAATGCCTCGGTTACCTGAAAATACATTGCTAAAAGCGGTCAACAATAATGTTGGTGAGAAATCATAGGTTTATGTAAATGTTTTATACGACTACACAAGTATATAGCATGCATGACAATCAAGTCACGTAAAAATAATGTTACAATTGCTCTAAGCCCATGACCCCGAAACTAGACTGTTCAATAATGTATGCCCCTGCAGAGTGTTTGCCAGACAACTCCGTAATGATATCAAATGAAATGCATCCGTTTGCCTGGTTGGGATTCACCAACCCGGATGGAGGCGTCACCCTCGATAGATCTATCCACTCATCCTCGCTTCAAAGATTAACGGTTCATGTTCAAGTAATGGGGACTTTCAAATTGGCAAATGCGGTAACTTAAGCAATGTAATGAATTTAACATACTTGGTATCGTACAAAAAATGTAGTGCAATGTATTCTCCCCCGTGGGTTTGAAATAATGTATAAACTTGAATAAATCGGGGCTATGAAAACTCACTTGGTAAACTGGAATAATGGCAAAAGTGAGTACACCGAGGTTTAATGTGATGCGTTAACCGGGACCTATTATCAATGATATGATATGTCATGAGTTGCAATGTAATGTTATGCATGCATTCCGTATGTTATTTATACCATTTAAGAGTTTTGAAATTATTACACATCGTCGAAAAATACTCTTTTGACGTCTTGACCAATCAAAAATCACTTTACATGTTTTTACGTCAAAATGTCATCCTACAATGGTTTTATAATGATTTTTAGAGAAATTACCACTTTTCGTCGCAAAACAATGTCGTCGGAATTTTTGTGAAATTAGCAAAAATGGCTTTGGAAAACTAGTCGTAAAACAGTGTACGTCGATCGTTAGAGAACGAACTCGACTGTTTTGGAAAGTTTGTATCGATATCTAGAAGTTTCAGTTCAGGAGTTTTCGTCCAAAAGGTCTCGAACATAAAGATATTAAGGGTTAAAGATAGTGATTTTGGCTAATGTTGTGCAGAAAAATGAGTTTCGGCCAAGTTTGAACATCCGTAAATAATTTTCTACAACTCCGCTTTACAAACAGTTTGTTGTTTTGAAAAATATGGCCGGTGAACTTGATTTTACTAGAAGACATTTCATTCCAAAAAGTTTCACAACCTCGTTAAAAACTGCAAACATGGTCGTTCTAATGTAACACTTGTAACGTAAAAATAATATAGATTTTCAGAAAATAATAGTTACGGCAACTTTATGAAAACGTGCATATCTTTGTCGTTTCAAATCCGTTTTATACGTATAATACGTCCTTAGCTTCGTATCGAAGTAAACTAATATATTTTTGAGAAGTCGAAATAATTTGTGAAGCTTAAGGCTCGTTTTTGACCCGTACAAGATAAAAACATGTTGCTGAAATTTCTGAAAAATATATTTTCCGTCGTCAAACTTGTAAAATCCATAACTTCTTCGTTATAACTCCGTTTTATTCTGTTCAAGCGGCCACGGATTCGTTTTAAAGTATATTTTCTAAATATCAAGGCCAAAATTTCGTACCAACTGTAGGTTTTTCCAGAAATTCGAAACAAGGACAGAACCTATTCTAATCCCTTCAAATCAACTCCAAAACTAATCTAATCCTACCATACACCTTCTTAGGGTGTCATGGGTTCCTAATCACCATCAAGACCAAAGAATACCATGGGAATAATTATAGGATGACCACAAATATATATATAACTTCTTAAAATCATGAAAAATGGTATAAATCACATAACATGCATACTATCTCCAAAAATGAAAAGATGAATATGAAAATGAAAAGGAAACATGAAAATGATAAAAACAAGCTTACTAGTGAAAATGAAGAGGTGTAAGTAACAAGGATTAAACTTAAATACCCTTGGTTTTTATTTCAAAACCTTATAAAGAGTATATACTAGATTGTTATAAACACTTGGTCTTGAAAATTTTTGATCCCTTTGTGCTCTTGATGTGATGACCGGTTATGGAGGAAACAAGGAGAGGAAGAAAACCTTTTTCTAACTATGTGAATTTTGGTGAAGTATGAAATGAATGAGAAAAAATAATTGAGTTAGACTTTGTAGTTGAGTGAATTTCAAACCAATCAAGAAAACCATACACAATTAATGACTCCCCTTCCCCCTTGGTCGGCCAAGGGGGGGGATGAGTAGATATTTTATATTTTTTTTTTAAAACTTGTATAAACTTTGTGTACTTGTGTAATTTTTGCAAAAGTATAAGTAAAAAGGTGTAGTTAAATGTATAAGTAATGATAAATGGAGATTTTTGGTACAAGTAAGTTTTTAATAGGTCAAAATAGAATGTATTGAGATAATAAAAATCGTAAAAATACATTCCTTGTGAAATTTGAGTGATAAAATAATTATCGAGTAGTTTTTAAGAAAAACATCGTAATAATTTGACTTTAACGATTTACGTACCAAATAAATTTGAAACACTAGGAAAACTAAAAATATAGTTTTTATGAACTAAATGTAAGTTTAAAAATACATCGGGATCATTTTTGAAAGTAACGGGTTAAATGTTAAAATAATAACTCACGCGATAACGATTATTAAATATAAAAATTACGCGTATAAAGTGAAATGAAATGTCATGAATGAATTAATGAGATGCTAATGATGTCAATGAAATGTAGACTAATCATAGTCCATATGAAATGTACGTGATGACATGATCATGAATTCGCCGCTAAACCTCCAAGGTTACGCGAATTTGAAACAAGTAAACCAAGTTTACTATAAATGTTGAAATAATGAGACATGAACTGTGTCGAGAAATGACCTGAAAGTACGGGTTGTCACATTCGCCCATCCAAAAAGGAATTCAGTCCCTGAATTCAATCGTTGCTAGGTCTAACGGTGTCGGTGAAAAGATGAGGATACTTGTGTCGCATCTGGTCTTCCCGTTCCCAAGTAAACTCAGGACCTCGACGAGAATTCCAACGAACTTTCACAATAGGAATACGACTCTGCTTCAACTGCTTGACCTCGCGGTCCATGATTTCTACAGGTTCTTCCACAAAATTGAGTTTGTCATCAAGCTGAACTTCGTCCAATGGAATAACGAGCGATTCGTCCGAAAGACACTTCTTCAAGTTAGAAACATGAAACGTGTTGTGCACATGACTAAGTTCTGGTGGAAGATCAAGTCGATAAGCTACCGGACCAACTCTGCTCAAAATCTTGAATGGTCCAATGTATCTTGGATTTAACTTCCCACGCTTTCCAAATCGTACCACGCCCTTCCAAGGCGATACTTTCAACATAACTTTGTCACCTACTTGAAATTCCAAATCCTTGCGTCTAACATCCGCATAACTTTTCTGTCGACTCCTTGCAGTTCTGAGTCTATCACGAATTTGAACAATCTTTTCCGTGGTTTCCCGTACCATTTCTGGACCAGTAAGTTGTGCGTCTCCTACCTCGGCCCAACAAACAGGTGATCGGCACTTTCGACCATAGAGTGCCTCAAATGGTGCCATCTTGATACTGGTGTGATAACTATTGTTGTACGAGAATTCTATCAATGGCAAATGGTTAGCCCAACCATTTCCAAAATCAATTACACATGCTCTCAGCATATCTTCTAGCGTTTGAATGGTCCTTTCACTTTGACCGTCGGTTTGTGGGTGATATGCTGTGCTCATCTCTAATCTGGTTCCGAATGAATCTTGTAATGAATTCCAGAAGTTTGAAGTAAATCGACTATCTCTGTCGGAAATGATAGAAATTGGTGCTCCGTGCCTCGAGACTATTTCCTTGACATAAAGTCTAGTGAGTTGCTCCATGGAATAAGTCTCTCTAATCGGTATGAAATGGGCTGACTTGGTAAGGCGATCAACAATTACCCAAATAGCGTCGTAACCTCCCGATGTCTTAGGAAGTTTAGTAACAAAGTCCATAGTAATGCGTTCCCATTTCCATTGAGGAATTTCCGGTTGTTGGAGTAATCCTGAAGGCTTCTGATATTCGACTTTTACCTTAGCGCAGGTAAGGCATTTGCTAACGTAAGTGGCAATCTCCGCTTTCATGTTCGGCCACCAATAAAGCTTCTTAAGATCTTGATACATCTTATCCGATCCTGGATGAATAGAATACTTTGACTTATGCGACTCATGCATAATCAATTCTCGTATTCCGCCATACAATGGAACCCACATTCTATCCTTGAAACATAATACTCCATCTGCTCTCTTTACAAAACCATTTACGCTTTCGGGCATACCATAAAGCTTTTCACTTGGTCGGTTCTCCTCTTTAAGTGCCTCGACTTGTGCTTCATGGATTTTTGATGGTAAAGGAGAAATAATCGTCATTCCCAATGATCGAACTCTTAAAGGTTTAGGCCTCTCTTTCCGACTAAGAGCATCAGCCACAACATTGGCTTTCCCCGGGTGATACTTGATTTCACAATCATAGTCGCTGAGTAACTCCAACCAACGACGTTGCCTCATATTAAGCTCCTTCTGATCAAGAATATATTGCAAACTCTTGTGGTCGGTAAACACTGTGCACTTTGTACCGTAGAGGTAGTGTCTCCAAATCTTGAGCGCAAAAACTACGGCTCCTAACTCGAGATCATGAGTGGTGTAATTCTTTTCATGAACCTTAAGTTGTCGAGAAGCATACGCTATCACTTTCTCGTTTTGCATTAAAACAGCCCCAAGTCCTTTATGCGAAGCGTCGCAATATACAACAAAGTTCTCAATTCCTTCGGGTAGTGCTAAAATTGGTGCACTGCAAAGCTTTTGTTTCAACAACTGAAAAGCAACTTCTTGTTTCTTTCCCCAATCGTACTTCTTGTTTTTCTGTGTCAACTTGGTCAAAGGTCTCGCTATCTTCGAAAAACCTTCGATGAACCTTCGGTAATATCCTGCTAGTCCTAGAAATTGTCGAATTTCTGTAGGATTCGTTGGAGTAGCCCAATCTTTCACGGCTTCAATCTTTGTGGGATCAACTTGTAGTCCATGACTATCAATGACGTGACCAAGAAATTGCACTTTGTGGTTCCAAAAATCACACTTCGAGAATTTGGCATACAACTTCTCATTCTTGAGTAGCCTTAAAATCGTCCTTAAATGCTCTTCGTGCTCTTCTTTGCTCTTTGAGTAAATCAAGATGTCGTCGATGAACACAATAACAAACTTGTCCAAATACGGTTTACAAACTCTATTCATGAGATCCATGAATACCGCAGGTGCATTAGTCAATCCGAACGGCATCACTTGAAACTCGTAATGACCGTAACGTGTTCTAAACGCTGTTTTCGGAATATCCTCTTCCCGAACTCGAAGTTGATGATAACCCGACCGGAGATCAATCTTGGAATAAATACTAGAACCTTGCAACTGATCGAACAAGTCATCAATTCTGGGGAGTGGGTAACGATTCTTCACCGTTAACTTGTTCAACTCTCGATAATCTATGCACATTCGGAAGGATCCATCCTTCTTCTTCACAAACAAGACCGGTGCTCCCCAAGGCGAGGAACTCGGCCTAATGAATCCTTTGTCTAGAAGTTCTTGCAATTGATTAGACAACTCTTGCATTTCGGATGGTGCTAAACGGTACGGTGCTCGCGCAATCGGTGCAGCTCCGGGCACTAAGTCAATATGAAATTCTACTTGACGTGCCGGTGGAAGTCCCGGTAAATCCTCGGGAAAAACTTCAGAAAATTCACGGACAATAGGAACATCTTCAAGTCGCTTCTCCTCCGACTTTTTCTCGGTTACATGGGCTAAGAAAGCAAGACAACCTTTCTTAATGTACTTCTCCGTTTTGATACTCGATATGATACTAATTCTAGTTCCACTTCGTTCCCCACGAATAATCAAAGTTTCGCCGTTATAGGGAAGATGAACAACTTTCTCATCACAAATGATCTTTGCACGATGCTTAGATAACCAGTCCATGCCGATGACGACGTCGAAGCTACCAAGCTCTACGGGCATGAGGTCTATGTTGAAGGGATGATTAAGAAAATTGAATGTGCAACCGCGGACAATGGTGTTTGTGCTAACTAAATTACCATTAGCTAATTCGACAATGTATGATGTATCTAAGGTGGTTGGCTTAATGTTGAGCAAAGGTGCAAATGCATTGGACACAAAACTTTTATCGGCACCCGAATCAAATAAAACTGAAGCGTAACGATTATTGAGAAGAAACGTACCCGTTATGACATTCGGGTCCTCCCTATCTTCTCCGCCTCCAATGACGTAAACCCTTCCTCGTGCCAAACCTCCTTGATTCGGATTTGCTTGATTCTTTCCCTTCTTACAATCCCTCTTGTAGTGTCCAGGTTCCCCGCAACCAAAACATGTAACTTGTGGCGACTTGCAATCCCTAGTTCGGTGACCAACTTTCTTGCAATTCTCACATGGATCAGGACATCGACCCGGATTGTGGTGACTCGAACACTTATTACATTTCGGCAAAACCCCCGTATATCCTTTTCCTTCCTTTTGACCCGCAGCATAAACCTTAGCAACCTCTTGCCTCTTGGGTGGTTGTTGAGTAGCATTCCTACCCCTTGTGTTGTCCCACTTGCGCTTGTTGTTGTTGCTATTGTTGTTGTAGTTGGCTCGGTTAGTGTTGTTGTAACGATTGTTGGGGTTGTTGTTGTTTCGGTTGGTGGTGGTGTACTTACCTCGCTTCACCACTTGTGCCATCAACTTCTGAGTCACTCGAATAGCTTCCTCAATTGTTTGTGGATCAAACGAAGTCACATCTCCTTGAATAACCTCGGGAAGTCCCCCGATAAAAGCCTCTAGTAACTTCTCGTTATCCGATACCATCGACGGGCATAACGCGGCTAATTCCTGAAATCTCCGAATGTAAGTGTCAATATCATACCCAATGGTTACTAATTCATAGAACTCCGTCTCCAACTTTTTGATTTCCGTTCGAGGACAAAACTTCTTAGTCACCAAGCCCTTAAATTGCTCCCAAGTAAGCTTGAAAGCATTCTCCATCCCAATCGGTTGAGCATATGAATTCCACCAAGACAATGCTCCATCGAGTAATGTGCTCGTAGCAAATTTAACCTTACTATCATCCGGACAGTTACAAAGCAAAAACACCGATTCCAACTTCTCAAACCATCGAACCATGGCTGTGGCACCCTCAGTACCTCTAAACTTAGTGGGTTCACCACTCTTGAAATCCTTGTACGAACATTTCTTAACCCCAGATCCTCCGGCATTACCAGTAGCAGTAGCTAGCCTAGCGGCTTCAGCAGCAGCCACTGTTTCCCTTTCGACTCTTAGAGCATTAGCAATGCTATCATTCACCAACTTTTGAATTGCTGCTTGGGTCATTTCCGGTGTAGCTTTCTTAGGCGCCATAACTCTTCAAAATCACAAGATGAAACAATCATGAGAACTCGTAAGTAGAAACAACCATCATACAAATATATCCACAACCACAACATGCATAAAGATAAATGGAATCACAACGGAACAATAACGAAATATCACAAATATGATCACAACACACGTGGATAATATACATGAAAATTTCGGCCTACATGGACCGATATCATAGATAATAATAACCATTCCTACATAGTAGAGTCAATACTTGATACATTTGTTTGTACAACAACCAAAATACAACAAGTTCTTTAAACTACGTCACACACCTTGTGACTAGGATAATAATGGTCAAAACTATACATGACAAAAGTCTACATAAGGCACCTCATGGTGCTCCGCCGGCCCTATCCTGAAGATCGCGAACCTGAGTAGCCAAACTATCCACCAAACTCCTCAACTCTCCAATCTGACCCTGCAATGAAGCAATACTCTCCCTGTCCTCTAACTGCCTATTCTGAATACTCTGATGTGACAAATCAATAGAAACCCTGCCTAACACTAGGCCCTCGACCTCCTCCGCAATGGTCTCAATCCTATCTACCGACAGTTCCTCCAACTGCCGCGACAAACTATCTATCTGGATCTGCTGACTATCAATACGGGCTCCTAACGCCTTGGTAGAAGGCTGTCGAGCAGCTGCAGCCTTAGAGCTCTCGCCTAACTCGAACCTAACAGGTGGCTCGGGCTCTGTAGATGGTGGTGTCGGGATATCAAAACGAGCACGCTTTTTGGGCGGCAAGTCTGTCGTAGGCAAAGGATCTCTAAGAAAATATGATGATGATGGTGATGATGGTGCTAGCAGTGGTGATGGCGGGTGCATCGGATCGTGAGCTGGGCTAACGTGAGGAGTGGGTGCGACTTCGCCCTCCTCGAAGGGTTCGGTCTCAGTGTCGGTCATGATAGGTGGAAAGGCTGGAGTAGAGCCAATGGAAGATACGATCTCAGTGGAGTGTGATGAAACATCATCCATGATGGGGTTAGCTGGGACATCATCCGAGCTAGAGTCCGATGATATGGTGATAGGATGTGAATCTGAAGACATGTCTGTGACAACCGATGTGAAATGAAAGTAAATAATCTCGAATAAAGTGTAAGTGAATCCGCATGAAAAGTGAATATGTACTATGATGAAATGATGAGATGCTATGATAATGTAGCTATAGTCTAGGGTCAATGATGCAACCTAGTTCTCTATAATGTAGCTCACCAATGTCACACCCCCAATTTACCTTTTTGCGCGAATGGAATTCCTGGGGGTATTGACTGTCATAGCACCACATCACAGTTATATTGAACGACCTAAAGTGCCGTTTTAAAAACACATCGTTGGATATATAATAAAAACGTTCAGAGTACAACATCGGTCCCAAAAGGTTATCAAGTTTGCGGAAATACAAATATAATACAAATCCAAACGATGTTTTGAAATAAAGTGCCATAATGTACATAATGTAAGTCGACGCCGCGACTCAAAATGTAGGTCCCTAAACCATGTCATGATGATAATGCCTCAGTTACCTGAAAATACATTGCTAAAAACGGTCAACAATAATGTTGGTGAGAAATCATAGGTTTATGTAAATGTTTTATACGACTACACAAGTATAGACCATGCATGACAATCAAGTCACGTAAAAATAATGTTACAATTGCTCTAAGCCCATGACCCCGAAACTAGACTGTTCAATAATGTATGCCCCTGCAGAGTGTTTGCCAGACAACTCCGTAATGATATCAAATGAAATGCATCCGTTTGCCTGGTTGGGATTCACCAACCCGGATGGAGGCGTCACCCTCGATAGATCTATCCACTCATCCTCGCTTCAAAGATTAACGGTTCATGTTCAGGTAATGGGGACTTTCAAATTGGCAAATGCGGTAACTTAAGCAATGTAATGAATTTAACATACTTGGTATCGTACAAAAAAATGTAGTGCAATGTATTCTCCCCCGTGGGTTTGAAATAATGTATAAACTTGAATAAATCGGGGCTATGAAAACTCACTTGGTAAACTGGAATAATGGCAAAAGTGAGTACACCGAGGTTTAATGTGATGCGTTAACCGGGACCTATTATCAATGATATGATATGTCATGAGTTGCAATGTAATGTTATGCATGCATTCCGTATGTTATTTATACCATTTAAGAGTTTTGAAATTATTACACATCGTCGAAAAATACTCTTTTGACGTCTTGACCAATCAAAAATCACTTTACATGTTTTTACGTCAAAATGTCATCCTACAATGGTTTTATAATGATTTTTAGAGAAATTACCACTTTTCGTCGCAAAACAATGTCGTCGGAATTTTTGTGAAATTAGCAAAAATGGCTTTGGAAAACTAGTCGTAAAACGGTGTACGTCGATCGTTAGAGAACGAACTCGACTGTTTTGGAAAGTTTGTATCGATATCTAAAAGTTTCAGTTCAGGAGTTTTCTTCCAAAAGGTCTCGAACATAAAGATATTAAGGGTTAAAGATAGTGATTTTGGCTAATGTTGTGCAGAAAAATGAGTTTCGGCCAAGTTTGAACATCCGTAAATAATTTTCTACAACTCCGCTTTACAAACAGTTTGTTGTTTTGAAAAATATGGCCGGTGAACTTGATTTTACTAGAAGACATTTCATTCCAAAAAGTTTCACAACCTCGTTAAAATGCATAAACATGGTCGTTCAACTAATGTAACACTTGTAACGTAAAAATAATATAGATTTTCGGAAAATAATAGTTACGGCAACTTTATGAAAACGTGCATATCTTTGTCGTTTCAAATCCGTTTTCACGTTTTATATGTCCTTAGCCGTATCAAGTAAACTAATATATTTTTGATAAGTCGAAATAATTTGTGAAGCTTAAGGCTCGTTTTTGACCCGTACAAGATAAAAACATGTTGCTGAAATTTCTGAAAAATATATTTTCCGTCGTCAAACTTGTAAAATCCATAACTTCTTCGTTATAACTCCGTTTTATTCCGTTCAAGCGGCCACGGATTCGTTTTAAAGTATATTTTCTAAATATCAAGGCCAAAATTTCGTACCAACTGTAGGTTTTTCCAGAAATTCGAAACAAGGACAGAACCTATTCTAATCCCTTCAAATCAACTCCAAAACTAATCTAATCCTACCATACACCTTCTTAGGGTGTCATGGGTTCCTAATCACCATCAAGACCAAAGAATACCATGGGAATAATTATAGGATGACCACAAATATATATATAACTTCTTAAAATCATGAAAAATGGTATAAATCACATAACATGCATACTATCTCCAAAAATGAAAAGATGAATATGAAAATGAAAAGGAAACATGAAAATGATAAAAACAAGCTTACTAGTGAAAATGAAGAGGTGTAAGTAACAAGGATTAAACTTAAATACCCTTGGTTTATATTTCAAAACCTTATAAAGAGTATACACTAGATTGTTATAAACACTTGGTCTTGATGAAAATTTTGATCCCTTTGTGCTCTTGATGTGATGACCGGTTATGGAGGAAACAAGGAGAGGAAGAAAACCTTTTTCTAACTATGTGAATTTTGGTGAAGTATGAAATGAATGAGAAAAAAATAATTGAGTTAGACTTTGTAGTTGAGTGAATTTCAAACCAATCAAGAAAACCATACACAATTAATGACTCCCCTTCCCCCTTGGTCGGCCAAGGGGGGGGGATGAGTAGATATATTTTTTTTTTTTTTTTAAACTTGTATAAACTTTGTGTACTTGTGTAATTTTTGACAAAAGTATAAGTAAAAAGGTGTAGTTAAATGTATAAGTAATGATAAATGGAGATTTTTGGTACAAGTAAGTTTTTAATAGGTCAAAATAGAATGTATTGAGATAATAAAATTGTAAAAATACTTTCCTTGTGAAATTTGAGTGATAAAATAATTATCGAGTAGTTTTTAAGAAAAACATCGTAATAATTTAACTTTAACGATTAATATACCAAATAAATTTGAAACACTAGGAAAACTAAAAATATAGTTTTTATGAACTAAATGTAAGTTTAAAAATACATCGGGATCATTTTTGAAAGTAACGGGTTAAATGTTAAAATAATAACTCACGCGATAACGATTATTAAATATAAAAATTACGCGTATAAAGTGAAATGAAATGTCATGAATGAATTAATGAGATGCAAATGATGTCAATGAAATGTAGACTAATCATAGTCCATATGAAATGTACGTGATGACATGATCATGAATTCGCCGCTAAACCTCCAAGGTTACGCGAATTTGAAACAAGTAAACCAAGTTTACTATAATTGTTGAAATAATGAGACATGAACTGTGTCGAGAAATGACCTGAAAGTACGGGTTGTCACAGGTACCATGTTGTTCCCCTTCTAACTAGGGATTTCTTGACCCTAAGAGCTGACATATCATTTGCAGGTCTAGATGTATATGTCATTAGGAACAAAATCATTGAGTCCAAAACAACTGAGACAAAACCTTCAACTACTGAATCTAAAACTAGTAAGCCCCTTGGAAAAACAAATGAAACAGTTGTGTCTAAATCAGTAATTAACAAAGAAAAGGTCATCATTAAGGATTGGGTCTCAGATGATGAGGAATATGAGTCTCCTGTAGATACTATTAAATCTGTTAAGACTGTTAGTTCTGTTAAGCCTAATGAGACTCCAGAAGTAAGAACTAAAGTTGATAACATTGGTCAAAGTTCTAAAAAGGCAGAAATTGGATTTAAGAAAGTAAAAGCTTGTTTTGTCTATAAAAGTACTAAACACTTGATCAAAGATTGTAACTTTTATGACAAAAAATGTTTAGAATCTGAGTTTAAGAATGTGATAAATACTGGTCCAAGGGTGATCAAACCAGTATGGAGTAATGTTCAAAGGGTAAATTACCAAAAAATTTAAAATAAAAGTACATATCCTCAAGCAAAAAGGACTTTTATCCCATCATGAATTATAACTAGAAATGATTTGGTTAATCCTGTTAGACAAGATGTTGTACCCACAGTTAATACTGCTAAGCATTTTAGTTCTGCTAGGCCTATTAATACTGTTAGGCCTATTAATACTGTTAGACCTATTAGTACTGTTAAGCCTATTAGTACTGTCATGCCTGCAAGACCATTTTACCCAAGAATGGATAATGTAAGACCAAGAGCTTCATATCCACCAATCAAAAGGTCTTACATCACAACACCTGCCCCCAGACCAACAGACTTAGAGCAAAATAATAAAAGTTTTGGGAATAAAAATGTAACTGCTGCAGGGACAAGTGTAGTTGTTAATTCTGGTAAGGGAAAGAAGTCAATGTGGGGTTGGAGGACTAAGGGAAATTACCTGGATCATGATTCCAAAGAAACTGGTTCTTTCATACTCAGAAGGTTTGAGTATGTTGACCAAAATGGGATTCCCAAGTCAGTAGTGGCTTGGATCCCTAAGAGATACTAATTTCTCTTCTTGATGTGCATGGCAATCCAGAGATTTTTCTACAAGATATTGGAGTAGTGGATAGTGGTTGCTCTAGCCATATGACAGGCAACAAAGCTTATCTCTCAGACTATGAAAACTACAATGGAGGATTTGTGGCTTTTGGAAGTGATCCCAAAGGTGGTAAAATAACAGGTAAAGGTAGAATTAGAACTGCTAATTTAGACTTTGATGATGTTTATTTTGTAGATGAACTAAAGTTTAATCTTTTCTCCGTCTCACAAATGTGTGACAAGAAAAATAGTGTTCTCTTTACTGACACCGAATGTCTTATTCTGTCTCATAGCTTTAAACTTCTTGATGAAAGTCAAGTTGTTCTAAGTGCTCCTAGACTGAATGATGTATACAGTTTGGATTTAAAGAACATTGTTCCTTCTAGAGGTCTAACTTGTTTATATGCAAATGCATCAAAGGATGAATCTAAATTGTGGCACAGGAGATTAGGTCATGTTAATATCATCAAAAACTACACTTGTCCAAACACGATTTTGTTCGAAGCAAAGTAGAAGAAGGACACGTGATTGTGAAGCACATACGATCAGAGGATAATCCAGCTGATCCATTCACAAAGGCATTGGCTAAGTCCAAACACGATGAACATGCTTGGAGCATTGGATTGAAAGATAATATAAAGTTTTAGTTGTTAGTTTGAACTTGAAACATTATAAATAATGATTGAAATTGTAATGGATTTGGTGATTAAATAATGAAGATTTATTTATTTGCAAATGTGCTACCATTTACTATTGTTTATCATTATGTTTCATTTTTTTGCATGTTTAGAATCCACTTCCTGAGTACTTAGTTTACTCAAACCTCCTCAGTCGTTCATACTATAGGAAGTAAGTATTGATTTAAGACTGTCATGGAGTGTTAGTAGATTGTCTATAAAGATTAGACATAGCATAGAGAATGCTGCAACACTTATGAGTACTTAATGGGAATTAAGTATAGGAGAAACCCGTACTTAGAGAGATTACTTCATGGATTTATATCACAAGTAATTCTAAGATGATAATATCTTCTATTCTTAAAACGGAGATACATCGAGTTTCTAGTTTTTCAAGTCTGTTATACTTTAGTTAATTCAAACGCTGTGCGTAAATGCCAGTTATAAAGGATATGCTAGGTATGACATGATGAGTTGACTAGTACTATGTATTCAAAGTTTATTTGTTCCTTTTGCCTAAATGGAAAAGCGATATCTATGGGCCCCTCGATAATTAAATGTTGACTTAAATGTGCTAGGCCTAGCCGGGACTAAATTGATGTGTTCAATTCAGTAGTCTCATATAGTCAAATAATTGGAAATCGAGAAACATAATGTTGAACCTGGAGATTGATTAAAATCCATCTCTCAGGTTCATACGATATTAGTAGAACAAAGGAATAGTTGATCGCTTATCTAAGGGCTGACTTTAAAATGGTTTAGAGTTTGGCAGTTGCATTGGATGGCACTCTCTGCTTAGTTGATCAGAATAGGCTTAGACCCAATTATAGTTGATGAATTGTCCAAGTGGGAGACTGTTGGATTTAGTGTCCAAGTTCATAACTAATTGGTAAGACTATCATTAAAAGTGGAGTCCTTTTTGGGTTGCCCTCAGTGAACCGTTAAGAGAAATAATAAAGGATAAATAATGTTAATTAGAATTAATATTATAAATTGGTTTGTTAATTTATCCAAGTTGGTAAATTAATTGGAAGCTAATTATAAGGAAGCTTGGGAAATATTTGGAGGAATCCCACATCGCTCCAAAGGGTAAACCAAGCCCCCTACTTTTCCATATAAATAGAAGGGGGCATGCCAAGGCTTCGAGCACCAATCTCCTCATTCTAATTCCTACTCCTTGTAAGAGTCCTTCGTATATCGGGACCTTAGGAGTTCGAAAGAATAGTTTTTTTTGGTTCATGGGTGTGAGCTATTAGAGGTACCCTCGGTTGAGTACTCGCCTCCAAGTTCGACCAAGGTGGTCCGCGTGTGAGAAATTCACTTTTATCAAAGGTTAGTATTTTTCTTTTTATTTATTTATTCCTTATTTATATTTGTTTAAGTTGCTTTTATTTATTAAGTTAAGATCCTTTAGGGTTTTGTTTCCTTTTTGCCCTAGATTAATTGTCGTTTCCGCTTTATGTTAATCTAGTTAGGGTATAGAAAACCCATCATATCTATGGGCAATGGGCTCATCTAGCGTAAGAGAAACAACATGTGATTGGCCGACTTGATTACTCGAATGCATTAATCTGATGAATGGTTGTAAACATGTCAAGACTCGATCAGGAATTACAAGTATAAGATAAAGGAAATATCGATGAAATTTGATTAAATCCAAGTACGGCATATTACTTGTGTGAGTTTCAAAGAAGAGAAATGACAATATTTATAAGCTGCTATCGCATAAAAAACAATTACATCATTAAAGGGTACATTGAACATCATTTATGGATGCACTATTATTCATTGTCACATATATTTGAATGGGAACGTTTTTCATGTTTTTAGCAAAACTCTTTCTGTTACACCCCGTGAACGACACGACTTAAAATCATTGAAATTTAAACTTTTACGCGGAAACGATTTGACTTAAAACTGACCTGCTGTTGCTAATCGTTGAACTGATATAATTATGTAACAAACTGACCCTTGAAAGTATTTTTACATGAAACTAGACTCAATTACCTTCGAAATGACGGGTGGCACGACCCGTGAAGACTTACGGTTAAAAAGATATGATTTTTTGAAAACTCACTTCGACTAGTTCTTCACTAAGTTCTCCAAACTAGTTCTCTACTAGTTCTCCAAACTAGTTCTCGACCTAGTTCTCCAACTATTTTAACCACTTTACAAACACTTAACTATATACATTGTTTTTACAAACATTCTTGACCCGTTTGACCCAAAATGGGTTAAAATAGACCTTGTCCCAATCACCCCTTTTTCTGCATATCCCTTTTATATACTTTTGACCCATTTTTCGGAAAATGACATCTATTACTCGGAAAGACACCAAAATTTCCAGAATTTATTAATACCTCATAAATATCATTTTCATGCATAAAGATTAACCAATTGACCTTCGGAATGGTACTTTACAAAACGACGGGTTTTATGTAAAATACCCGTTTTGACCCATTTTCTATACATACAACCTTTACCACTTCCGAATTACTTCAAACCTTTCAAAAAGTATTAACTTAACATATTAAATCATGTTCATGATCATTAACCCATTTACAACCCAAAATGGGTATAATTACACATTATTCCAAACACCTCTTTAAACATGACCAAAAACACTAAGACCATGTTATAACATACCGTTTGATGACCCAATTACTTCAAAGACCATGACATATACTTTGAAACTTGATGACACATTTACAAACCATTTTAGACTTCCGGGGGATACAACATTGACTTGAGCTCGGTATCTACCTAAGCTCCTACTTTCTTACCAACCTTCTTAACTTCCTCATTAGAATCCTTAAGCCTTATTTCCAAGCTTTACCTTCCCTTCACGTTTAACCCTTAGCTCCAAGCTAAGCTATCACTATATCACCACCATCTTCATCAATATCATCATCCATTACTTTCCATAGCTAACATCTTAACCACATAAATATAACATGCACTTAGTACATAATCGAATGTCTATAACAATATTACATAAACAACCTCTAATCATCATATAATCATATTTTGATTATATGATGATTCAACCCATAAATTACTCAACTTTAACCCATAATAAGGTCATCCCATCATTACTATAACTCTTTAATTATTTACATGATCATATAATGATCACATCCCAAAATTTCCCATTACCTTCAATTCAGTTAAAGGGTCTTCACCCAATAGCACTATAACACTTCCATTTGATCTTAAAACCATAATTACCCAAAACCCCCAATTTGAGTACAAGAACCCTAACTCTCAAATTTACAATTAAACACAATTAAGGATTACTCACCTTGCAATGATCCTCTCTATGACTTCACATTAGGGTAAACACCCTTAATTCATCACCAATTGGCCTACAAGACCAACCCATATTTTTCCCTCCATTTCTCTTATTCGACACACACACTTACACATTTTATTTCTGGAAAATGAAATAAGTTGATAGTGTTATCCAGAAATATGTAGAGGTCAACTTTGCCCAAATGACATAAATGGTCCCTCAAGTCCCATTGCTTCCATTTTGGCCACATTAAACTTTATAACACTTTATAACTTAACAACTTAGGCCCCTCTATTTTCCATAACTATTAGACAACATTTGTTGACTATTAGTTTGACTATCGGGTTGACTACAATATAACATTCGTTGACTAACCAATCACGTTAAACCTTCGTCAATTTCATCTAAGGTGGGGCCTATTTGTATCCGGGATACGGGTCTAACAATTCTACCCCTTTATTTAGATTTCGTCCCCGAAATCTCTCGTCTATTACTAATCATGACTTGGTCATTTCTTAACCCCATTCTTAGTACTAAGCACATTTTCATTCAAACATTTCTTTGCAATGATCTAAGTGATCCTGCAACACAAATTAACACATTCCAAAAATCCTAAATTTTCTCTACTTCTTGTTGATTTATCTAAGAGCATACAGATCTTACTAAGGTTATTATGTCAAATGAGACACATTTATTATAACCAAAATATCATTTGACCACTTTATCACTATTACACCACATTTTTACTTGCTTTACTCTAACGTTTAATCAAGGATTATATGTCACTTGAGAAAATTTGCGCCAATTTGACTTTATATTAGTCAAATATAAACTAATAAAACTTAAGATTCTCATCTTTACCGTAATCATCTCAATACCCTTTTAACATTATTTTTTAACACCTTACGTTCTTTACTTCTTTTTAAGGATTTCCGCTAAGTATTATAAGTCACTTAGGAAATCTTAGGTCGCATTTGACTTTCACAATTCAACATTGACTAATACCTTCACATTCTATTATGGTCATTCTATTATTTCATTAACATTTTTATTATAGGGCCTTGTTTCCTTTACTTCTTTCTATAATTTCCCGTCAAGGACTACAAGTCTCATAGAAAATTTCAATACTTTGACCTTATAAAGTCAAACTTTATCTTACATCCTTACATTTACACATAAGGGTGCTAATGAAGATTAGCATCCATTACTATCATTACTCACCTTTTGTACCACTCTTCAAGGCACATTATAACATCATTATAAATTCTTAATCTTTCCAAGTCATACTTAAGACACTTAAATGATTGGTTTCACTTAATGTCTCAATTTAAAAATCACATTCTAATTCTATTCCACTTATCTTAGTTCTTAAGAATTCTAACTAATTCTAGGCTTTCGTTTTCTACCCTTTTTACCTTACTCACGCCATGTCGAGAACACATAAGCCAACTCATTTATATTTTCCCATTTACATGGAAAGGCGTGCTAGTCTATGTAAATCAAGAAACATAAATTCATGGTTCGGAGATTCACAATTTCTTTAATTAAATGAAAAGGCGTCCCAATCCATTTAATCAAGGAAATCATAAATCGTCCTACTTATACACTTTCGACATAACATTCGTACCTACTACCTATTACTAGTTTTCACTTTACTTTCTTTCTCTTCGTTCTTTTACACTTCACATTACTTTTAATTTTTAGACTTGGATCCATACCATTATCACATTTACTTTGGGGATTTTTATATGCCAAAGATATAGGAAACCCTTTGTCGGTGAAGGCAATACATTCCTTCATTAACATCATTAGCTTGGTCTCCCGAAGGATACCACCATTAACATTAGCTCGGCCATCCCAAAGGATACCATCATTAACATTATTAGCTTGGTCATCCCAAAAGATACTACTATTAACATTAGCTCGGCCATCTTAAAGGATGCCATCATTAACATTATTAGCTTGGTCATCCCAAAAGGATACCATCATTAACATTAGCTCGGCCATCCCAAATGATACCATCATTAACATTAGCTCGGCCATCCCAAAGGATACCATCATTAAAATTACTAGCTTGGTCATCCCAAAAGGATGCCATCATTAAAATTATTAGTTTGGTCATCCCAAAAGGATACAATCATTAACTATCATTAATTTATTGGTTATATGATAGCTACCTTTAACCTTTCACATTTAACATTAGATCCAAGTCATTAACATTTTAACACACACACTTTTCCATTCTTTTTTTTTTAGTTTAAGCAAGCATCATTGGTATATGAAACCCGCTTGTCATATTTACACATTTTTATGTGTTTACACTTCTCATTACAACTTACATTCTTTAACTCAAGTTAACCATTTCCACATCTTTACCATTACCTCTTTTAGGCCACTCGATTCTTTTCTACTTCTAACCTTACATAGGTTAGATTAATAACACCTTTGTTAATATACGTTTATCCTTTACATTCATTTTAAACATCAACACGATCTCTTCGCGTTTTACTAAACAACATATTATTACGTTCTTACTTACATTCTTAACTCATCCCTTTTTAGTAATTAGTACATTGGCTATACCATTTTCATTTCATCATTATTTGTCATCATTTCTTAATCTCATTCATTACTTTCTCACATTAATAGACGCTTAACAATTATCATGACAATTCTTATCTTGCTATCACACATATTACTTTAGCACACTTATCATTTATTACGTTTCACACCTTAAGCGTCAAATACTTTAATTCACAATTATCCCATCTCTAATACCACTTATCATTTCTAATCACATTCCATACCGTTATTCCAATACACATTCATATAATCATAATACGATCACCGACACTAACCAAGGTGTACGACAATCTAATCATTTAAATACCTCAAGTCTATAGCACGCATTCATTATTATCACATAAAGATCAATACTATAGCACGCATTCATTATTATCAACTTAGGTTCATGTAAACTACCACATGATCTGATTCAAAACTTAAACATTTACTTTATCGCTTTAACTCATCTTACATTCAACGCATCTAATAGTGGTTTAAGTCTAGGAAACCTAAAGTGGAAACCTAATTCACTTAAACCGAAGCTCTGATACCAAGTTTTTACACCCCGTGAACGACACGACTTAAAATCATTGAAATTTAAACTTTTACGCGGAAACGATATGACTTAAAACTGACCTGCTGTTGCTAATCGTTGAACTGATATAATTATGTAACAAACTGACCCTTGAAAGTATTTTTACATGAAACTAGACTCAATTACCTTCGAAATGACGGGTGGCACGACCCGTGACGACTTACGGTTAAAAAGATATGATTTTTTGAAAACTCACTTCGACTAGTTCTCCAAACTAGTTCTTCACTAAGTTCTCCAAACTAGTTCTCTACTAGTTCTCCAAACGAGTTATCCACCTAGTTCTCCAACTATTTTAACCACTTTACAAATACTTAACTATATACATTGTTTTTACAAACATTCTTGACCCGTTTGACCCAAAATGGGTTAAAATACACCTTGTCCCAAACACCCATTTTTCTGCATATCCCTTTTATATACTTTTGACCCATTTTCCGGAAAATGACATCTATTACTCGGAAAGACACCAAAATTTCCAGAATTTATTAAGACCTCATAAATATCATTTTCATGCATAAAGATTAACCAATTGACCTTCGAAATGGTACTTTACAAAACGACGGGTTTTATGTAAAATACCCGTTTTGACCCATTTTCTATACATACAACCTTTACCACTTCCGAATTACTTCAAACCTTTCAAAAAGTATTAACTTAACATATTAAATCATGTTCATGATCGTTAACCCATTTACAACCCAAAATGGGTATAATTACACATTATTCCAAACACCTCTTTAAACATGACCATAAACACTAAGACCATGTTATAACATACCGTTTGATGACCCAATTACTTCAAAGACCATGACATATACTTTGAAACTTGACGACACATTTACAAACCATTTTAGACTTCCGGGGGATACAACATTGACTTGAGCTCGGTATCTACCTAAGCTCCTACTTTCTTACCAACCTTCTTAACTTCCTCATTAGAATCCTTAAGCCTTATTTCCAAGCTTTACCTTCCCTTCACGTTTAACCCTTAGCTCCAAGCTAAGCTATCACTATATCACCACCATCTTCATCAATATCATCATCCATTACTTTCCATAGCTAACATCTTAACCACATAAATATAACATGCACTTAGTACATAATCGAATGTCTATAACAATATTACATAAACAACCTCTAATCATCATATAATCATATTTTGATTATATGATGATTCAACCCATAAATTACTCAACTTTAACCCATAATAAGGTCATCCCATCATTACTATAACTCTTTAATTATTTACATGATCATATAATGATCACATCCCAAAATTTCCCATTACCTTCAATTCAGTTAAAGGGTCTTCACCCAATAGCACTATAACACTTTAATTTGATCTTAAAACCATAATTACCCAAAACCCCTAATTTAGGTACAAGAACCCTAACTCTCAAATTTACAATTAAACACAATTAAGGATTACTCACCTTGCAATGATCCTCTCTATGACTTCACATTAGGGTAAACACCCTTAATTCATCACCAATTGGCCTACAAGACCAACCCATATTTTTCCCTCCATTTCTCTTATTCGACACACACACTTACACATTTTATTTCTGGAAAATGAAATAAGTTGATAGAGTTATCCAGAAATATGTAGAGGTCAACTTTGCCCAAATGACATAAATGGTCCCTCAAGTCCCATTGCTCCATTTTGGCCACATTAAACTTTATAACACTTTATAACTTAACAACTTAGGTCCCTCTATTTTCCATAACTGTTAGACAACATTTGTTGACTATTAGTTTGACTATCGGGTTGACTACAATATAACATTCGTTGACTAACCAATCACGTTAAACCTTCATCAATTTCATCTAAGGTGGGGCCTATTTGTATCCGGGATACGGGTCTAACACTTGCATCCTCTAAATGGCATCTTCAAGCAGTTTTGGCTCCTTTGAATAACTAACTCGAATCCAGTTCTTCAAACCAGCAGCGTAGTTAATGATAGTAGTAAAATAAATGAGATTCACTTTTAAGATGCTTATAAACATGTCAATGAGGGTGACGAATTGTCAATCTATTCATTTACCTGGAAACGGATTCCTCCTAAGCCAACGTGATACAGAAGTATGTATCATCAACTATATCATCAAATCTGACATGTTTAACTTTATAACCTGTACATTTATACTCAGATTAATTAAATACTTTCTAGACAACCAAAAGTCATCCTTAATTTGTAAATACAATTACCATGGAAAACATCGTTCCCTCGGGCAAAATTCTGTTTTAGAGCACTGCTAATTGCAGGCCTCAATCATGTTGTTGTAATATGAGAAATTTGTAATATACACTTGGATAAAGTTCAGCTCGGTCTTCTACAAATTCTGAAAACTAACATCAGATAAACCCAAATCTCGCCTCACAAAACAACCCAAAACTAAACATGAACTTTTGTAATCATCATGTGCCTAAAAAAAGCTGCAAAACGCTAATTTGCAAAACAAACATCAGACAAAAGAACATGAGGCTAATAAGTAAGGAAACTAAAACAATCAAAATACCAAAAAGTAGTATAAACCAAAATCCTGAAACAACCATCCACTTAATAATTGCATCATAAAACATCCAAAAACTAAATATTCAATATGTACATGGAGAATCTGTAACAAGAAGTGGCAACTGGTTAAAACAAAGAACATACACACCAACAACGATATCTTGCACCACATATATAACAAAACGGTTCAATAATAAGTTCCAACATGTCAAACATTCAATCAAATGACCAAGATAAAAATTGCAACAAACAAAGCATCAACTACATATCTAACATTCAATCACACGAAACATTTGAAGTAAATTTGACAAATGCCCATTTCTTTAAACTCCAATCACTCGAATATAACACACCTAATGTACTAACAAACCAAAAAATTGCAACAAACAAAGCATCAAACAATTAAAACAAACTACATACTTACACCTTCTAAACCACATACCGAATTTCGACACTGAAGAAGCGTAAACTACACTCACACCTAAGAAGCATAAAAAGAAGATATTTAAACATACCTGTAAGGAAGCTGCGAAATTCTTCTCGTCAATGGCAAGATGAAGATTTCCAGCTCTTATAACCCCTAATTGCAAATAAAACATCTAACAGTTAAAGCACATTAGAGGCTTACACCTTACAAACTACACGCACATTGAAAATACATATAAAAAAATGTTTAAACACACTCGCAACCAAAACTACTACAAAGGAAGCTTTGAAATGCTTATCGTGAATAATCCCAACTGCAAACAAAACATGAAAGAGTTGAAGCACATAACATGGTTACACCTTCCAACTCAAAAAAGGTGTTTAAACATACCTGTAGCCTATTCTCACAAATTATTTAACCCTAATTGAAACGAAACCTGAAACAGTCGAACTACATTACATGGTTACATGCTCAAAACTACAACCATATCAAAGAAACAGATTAAAAAGGGTGTTCAAACATACCTGCAAACCAAAACAACTCCAAACGAAGCTTCGAAAATCTCCTCGTCAATGCCAAAACGAACTGTTAGGATTTGGAAAATCCTGTAGTTAAATTGTCGGTCACCTCAAGTATATGTAATCATTAGAAAGCTCGTAGTCGTAGTTACTTAATGTTTTTAGTAGTATTTAGTTTTGTAACACCGTGGAGGACGGACGGGTCTTTACCCACTGTATGCCTGATCCACAGCCCGTCAGGTGGCGTTTTATGTAAGTACTATAAATACTCTCTACCTCCCAAAGTAGAGAGTTGGAGCTCATAATAAGATTTGTCTTTCTCTCACTAAAGTTCCCAACTCTCTTCCATTTCTCTCTCTAGAACTTTCTCTCTCTAAACATATTGTACTCCCTATAGTGATTATGGTTTAGTGTGTTTGTGAAATCCTATATGTTACAAATGGTATCAAGAGCTATGGTTTGATCACTTATCTTTCATGCTCTTTGTTTTGGTGGATTTCATAAGGTTTTTGGGATATTAAGGGTTTAGGAGAGTTTGATTCATTTGGACAAATTCTAGTGTTAAAGTTTGAATTTTGCTTGTACTTTTGTGTTTAGGATCATCATATGTGTTTATGTTTTGAATTGGAAGGCTTAAATCATTGTTGTTTGGTTGTTTTTAATGTGGTTATTTGTGAACATAGGACGAAGCGAGTTGAGTCTCGGACTTGTTTTTCTTCAAAGCGAGTTGCTTTGTTCCTGTATGCGAGTTAGTATATGCCACTTGGCTATTTAGTGAGTTGATTTTCATGCAACTTGGGTTCTAAGCGAGTTGTTTCATTAAGCGAGTTGTGTGTCTTGCGAGTTGATACTAAAGCGAGTTGGCTATTTAGCTACTTGTTCCATTAAGCGTGTTGACAGTGTTGCGAGTTGATGCTAATGCGACTTGGCTATTTAGCGAGTTGATTCCTTAAGCGAGTTGTCTCCTTGAGCGAGTTGGTTGTGTAGTGAGTTGATAACTAAGCGAGTCATGTGTTTTGCTACTTGTCAAATTTAGACTTGTCACTTCTTCGTGATACATTCTTACGGTTGTTCTTTTGGTTTAGTAAAATCCCGTGAAAGAATCAATTTACCGGTTTAATCAAAGAATTGTAAAATCCCGTAGAACTTGTAATCATGGCAAACATCGTTCCTACTATTGTTTCTTCCGTAGTTGAGGACGTTCAAGCAGCAGGTCGATACTCGCACCTATGCTTGACAGAACTGATTATGATTCATGGGAACAACGAATCCGATTGTACTGTTTGGGAAAGGAAAACGGAGTCAACATTCTCAAGTCAATCGATGAAGGACCTTATCAGTTTGAGACTACAAGAGACTTAATTGATACAACTGCAGATGGAACTATGATCTATGGATTAGACAGACCAAAGATGTATGATGAACTTAATGATAAAGAGAAAAAGAGATTCAATGCTGATATCAGGGCTTCTAACATCATACTTCAAGGTCTTCCAAAAGATATCTACAAGCGATCAATCACAACACTAAAGCCAAGGCTGTGTGGGATAATGTCAAGATGCTTCTTTCTCGGTTCGAATTAACCATGGAATACAGAGAATCACAACTCTATGATGAATTTGAGCACTTCAAGATGAAACCAGATGAGAGTGTCTATGAGTATTACGTGAGATTCCACAAGCTTGTTAATGACATGAGGAACATCGGAATGACTATGCCAAACATTCAGTTGAACTCTAAGTTTGTGAACAACATGAATCCCGAATGGCACAAGTTTGTCACCTCTGTGAAGCTAACCAAAGGATTAAAGAATACAAACTATGAGCAACTCTATGCCTTCCTTCTTCAGAATGAGAGACATGCCATGTTTGAAAAGAGGATTCTTGAACAATTCAAAACAAATCCAGGAGAGACAAGCTCATCAAATGATTCAACTGCCTTCTACTCAAACATTGGGATTACCGCTAAAGCTTCACAAGTTATACCCATGGGTGATGGAACTCACAAACTCATTCCCGATCCTATGTTCAAACAAGTTGATGCTGATGCACACGTGGGTAACTTCATTAATCAATTGGCTCTCCTGCTTAGTCAAAACATGAACTCTCTCCCACACACCAACAACAACCTCGAACAAACATCTAATCCACATAATCAAGCCACTGTCAGAGATGGGAAGGTTATAGTACAACCAGTTCAAGAAAGGCAGTATGAACAAGGAAGAGTTGGAGTTGGTAGAGGCTATGTGACAAATCAGAACAGGGGAAGGAATGGAAATCAGGGACAAGCAAAGCCGATCAAGTGTTACAACTGTGGAGGTGAGGGACACATTGCAAGGAACTGCACATCGCCAAAACGCCCTCGAATGCGAGTACTTGGGATAAGATGTTGCTTGTTCAAGCTCGGGATAATGGTGCAGCTTTGGATGAAGAAGAGTTGTTGTTTCTTCGAAGGGAATGCTAAGACATATGATGCAGAGGTGGATGAGCAGCCAATTCAGGAGATAGGCCACAATCATCAGAATGCCTTTCAAGTCGCTGATTGTGATGCATACGACTCGGACGTTGATGATGAACCCATCTGCACAAACCATCTTCATGGCTAGCATTTCTCCAACGGTCTCTCGTAAAGTCTCTTCATCACCACAAGCTGGTCCATCCAAAGACAAACTCATTTATGAGGTATTAAAACTATACGATGATGCTGATGGGCAAAAGATGCATGACAAAGTACAATCAACTGAAACTATTGAGTCAGATATTGAAAGTGTGGGTAATATCAATGTTGTCCCATATGATCAATATATGAAACAAAGTGAAAGTGAGCTAGTACCAAGTGATGCATCTTCTGCAGTCAACGATGACTATGTTTTTGATGAATACACTGGATGTGCCCTTGATGATTCTGTTATCTCTGAACTTAATGCCTATAAAGAACGAGTTGCCATTTATGAACAACGTGCTAAGTTTGAGCTAACTACTCGTGAGCAGGAGTTGGATAACCAAATGCGTACAATTATTAGAAAAGTAATTTTAGAGAAGAAGTGTTAAAACAAGAGTTAAACTCCTTACAAGAAAAGCTTTCAAAAACTGCTAAGCAAAAACAAGAACTTCAAGAAAATGTTAAAGTGCTTAAGCAGGAATTTCATGCCAAGGAATCAAAACTTTTGAATGATTTTTCTAATCTAAAAACTTTGAAGAACAAGCTTGAAAATAAGTTGTACGTACAAGGGAATACCATTCAGACGGCTCACATGGTCACTAAGCATAGAGTTTTAAGCGATAAGCATAGTGTTCCCATTATAGATAAACCCAACCACGAGTTAAAGTAAGTTAGCTAAGGCAACTCAAAATGTAATTTATGATGGCAATGAGATTCTTAAACCTAGACAGAAACCTAGTTGCGTTGAGTGCTCGAGGAAGATAAAAATTAGATGATGCATCTAGGGTGAAAATGAATAAGAAACTAGTAGATCCTGAATGCAAAAAGAATAACATCACGATCAAACCCCATGATTACAAGAAGGAAAGCTGGATCTCCTTAAACAAATTTAAGCCTCAAACGCTGTTAACACCTGAACAAGTTTTCTGGAAAAAGGACTTAGATAAGCAAAAAGCTGAAAATCTTGTTGAAACAAACCCTCCCTTAGGAAAATGCCTGCAGCGACTGTGTATCCTCCAAATACACCAATGCATTTAGTTCCTAGAACTATTGCCACTAAGAGCAAGACCTTAATCAGCCAATATGTTATTCTTCAACTATTTGTCGATTTTGAGAAAACTTGTAAGAAAAGGATCACACCCACTGGGATAACTGAAGGGAAAGGGGTTTTGAGCAAACAAAAGAATGCTATCTAACCGAGGTCATGCCTTTCTTTAAACAACTAAAAGATCAATTTGAGAGTCTTAAAAAGGGATAGATTCAGATATTAAAGGAATGGAAAAGGAATTTGATGCAATGATAGGTGAGGTTAGTGACCATGAGCAAACTTTAAAATATAATGAGATTAAGAGGAAGAACTTGCATACCTTGAATGAGAATCTTATTTCTGAATGTATTGCTCAAGATGTGTTTTATACTGCTACAAATTGCTCCATTAATGCTTCTCAATTTCATGAATTATCTGTTGCTCAAAGTCTCCCATGATCGTGTGATTGAGCTTGAAAAGATTAATTTGAAACTTAATGAGAAAATTGATCGGGATGATCACGATAATTTGGTAAAGCATCTTTCTAAACTAGAAGTTGAACATTTTGATTTACAACTAAAATATCAACATCTAAAAGAAAATGTTAAAACCTCAAATATCAAGACATCCTTGGATGTTCCTGAATTTGATGCGCTTTTTGAAATTAGCAAACGTGATGAACTGATTCGAGCTCATTGTAACACGATCAAAAAGTTGAAAGCCCAAATCTCTCAATTAAAGGGTGAAAAGAACAATGTGACTAGATCCCAAATGCCTCCTCCTTTAGATTCTCAAGATACTCTCAAACTTTTCATCTTCAAAACTTAGTTAATGCCTTACAAAAGGAAAACGACACTTTAAAGAGTTATATGATTCAATGAAAGTCACTCGTGACCAAAACAACGAAAAAATAACGTCTTTACAAAAGGAAATTGAGAATCGAGAAGTCAGGGAAAATGGGAAAACCGCCACTTGTTTTAATAAGAATGTTGTCTCAAAGTCATCCTCTGACTGCAAATACACTGTTACTGTTATATACATTCCTCCTCATCTTAGGAATAATGAACCTGCGTTTCATGACTATTGTGCTTACCTTAAGGATAGTCTAGAATGTCTCTGTGAGATTGTCGAAGAGGATTTCATTAACAAACCTCTTGATAGAGAAATTAGGTTTGCTTGCCTCAAGGCCAAACGATCTCAAGAGCTGCTAGAATGTGTAATTGCAACATGTCCTAAATCCTTAGGTGCAAAAGGCAAAGTTGTAATGCCTTGTTCTATGCCTAGTGCCAAGCATTCTAGGCCCAGTTTTAAGAAAGTGAACTTCAATGTGCCTTCTAGTAATACAGACCCTTGCACGCCTAGTTCAGAATGCAAAAGTAGATCAACCAACTAATGTTCCCATAATTCCTCTACAGAGTAATCGTGACATTAAAGCAAGCAAATCAAAGCCTCCAGGCAATACCAAGCAAGATAGGACCTCGCAAGCTAAAATGTGCATTGGAAGAGAGTAGAAGACCAACCTAGGAACTTTAAGTTTGAGTTGAATAAAACGAATCGTGTTGATTCTAGTATTAGCCATAGGCGCATCGTAATTAATTCACTGATACATTTGCAAACCATGTAGCGATGTCTGTATGAATTCTGTTGCTAATCATGATTATGGTGTGAATGCTTTGTCTAATGCTGTCAAATGCCCAGTTAAAATTGTTAATGCTAAAAATCATGCAAAGAAGGCTAAAAGGCAAAGACGAAAGATTGTTAGAAAACAGTGGAAACCCACAGGACGAACATTTATAAAGATAGGTTATTATTGGATACCTTTTGGCCATAAGAATAATCAGTTTTGTCCTCAAAGTGCTAAGACTATGCCCACTAGAAAATGGATGCCTACTGGTAGAACTATTCCCTTAAGAAGTGAACATACTTTGAATAGGTCAAATACGACACCAAAGACTGCATCTATTCCTAATGATTTCACTTGTTTCTATTTCGATGTGGGTGTTCCAAACATTGTTACTAACCAAGTGGAACCCATTCTTGCATGGGGATCCCAATTATCCAGCTATCCATTCTTGTCTGTGTTCAACTGCAGATCGTTCAAATCGCTCTGTGGTACTTGGACTCAGGCTGTTCCAAGCATATGACGGAGACGGTCATGCTCATGAACTTCGTGAGTAAATTCATCGGACTGTTAGATTCGGGAACGACCATTTTGGAGCAATTATGGGTTATGGTGATTATGTAGTTGGCAAAAGTGTAATCTCCGGGTATATTATGTGGAAGGTCTTGGTCATAATTTGTTCTCTGTTGGTCAATTCTGAGATTCCGATCTAGAGGTGGCCTTTAGAAAACATACTTGCTTCGTTAGAGAACTTGATGGTGTGGAATTATTAAGAGGTACTCGAGGTTCTAACCTATACACCATTTCTATCGAAAGAAATGATGAAGTCTTCTCCAATCTGCTTGTTGTCAAAGGCTTCTAAAACAAAGTCATGGTTATGGCATCGTCGTCTCAATCACTTGAACTTCGGCACCATTAATAACCTTTCCAGAAAGGATCTTGTCGGAGGCTTACCCAGATTAAAATATGAAAAAGATCATCTTTGTTCAAATGCCAATTGGGTAAAAGCACGAAATATGCCCACAAACCAAAACCCACAAATTCGTAATGGCAGTTCTTCATACCCTTCATATGGATTTATGCGGACCAATGAGAGTGCAAACGATAAATGGGAAGAAATACATTCTAGTAGTTGTTGATGACTACTCTCGATTTACTTGGGTAAAGTTTTTGAGGACAAAGGATGAAACTCGAGATGTCATCATCAAACTAATCAAACAGCTTGAGGTTCGACTCAACAATACTGTCAGAATTGTTCGAACAGACAATGGCACAGAGTTTGTCAACAAAGTCTTAATTCAGTTTTATGAAAGTATTGGAATCAGTCATCAAAGAAGTGTTCCACGAACTCCTCAACAGAACGGTGTAGTTGAAAGACGAAATCGAACTCTTGTGGAAGCCTCAAGAACAATGCTTATTTTTTCGAAGGTTCCAATGTTTCTATGGGCTGAAGCCATTGCCACTGCTTGCTACACCCAAAATCGTTCCCTTATACACACCTCTCATGGAAAAACTCCATATGAACTTGTTCATAAACGAAAACCTGATCTCTCCTACCTTCGTGTGTTTGGTGCTTTGTGCTATCCAACGAATGACGGTCAAGACCTAGGTAAATTAAGAGCAAAAGCAGATATTGGAGTTTTTGTTGGTTATGCACCAAACAAGAAGGGTTACCGAATCTACAACAAGAGAACCCGAAATATCATGGAAACTATTCACGTTACGTTCGATGAGCTGACCGGTCAAATGGCTCCTGGACAATCCAGTTCTGGACCCGCACTTCAAAACAGTCCCATTGGTTCATATCTTGTACCAAACTCATCTCCAGCAACTCCATATGTACCTCCATCAGAAGATGATTTAAAGAAATTGTTTGATCCAATGTTTGATAAACACTATGAACCGAATGCTGATAAAATGTCAGTCCCATCAACAGAGGCTGCTCCTATCCCTGTGAATGAAGTGAACCCTTCAGTCTCAATTTCATTAAGTCAAGAAGCGCCTGCTGCTGATCACACTGTCTCATCAACAAATCATCAATCATCAAATGTACATCATGGAAGTGTTTCTGGCATCAATGATGAAGTAAATCCCTTTGCAACTCTCGAAGATGCTCCATTTGAAAATATCTTTGCTCCTGAATCATCATCAGAACCATCTTCATCAGGAGACATCGACTTTGCTACTTCAGTTCCACAACAACAACCACATGAACACCTTAGAAAATGGACACATGATCACCCATTGGACAACATCATTGGAAACCCCTCTCGCCCAGTATCCACATGGAAACAACTTACAACCGATGCCTTATGGTGCTTCTTCAACTCCGTACTCTCTAAGGTCGAACCAAACGACATTAAAACCGCCATGAATGAAGACTGCTGGTTCAATGCCATGCAAGAAGAAATTCATGAGTTTGATCGACTTGATGTATGGGAGTTAGTACCTACTCCAGATTGTGCTATGATCATTGCTCTGAAATGGATTTTCAAAGTGAAACTTGATGAGCATGGTGATGTCCTAAAGAACAAGGCTCGATTGGTTGCCAAAGGATACCGTCAAGAAGAGGGTATTGACTTTGAAGAACCTTTTGCTCCTGTTGCTCGTATCGAAGCTATCAAAATCTTCTTGGCTAATGCGGCTAGTAAGAACATGGTGGTATATCGATGGATGTAAACAGCCTTTCTTAATGGTGATTTGAAAGAGGTGGCTTACGTCGCCACCAGAGGGTTTTGTGAATCTAGAGCATCCTACTCATGTCTATCGCTTGAAAAAGGCTCTTTACGGTTTAAAGCAAGCTCCTAGAGCATGGTATGATACGTTGTCAAAGTTTCTTCTATCCACTGGATTCAACAAAGGAGCAGTTGATCCTACATTGTTCACCGGAAGTCAGGCAAACATTTAATTCACGTTCAAATTTATGTTGATGATATTATCTTTGCCTCGACCGACCCCAATGAATGTGATCGTTTTTCTAATGAAATGGGTTCCAAATTTCAAATGTCAATGATGGGACAAATGTCATTTTTCTTGGGATTACAAATTTCACAAAGTCCGGAGGCATTTTCATAAATCAATCTAAATATGCAAATGAGATTTTAAAGAAATTTTGATTTGTATCATGTGACACCGTTGACACTCCCATGATTGAACGAACCAAGCTGGATGAGGACCACTCAGGGATCATGGTAGATCAAACGAAATATCGTAGCATGATTGGATCCCTGATGTACCTCACAGCTAGCAGACCGGACATCTTGTTCGTTGTGTGCATGTGTGCTAGATATCAGGCTAAGCCTACTAAAAAGCACCTTGAAGCGGTTAAACGGGTCTTTCGGTATCTCCATGGAACCATCAATATGGGACTATGGTACCCGAAGGACACCGGTATGTCACTAACGACCTATGCAGATGCTGATCATGCAGGATGTCAAGATACACGTCGAAGTACATCAGGAGGTGCTCGGTTTTTGGGTGATAAGCTTGTAAGCTGGTCTTCAAAGAAGCAAATGAGTACTTCTATTTCCTCTACAGAGGCTGAATACATAGCCATGTCATCTTGTTGTGCTCAAATCCTTTGGATGAGATCTCAATTATCTGACTATGGCTTTGAATTCAACAAAATCCCTCTGTACTGTGAAAATAAAAGTGCTATTGCTCTCTTATGCAACAACGTTCAACACTCAAGAGCAAAACACATCGACATCCGACATCATTTCATCAGGGAGCAAGTGGAAAACGGTGTAGTGGAACTCTATTTTGTGAAGTCAGAATACCATTAGCGAGACATCTTCACCAAAACTCTTCCGAGAGAACGTTTTGAGTTTATTCTTCCTAGACTTGGCTTGAAAAGCCTTCAACCAGAAACACTCAAACGTCTTCAGGAGGAAGACGAGGAGTAAAGGTCTTTCCTTCATCTATATCTTTGTATATATTTATCCAAAAAGCAAAATACAAAATTATAAAACCTTATAAAAACAAATAGAAAAATATAAATCTTTCAAAAATCCATAAAAATATGAAAATCTCAAAAATATTGTTTTTTTTCTTTTTTCTTTCTTGATTCGATATATATCTACGGTCTTTGTGCTGTCAGTCAAAGAGTGACACGGAACTTTAGATGTTGTTCGAATGTTTTAAAAAAAATTAAAATTTTGGGAGAAAGTAAAATGATGGTTTATTGTCATTTCAGGCAGTAACCCGCTTTTCAAAGAAAGAACAGAGCCATACTTTATCTCATGTCTCATTTCTAATGCTCTGATTCTAAAAACAAATGTTTGTCATCAACAAGACAAATACTTAATTTCAAATATTTTTCCTTCTAAAGATTCATCTGAAAAATATTTGTAATCTTTTGAAAACTCAATTGTTTTGAAAAACACTTCGGACTCTATATTTGAAAATCAAAAGAACTTATCAAGTGTCAAAATCTCAATTCATCAATCAACGAATTTCGTCATTGATTGAGGGGGAGAATGATTTTTAAATTAAAAAGTGTTCGTTTCAAACAATTTGCACTTAAATGAGTAAGGTCTACTCTAAATGTTTTACAAAATGTTGCACAATTGGTTCCAGACCTTGGTTATTATTATGTTTTCAAAAGATATTCATGCATGTTCAATCAATGGAGTTTAAAGTCTCAAAATCAGATCCTTATCAATTAAAACGTTTTCACAAATCAAGTCACAATTCTCCTTAAAAGCCTTCAAAATCAATTTAAATTTACAGAGATCACAAATCTCAAATGATTTGATAATTGTGATCGGGGGAGAATTTGTGATTTAAATTGGATTTAAACTGATAATTCGATAAATGGTTTCATAAGTGTTTAGCATGTTTGCCTCCCCGCAAGTGACAAACGATTTCAAATTTTCCATACACATGTTGAGGGGGAGCAACTATTTTAAACCTCAAATTATTGAAACGTGACTGAATTGTCTCTAAGTGCAGGTTCCCTCTAATATGTGCAAAATTCTTTCAAAATTCGAGGCACATATTGAGGGGGAGCAAACTTTTGAAAAACTCATCCTTCCTCAAAATGTTTTATCTACTCAAATTGGTTGGGAAGTGATGATGATCATTTTAGAAAATGTCAATCAAAAGATTGGACCTTTCACTCTTAATCTAACGATTTCAAAGATCTCTTGCCTCCATGTGCTTAACAATTTCTAAATCTTTATTCATATGTTGAGGGGGAGCATTTCTAAAATATCAAAACAATTAAGATACAAAATGCTTTGATTCTATATCACAAGTATCTTGATTGATTTTTCAAATGGTTTTCAATTGGTTCAAATGGCAGATGAACGATACCAAAAAGACCGGCCAACTTTACTTTATGTATGGTGATATAAGGATGATAAGGTTAGGTTGAGGTCCCATGATCCGCCAGAACCGGAGGGATCTACCCAGGGACAATCCACTAGATAGTGTAGAAGTCCTTAGGTATGATGAAAAAAGGAGAAAAGTGAGATATGGGAAGAGTGCGGACTGAGACTGAGCTAGTACTGGAATAAACCCAACAAGGTTCTAGTAATGAAGTCTCGGTAAGCACTGAAGGGGTTGAAGAATGAAAAAGAATTGAATGTGAAAAGGGTGAAAAGAAATAGCCCTCCATTTATTCAACTTTAGGGAAGAAACCGGGTTCAATTCATATATACTGGTGGTTACCAAGGTAACATCGGTATTGAAGACAAGACGTCATGGACCCAGTGACGCACTGCACTTCAACATTCCAAACCACTCAAGTTCCTCTTAAAAGGGCTTGTTTCATTCTCACGGGGAACCGACATAATCTATCGACTTTCTCTTAGAGATTGTTGATATTGAAGAAGGAGACCCTCTCCCTAGTCTTCGACATAGGAACCAAATATGCACAATTGAGTCTAGAGCCACGAGATCATCAATAAATCTCATTAGGACACTTTCAATGAAGACTCTCTGTTTCACACAATGTGGAAAGAGAGATTATATCTTATGAGTCCTACGCATTATCCTTGTGGTATTGCCAGAACATCTAAGTGATATGCTTTCATATTCACGATGAAGATGGAAAGCCTTCTAGAGCCAACATCTAACAAGCTCCTGGTAGGTGGCATGTGAGATCTATCCAATAGATCAACCATGTGACAACTGGACGAAAACAATGGAGAGATTCAATCTTTTGAATCAATCCTGGTTCAGGTTATGGATTGACGGATACCTTTGAAAAACCGGTCGTTGTTCTTAAAAACTCTTTTCTTTAGCACATCGACTGTGTACTTATTTCTCAAAAACAAAAGGTGTTTATGATTGATAATTGATTTTCATTAAAACCTTCGTTGTATTGCAAAAACAATTTCTATTGAGCAATACACGATTGTTTTTCAAATCTCTTTTCATCAATCAGTGAATCTCGTTTCCTGGTTCACTCACTCGTGTTTCTTCTTTGAGACGTTCGGTTTGAGAACGGCTAGAGCAGCCGCGAAACCCTGTCAAGGAAATTCTTCGGAATTATACCTGATCACAGGCAGTACTTGTATTGATCAACGGGGAACCGTGGGCTGTGTACCTCAATTCATCGAAAGTGATCAAAGACACTTTCGTGCGCTTTATTGCTAACTGTCTTATGCAGGTACACCCCGACGTTGCGTGATCGAATGGAGCGGTCAATACATAGCCGCATGCTCACACAACACATTCATATCTAAAGAAATCATGATTAGTGCATCAATGACTCTGATATTTTCACTCCATGCTTCTGCTACGCTGTTGCCAATATCATGAATCAACGAAAGCTTCCGCTACTCTGATAAGAATAAATCATGATCCAGAATGTGAGCATGACGGTCCAAAAGTCACAACGTCACATAATACCAACACCACAATGGATGAGTCAGAGATTTAATGTTGCTGATGATCTCAAAGCGGGCTCAAAACTCAGTATCACGTGGATCAGTTAAAGACCTCCACTCAGATTATCCAAACATGCAAAAATGAAGAATCAAAGACTACGAGCTACAGAACAAGAATCCAAGAACAATCTCAATGAAATATTTTTTTGTTTTCTATGTAATTTAATGTATGTTTGAGGTGACCTCCCTTAGGGGGAGATTGTTAGGATTTGGAAAATCCAGTAGTTAAAGTGTCGGTCACCTCAAGTATATGTAATCGTTAGAAAGCTCGTAGTCGTAGTTACTTAATGTTTTTAGTAGTATTTAGTTTTGTAACACCGTGGAGGACGGACGGGTCTTTACCCACTGTATGCCTGATCCACAGCCCGTCAGGTGGCGTTTTATGTAAGTACTATAAATACTCTCTACCTCCCAAGGTAGAGAGTTGGAGCTCATAATAAGATTTTTCTTTCTCTCACTAAAGTTCCCAACTCTCTTCCATTTCTCTCTCTAGAACTTTCTCTCTCTAAACATATTGTACGCCCCATAGTGATTATGGTTTAGTGTGTTTGTGAAATCCTATATGTTACACGAACCTTCCGTTTATGTTATATTTTTAGCTAATCACGTCGATAATGGAGCACACGTGTTAAGCAAATACCTAACCAAAAAATTAAGTGGCAAGTTAGCAAAAAACACACCTATTAATCCAAAACACATGTGTTAAACATGAAATAACCTCCCAAATTAAGTGGCAAATTAGTGGAGATCCCACTAAAAAAGAGAGCACCGACAATATTTAATCCTTTTAAGTCGGCGGCTTGGCTCGGCTAGGTGTGTGAACAGAGTCGGCTCAAGCCGCGGCTCCACAGTGCACCCAAACCGCCCCACTCTCTCAATCCAATCTCCAATCCGGCGGCTTCGAAACAGTGGCAGCTCCTCAAAAAACTTCAATGAATGTTGTATAGTATAATTTAATCCCAAAACATTCTTTATCCTCACTTGCTTGACACCTATATTTAAAAAGAAATATTTATATGCACACAAAATGACGCTAATAAACATCCTATCCATTATGTGTGGGTGATCGTCTAATATAAATCCAGGGTCGTCTCATGAATTAGCGAATTTTTTAGGGCCCTGTACGAAATTATATAATGAGGCATTTCATTAAGCAATATTATATATAAAGTGTCACCGTTTGTAAGATATAATGCAATTATTATTTAAACGTTGTAACATATTACTCATTTAAGATACTTTTCCATCTAAATATTTTTTTTTTCGTAAAAAATAAATCTACACATGCATATAATTACTAACGGGACAAATTTTGAAGGCCCTAAAAGTTTTGGGACCCTGAGCGGTCGCTCCTTTTGCACACCCTAAAAAACGGCCATAATAAATCTATAAAAAAGCATATGCGTTGTTAAAACCCATGCCCAAAATCTATGCAAAAACATTCATAAAATTAGTTAAAGCGTGACCAACTAAAATTAAAAGGCAATTAATTACATATTAAAGATGCTTTATATTTTTGGATCAATGGAAACTGCAATGTACTAAATATATTTTTCTTTTATTAGTATTAAGTTAAGGGGCATTTACATACATCCCCAACCAAACTTTAATAATTACATATTTCCCCAAAGCATGCTTTAATAACATTGTACATGATGCATTAAAAAAACTTGTTTTTTTAAGGAAATATGTAATTTTTAAAGTTTGTTTGGGTATATATGAAATTCCCCCTTAAGTTAATGTACTTATAATTGAACATACGCATATTCATTATTGTCACGTGTTGTAAGATAACTATCAATGAGTTTTGATATATAGACCTAATTAAGAGACATACAAATAAGCCTAATTTTTTATTGGTACACTTGTCACTATTTCTACAACTTTGCTTATTTTTCTTTTTTATTCCTAATTTACCCATTGATAATTAGTTTCCTAATTTACAGCACTATTTATTTTAACAAATGCAGAATTGCATATCGTCTTTTTTTCTCATACGTATTTTTCCTCGTTTATTAACGTGATTTTAGTTACCCACATGATCTTTATATATCTAATTGAAATTTAAAATGATCTCACACTATTATTTAACTAAAGTTCGTAAGTAATACAATATATAATCAAAATTGGATGTTCTATATATACCAACAAGAAAAAGAGATGAAAGGGTTCTCTCGTAGGGCTTGCAATATATTTACATGCAAGTTAGTTTTAATTTGTTAGCCCAATAGTGGACTAAAAGTTCTCTACTGTAATGACCAACACATACAAATTGAAACTCCATCATGTACAACAATAATATTTGAGGATGAAAAATTGAAAGAAGAACAATGAAACTCAGTTAAATGATGAAAAAAAAAAAAAAGCTTCAACAAATATACGGAGAGGGAGACGGTTACAGCTTACAAGAAAGAATGAGAGATAAAGAAGGAGAACCAAATTATTTAAATATTAAATAAGGGTATATTAGGAAAAACAATAATGAAAACATTTGGGTTGTTAGGTCTATGTATCATTTTTCATTATCAATACATGTGAGAAACATTGACGAATCGGATTCAAACGAAAAAATATATAACGCGAATGATGAAGCATGTTCAGAATTGCAATTATACAAACAATTGCACAAGTTAGAAAAAATATTGATTGAAAATCTAAGATGAAAAAATTTTAAAAATATGATGCGATCTTGTTAGATCTTTGTTAGCTTATTTTCAAAGTTATGTTGTATTATAAATAGACATTGCTATCTTATGTAATTGAGAAATTATTCAGTCAATAAAACTAATTTATTATCTTACATGATATCCGAGCTTTAGTTAAGATCTACTAACAAAAATTTATTATCCTCCGACCATCGCTACTCTCAGTGATCCGGAGGGATCTGGTTATTTCCGCTTTATAGTTTAATTTAATTAGGATTTTGTTTTTTCGTTTTGGGTTTATAGACAGATAGATTACCCAACTTTCCAACTATATTCGCTTAAGTTACCAAACTTTTTTTTAATGCAAACAGGGTATTGGACTACACGGAGTTGACATTCAGGTTACTGAATTTATAAAATGAGACATTTAGGTTACTTAACTTACCTAAAAAAATGCATTTGGTTACTTAACTTACCTAAAAAAATGCATTTTTGTTACTTTGATTACACTGAAAAATAAAGGTTGAATGCTTAACTAAAGTTCAGTAACCTAAGTGAACAAAATAAAATTTTGGTAACTTAGACGAACAAAGTGGGAAAGTTGGGTAACCTGTCTGATATAAAACCCTTTCGTTTTTAATGCATATACCCTATTACATAAAACCTTAGCTGTCAAAACACACTTAGTATGTTGATTATTAGTGGACAATTAGGCCCAAGCCTGATTTGTGGGTTTTGGGTATTAGGGTTTTACCATTATAAATAATGGTCATAAATAAAATTACACCTACGGGGTTTTATGTAATCTAACATGGTATCAGAGCGGGTCTGATCCTCAGACCTTGGTGAGTATGTTGAGTCGCCTCTTTTAAACCACCCCGTCAAACCCTAGCCACCGTCATCCTTAAAAACCAAAAAAAAGTCCTTTCTTTGCATAGAGGCAATACGTAATCCCCTTTTTGGTTTCTGTCTTCTTTTGTTCCTACAAGTCTACAACAAATTTCTTATATCTTTTTCTATTTTATATATTGTTTAGCATTAGTGTGTTTGTATTTGGTAGTCAAGAAAAAAAAATGGTTGAAGGATGTTTGATCTGCTTGAGTTCGTATTAATTCTTTGGATTCATTAATAAAGAAGGACAAGTAACACTGATTGCTATTGGATGATAAAGAATAAGATGAAGATTTTGAAGATTTGTCCGCGCTTCTACTTGTTACAAGAAGATTTGTTTTATTGTTGAAAAAAAAATAGTTATTTAATTATTTATTTTTGTTTTATGTCGAATTCAGGGTATTAATTCCCGAGACGATTTTTGGTGATGTCGAATCTAGGGTTCTTATTCCCGAGACGACTTTTGTTGATGTCAAATCTAGGATTCTTATTTCCGAGACGACTTTTGTTGGTGTCGAATCTAGGGTTCTTATTCCCGAGACGACTGTTTGGGATAATTTTGGTTATCCCGTTTTATTTTGGTTATTGTTTTATTTTGCTTTTTAGTTTACTACTTCAGTTCGAGCTTTCGCGATTTCGCCACTCGAACTGCGGGGGAGTATTAGTGGACAATTAATCCCAAGCCCGATTTGTGAGTTTTGGGTATTAGGGTTTTACCATTATAAATAATGGTCATAAATAAAATTATACCTACGGGGTTTTATGTAATCTAACATTGATTTGCCATCAAACAACCATATACTTTTTTTCTTCCTCATCAAGTTGTTTTCATTGTCGAAGATCATTGTTGTTGAAAAAAAAAGTTGACCACCAAATTGTCGCTCACTCCTAAGGCAATGCAAGCCATGACATAAAAAAATAGCAAACATTGTAAAAATAGAGGAAATAGCCAAACGATATACAATTATATTTCCAAATGCAAGTTTATCTCCGTGCAAACGAACAACAAAGAAGAGAAGAAAAACAAAAGAAGAGAAGAAAAAGGCGATTTCAACATCATATCAGGAAACTTTTAAGAAGAGAAGAAAAAGGCGATTTCAACATCATATTAGCTGATAGAATATACTAGGTGGCCCAAGTCTTGTTTGTGAGCTTAAGGTCCACTAAGGTTATTGTGTTTTCTATGTAATTATAATATCTTATATAAATGGAAAAGTTGTTTCAATATTAGGATACTTTTAAGGAATAATCAGTTTGTTAAACTTTCATTTTATTGGTGTATGGGTTGTGTTTATCCTCTTAAGAGGCCCATTAAGTGATACAATGCAACATTGGCAGTTTCGTATTGGCCATGTGTAGTTGGAGGATTTACTGTTCACGCCATTAGCCACTAATCACCTGCTAACAACCTTTGGGAACCTAATACATGTACCAACATGATCCTAGCCATACAAATGTATACCAAAAGTGTACCAACATGATCCTAGCCATACAAATGTATACCAAAAGTGTACTAAACTCTACATGTCAATACCAAACCTGTACTAGAAGAAGCTTCTTCATGTTACTTGATTGGTACAAAAAATTATTTACAGCAAACCAAATACAATACAACATTTTCAACAGCCAAATTGCCAAGGAAAAATAAAGAAGATAATCATGTCCATCCTAATACAAGTCGTCATCATCATAGTAATCTGCACCTTCGTATACCAGGTATTTTAGATACCAAATCCTACTTACATTATGTAGTTATGCATCCAATAAGATTGCCAGCTTGCCATGTTACTTATCATAGGCTGCTTCTAACTTCCTTTTTTCTTTATGCTCATTTGATGTTGCACAATCCCATATCTTTATGCTCATTTGATGTTGCACAATCCTATATCCTTATGCATCTACAAAAGAAGAAAAAAAAATAAACAAAATATTACTGTTACTGTTATTACATGTATGGCTTCTGCATGTATAAAGTAGGCTCCTTCCTTTGTTAGTATGTCCTTACACAAGTTTGACATGCACATTAAAAGTCAGCCCAAAATCCAAAATGACTCTAATAGTAAGAGTAACAGGACATCAAAAGGTGTATTAAATAAGTTTGAAACAATACCTTTTACAAAAGAAAATGTAGAAACATTGTTTGGTGGTGGGTGTCCACAAGCTACTTTACATCCTGCAAGTACAGCAGGTTATCAAACATCATGTTTGCAACATGAAAGTGTACCAAAATTATTGGGTGATGGATTTACAAAGAATACACAAGCTATTCTATATATGCCTTATGATCAGCAGCCATACCTTATGGATGAGTCACATATTTTGACCACAAAAAAATAAAAGCAAGTGTTGAAGATGTATCACACCAAAAGAATCCCAAAAAACAAATGGTACATGGTTTTCCAGTGTATACACAGTCAGAAGACACACAACATACAGTTATAATTTAGTATCATAGTATGTTATAAAACACAGAGTATATGCTTCGTGTTGCTACAGTTTTTTTTTCTTAATTGCAGGTTTTAACAAGGGAAAAGAAATATGTGAAACATATAATCACCAACCATTACCTGTCGACATTAGCAGCGCCGAAGATTATAATGACTCCTACAATTTGCAGCATACATCTTTTTCTACGAGGTCAAACACCCTTATAGACATTCAGAACGACGTGCACAATATTTACGGTTACAGCAGCCAGGCTCCCTACAATGCAAATACTCTATGCTCTGCTCCACCGATGACCAACCTTATATGCAACAGCGGCGTCCTGTATTCAAAACATGTTTCACAGCCTGATCAACAACCAACACGTACAACAACTGGAAATGAAGGTATAAAATTTGCACTTTAGACAATATTGTTGAAATAACCATTCTCAATGCACATACTCATATTCAAATGTGGCTTCAAACATTAACAAGGTTCCGTTTTTTTGTCCCATATGCAGCTGCTCAACCTGAACACGAAACAGTTACGCCACATGACAGAAGGACAGCATGTGAAAATACAACTGGTATACAAAACAAAACAACACGAAAAAGAAAGCGTCCCAATACTTACAATGTCATTGATCCGAGTTCAAAAAACTCTGACGGTAACCTACTTTGTTTATTTTATTCGATTGGTACTAGATAATGTATGAACCCAAAGGTTTGCCTGTAATATATACGTACCGTTCATCTACAGCAGTTTCAAGTTTCTACAATGATATTGGAGACTGTGACTGGAGATGCAAACATTGCGGTGCTGCATTTTGGTACAATGAAAGGCTCAAGAGATCTACACAACAAAGGGTCAGATATAGCAGATGTTGTGGAGAAGGAAAGGTCCATCTTCGAGAAGAAGTTGATCCACCAAAAAGTATAAAACAACTACTAAAGGACAAACACTTTCTGGATAACATTCGACCCTACAACCAAATGTTTAGTATGACATCATTTGGTGCACAGATTGATGACTCCATTAATGATGGTAGAGGCTCGTATGTATTCAAGATTTCTGGCCAAATCCACCATTGGATAGGCACTCTGTGTCCAATGAACAATGAAGACCCAAGGTTCTTGCAGTTATATATTTACGATACAAAGAATGAAGTCGAAAATAGGTTACAACCTTTTGCCGGAACAAATTCAGGAACGCTGAAGCCTGAAATTGTTCAGAGGTTAATCCATATTTTGGATACCTACAATGAATTGGTGAGGCTGTTTAGAACAGCAAGAGATATGTGCAACGAGCAGCATGTGCCAGAATTCAAGATTCACCTTTTTAACATCGATGGAGCCCGCCAGTATGAGTTGCCAACAGCAGATATTGTTGGTGCTATAGTTTTTGAAAATGGTCCCAACACTCAAACAGAATATGATGTAATAATACACAAAAAAAAACGAAGGCCCTAAGAGAATTAACAAGCTTCACTCTACATATATGTCACTACAATTTCCACTCCTTTTTATCTACGGTCAGCCAGGATATAGTGCAAACCTGAAGCTGAGAACTCGGAATCCAAAGGGTGAACAACCAAAAATGAGTATGAACAGCTATTACACGTATCAGTTACATGAAAGGCCAAATTTGTATGGGTTAATATTCAGAGGTGGAAGACTGTTTCAGCAGTATGTCGTGTCTGTATATTGTGCTTTAGAATAAGAAAGACTTGATTTTATAAGATTGAAGCAGAATAATATTCGAAGTGAGTATTTGTCAGGCATTTATGATGCAATCTCAAAGGGAGATCGTTGCGGTGCTGACATTGGTAAGAGAATCATTCTTCCTTCAAGTTTTACAGGTGGGCCAAGATATATGTACAGCCACTATCTCGACGCTCTTGCCATTTGCCGAGTCCTTGGAAACCCGCAATTTTTCATTATGTTTACATGCAATGTAAACTGGTCAGAAATTCAGAGATACATGCGACGCTATCCAGAACTGTCATCCACAGATAGGGCTGACATTGTTGACCGTGTTTTTGAACAAAAATTCCAAGATTTTGTTAAAACTTTAAAAGAAGGCAACATATTTGGGCATGTTACTGGAGGTACGTAATCATTATTTACTTTAATGGGATAGACAGTATACGCACCAACATAAATGTATATACATACATAATTTACTTAATTAATTTGTTTAAATTTCCTTCATGGTGCAATTCTTTACACAATAGAGTTCCAAAAACGTGGTCTTCCACATTGTCACACACTATTATGGCTGAAATCTGCTGACAAAATACATTCACCAGAAGACGTTGACAACTTTATTTCTGCAGAACTGCCAGACAGAGCAACCGATCCAGAAGGATACAAGGTTGTGTCCGAAATGATGTTACACGGACCATGTGGTCTTGCTAATCCAAAGGCTCCGTGTGTGCGGGAAGGCCCATGTAGCAAAAACTTCCCCAAAAAATACAATGACCAGACATTCTTTGACAAGAATGGTCATGTACATTACCGAAGAAGAAAAAGTCCAGCTTATGCAACAAGAGGGAAGATAAGATTGGACAACAGTTACGTTGTTCCATACAACAGGTTACTTTGCCTCATGTTTCACGCACACATAAACGTCGAATACTGTGGGTGGAGCATGTTGATAAAGTATCTATTTAAATACATATCGAAAGGTAGCGATAGAATAGCAGCACGGATCACAAGACCTCTTGGTCAAGCATCAACATCAGCAAACCAACGCACGATTCAGATAGACGAAATAAAAAATTTCATAGACGGTCGATTTATATTTCCGCACGAAGCATGTTGGAGAATACTGAATTTTCCAATACATCACCGAGAGCCAGTAGTCCAAATTCTTGCTGTACATCTTGAAAGTATGCAGAGGATAACTTTTAGGGAAAAGGAACCACTGGGTTGTGTTGTTAGTGATGATGGAAGAACAATGACAACGCTTACAGAATGGTTTACATTCAACAGCTTATATGAAGAAGGCCATCATCTTACATACTTAGAGTTTCCTTCCGCATTCGTCTGGTATGAAGATTCAAAAACATGGACGCCTAGAAAAAAAAGACAAAATCGTCGGTTGGAAGACTCGCATATGTTCACCCTGCTGCAGGTGAACTGTTCTATTTTGGAATGTTGTTGTGTCACCAAAAAGGTTGTAAATCCTTTAATGAGGTGCGAAGAGTAAACAACATAGTTTACCCAACATTTCGAGCGGCGTGTCAAGCAATGGGGCTACTCAACGATGACAGAGAATGGGACACGACATTACAAGAAGCAGCTATTTCAGCAACTGCAGCTGAGCTGCGGTCGTTATTTGCCTACATTTTGATGTACTGTGACGTCGCAGACACTGTCAATCTTTGGGAAAAACATTGGACAGTAATGGTTGACGATATTCCATCAAGAGCATCTAATATGTGTCACGTTAAAGACCTCCATATTAATGATGCTGAAATGAAAGGGTATCTTCTCTACGAATTAGAGATGATTCTTAACAATTGTTCAAAGTCGCTTACAGATTTTGGCCTGGAGTTGCCCCCTAAAAAGTTGCTAAATGACTTGGAAAACAGATTGTTGATGGAAGAAAAAAACTACAGCCGGGATGAATTGGAACAACAAGTCATTGTAGCTGTACAAAAGCTGAATGCAGAACAAGAATACATCTACAAGTTAATTGTTGAATCATCTGCTAGAAATAAACAGCAGTTGGTGTTTGTGTATGGGCATGGTGGAACCGGAAAAACCTTTTTGTGGAAAACAATAATCAACAAACTACGATCAGAAGGGAAGATAGTGCTGGCAGTCGCATCTTCTGGGATTGCTTCGTTGTTGCTTCCATCTGGCCGGACGACACATTCAAGATTCAAGTTGCCATTTGAACTAACTGATGAATCAATGTGTCATGTTAAAAAAAACGATGCTTGCAAACCTATTATCAGAGACAGATCTGATAGTTTGGGATGAGGCCCCGATGAATGACAGAAGGTGCTTTGAAACGCTGGATCGAACTCTGAAAGATGTTCTCAGCAATGAAGATGCATTATTCGGTGGCAAATCAATTATGTTAGGGGGCGATTTTAGACAAACATTACCAGTGAAAAAAAAGGGTACAAAAGCAGATATAGTTTCTTCATCAATAACTTCTTCATATGTTTGGTGTCATTTTAAGGTATGTAGACTTAAAGAAAACATGCGTTTGCTACGGAAAAAACTTGACATTGAAGAAACCAGCAAAACAAAGGCATTCGCTTCATGGTTACTAAATGTAGGAGACGGTAAAATAGGAGACCGTGACGAAGAAGATGTAGAAAATACCAACTGGGTTGAAATCCCGGAAGAATATTTAATTGAAGATGACGATAACGGATACATTAAAATCACCAACTGCACAGGTATTACAGGAAAAGGCCATTGTCTGTCCTAAGAATGAAACGACATACATAATAAACGCAGAAATTCTGTCGCTGATAGAAGGAGAAAGCATGGTATACGTCAGTTGTGACGAGGCCATTCCTATAAGCAGAGATGGTGCCTCAAACGAGCTACTTTATCCACCAGAATTCTTAAACACACTGAAGTTCTCAGGTTTACCACCAAACAAGCTTATCCTTAAAGTCGGGACACCAATTATGCTACTTAGAAACGTAGACCTAGGAGGTGGCCTCTGCAACGGAACAAGAATGATTGTGACACAACTCTTTTCCAACTTAATACAAGCAGAAATTATTACAGGCAACAGAGTTGGGGAAAAAGTGTTTGTTCCAAGAATTATTTTGAAAACAACAGATCCGAACATGCCTTTTATATTCAAAAGAAAACAATTCCGGGTTAAGGTGTGCTACGCGATGACTATAAACAAGAGCCAGGGGCAATCTCTAAGCAAGATTGGAGTTTATCTACCGGAACCTGTATTCTCACACGGTCAACTTTATGTTGCACTTTCAAGAGCCACAACACCAAATGGTCTCAAGATTCTTATAAAAAAACAGAAAGGACACCCACCTAACGCAACTAAAAACATAGTGTACAAAGATTTTCTGAACACAATTACTGAAACAGAGGTTTAGACAGTTAAAATTAAGCTGCACTGAATAGCTAATCTCATTCATAACATAACTCATCTTCTGCATTACCTTAACTATTTATCTAAAATGATTGTTATTTTTTTGTAAATTTACTATGCTAACATTTATCAATATTTGATTATTGCAGTATGCAGTTAACTCCTATTGAAGAACTCAAATCTGGAGACAGGGGTAAATTGATCGAGGCGAAGGTATACCGTGCATGGACAGCTAGAGACCCTCCAAGCACAACTGAAAAAGGAATCCGTGCAATGTTATTAGAAAGACAGGTAGTATACACAGACTTAGTATAACAAAAAATTTACATCCACTTTATACTAACAATATTTAACATACCTAGGGTACTGCAATACAAGCAAACATAGATATCGACGACATGTATCATTTTAAGCATCTTCTTATACCTGAAAAAGCATACCAAATATCAGGCTTCCAATGCGTTAAAACAGATAACTGGCAACAAACTCTTCACAACAAAACATCACTGAAATTTACCAGACTCACAAAAATGGAAGGCATACCAAATGACTCATTCCCAGACCACTACTTCAACTTTGTGTCCTACAATCAACTACCTAATAAACTTTGGGACCCACGCGACAGAGGGAAAAAAGAATATCCAGTCCTTACAGGTACAAACACCCTTTGTATTTTAATTTTTGACTACTATAATACAAACAACCATTCTATCCTATTGTTCACTACTACAGTAGAAAAAATTCGTATATGTGTAACTATCTTCAATGTCACAGACTATATTGGATGCTACATTACTTCAGGAGAACCACGAGACATTGTAGATCCTAACAGAAATCAGTCAAGAATGAGGAAAGTGGAAATTCAGAATCTCAAGTAAGTCAACCTTTAAATTATTATTAGAAACCCCTTACAGTTCACAATAAATTCAGAACACCAACTTCATATAATGTATATGAACAGTCGAAATTCAATTGAAGTGACACTCTGGGATGAGTTAGCTGATGACTTCAAAAAGGAAGCTATTGAACAGCTTGAAAGGCCTATCATAATAGCTGTTACTTCATGCAGAGTTTCAAGATTTCAAAAAAGAGGTAACTTTATTGGTACTCAAAAAAAGCTTTGCATTACTTAAAAAGAAACAAACAAACATTATATAACCAATGGTTTCCTATGTACAGAACTCCAGCTTTCATCAACACCGGCCACATATTATTACATAAATCCTAAAATCCCACAGCTGGAACAATACAAAGCAGCGTAAGCTTCATATACTGCCATTCAACATTGTACACACTGTAATTGTAAACCTATTTCACCTAACAACATGCGTATGCAACAGTTACAGAGAACTACACCAGGAAAAAGCACCATTATGTGTCACAAGATACCGGCTAGAAGATGTTGAGCAAGAAAAAAACAAAAACCGCATTCTGTTAGCAATACTACTGACACATAATCCAGAAACATACAAGGTGAGCAACCACAAATAATGACCACCTATATTCTAACATGTACTACAAAATACAGGAATAAATGACATATTGTTTTCTGATTCTTTACTAGGAGGTGCGGTTTAGTTGTCAAGCAAGAATAATGAATCTGAATAAGAACCGAGACTGGTACTATACTTCATGCAATGCCTGCACATTTAAAGCCACAAAAACCAACGAAAACTATGAATGCGACCACCATGGGGTTATACCAGCTCCTAACTACAGGTAAAGAAAAAACAACCAACAGTTAGTTATTCTATCGTCAACTACTTAACTTATTTATATTTGTTTATGCAGGTACAATTTCAGAGCAACTGTAACAGACGGTACTGCAACAGCACAGTTTGTATTCTTTACACCTAAGGCAGATGAATTTGTTGGTGACTGTGCAACGTTGGTTAAAGCAAATGAGGATCGTAGCCCACGACACTTCCCACAAGAATTAGAAGCTATTGTTGGCACAATGCATACATTTCAGTTTCACTACAGCCCTACTTGCAAGGAAGGATACATTGAATTTGTTGTAAACGAAATATTCGACATGAAAACAGCGGCAAAACAAATTGAAGGACAATCTTCAGGTAAAAAAATTAAATTGCCATTACAAATTACAATACACATATATGTTATACCTAAAACGTAAACACTAGATTCTTTTACACTTCAGGTGCAACACTGTTAACAAAACAGACGGCTGCAATTGAATACAATGCATCAACAACAACAGAAATTCCCACACTGGAACAGCAAGCAAAGAATAAAGCACCACCACAATATCCATCAGGTAACAAAGTTTCTAAATTAAAACCGGTTATGATAAAAAAAACACACGTTCTGAAATATTGTTTTACATTTCAGTGGACAATACAGATTTTGTTTCAGAAGCAATAGCCACCAGTGTCAATGAACCACCAAAGAAAACTCAGGCAGAAAAACAAAAAGAAAAAGGTAATAAAGACTTAGTCACTCCAAAATACTTGGTACAAATTCTAATTTAACCTTAACCACTAACTTCATTCTTCTAACACTACAGAAACAGCAACACCGCCACCAGCACACACTGGGATGCAAACAAGATCAAAAGCAGACATAACCTCTGACAGTGGCCACAAAACAGCTAGACGCCCACTTTTCATGGAAGAACCATCGGACAACAAAAAAAAGAAAACTTAAGTTGAACGACACAAGCAGCCTCTTTTGATCTAAGTTGCACACTACTGAAGTGCAAACTAAAGACAGTAACTTATCTAAATATCCATCACTACTACTTATGTAAATAGGTATCACTACTAGGAGTACTTATCCGCAGTACTTATATTAGTACCTAAAACTAACAGCACTAGCTATGTACAAGTAGGTTCACCGTTAAACAGGTGTTCATCACTCTCTTTTGTATAACAACTAAGGAAAACTATGTACCACAACTTTCCTGTTTAAACCTAACCTGCTAGAAATAGGACTTCTTAAAATCCACTGTTTACAGTATTAACATTACATAGTAGATATTTTCCAAATGCATTAACCACAGTTCATACTACTCAACTGCAACAAAATATTACGAAACATTCAATTCTCATGTAACACGTTCAGTCTAGAAGCAGATAAAAGTGCCTTGAAATAGAAAAAAACAAAGACTACTATGCACACAGATTAAACTAAAACACACACCACATAATACCACAACGCCTTGATTTATAAAAACACTGAATAAAAAAAAAATCAAAAAATGATATCCACAAATCCATTTAAAATTTCATACGACAGCGTATACAAATTATCAATTACCTTTGACGAAGAAAAAAAAACGATTAAGACAATCAGCTTTAATCCAGACTAAAAATGGAAGATGTGCGAGAAACTTGCCCTAAATTGTTAGTTGGATAGTCAAACCACAAAGGGCACGCCGTTTCTAACAAATAACATATATTGTGGACCTCTTACTAGGCTACGTTTTGTTTATAAAAAAAAAAAAGAAGCCCACATTTTTTAACGAAGCCCAAAAACTACATGAGTATCCCTATCAATAGTGTACATAATAATAATAGTGTATACAATAGTCTATAACAATTGTGTATATAATAAAAAGTAACTCACCCAAATTAACAAAAAAAATAAACACCCCGCAGCAACGCGCGGGCCATTTTACTTGTTGTCATTATAAATATTGATCAATAATAAACCTTAGACCGACGGGTTTTCTTAACAGATAAATAAGATTAGAAACAGTGAGAAGAAAATATTACCGAGAGAGATTGTAGAGATGCAAAATAAATAAACAAAAAGAAAAAGAAAAAAAAAGGATATTGGTTTATCCCGTATGTTGCAAAAGGATATTATGCTTGTTGCTGGTTGAAGATCAGTCTCCGTTTGCTGTCAGATGTCTTCATCAACAATTATTATTGCTTTAATGTTTTTAGCTTTTTAATTCAATCTGAGCTTTCGCGATTTTGTCGCTCAGATTGCGGGGGAGTATTAGCTGATAGAATAGAGTAGGTGGCTCAAGCCCGGTTTGTGAGCTTAAGGTCCACTAGGGTTATTGTGTTTTCTATGTAATTGTCATTATAAATATTGATCAATAATAAACCTAAGACCGACAGGTTTTCTATCAATCAACATGTACGTGCATAAACCTCCACCATCACTATAGTTTAGGACTTTAGGGGGCATATATATATAAGATGTACAAAATTATGATATAGGGTAAGCTTGCCAACAACAGATGTAAATTTAAGGGTAAACAAAAATTGGATTGAGATCTTCTTATTTTTAATTTGAACATGAGATGTCATGTTGAATATTTTGTGAGTTTACGAAAATAGTGAGTCATCTATTATAGTATCATTATTTTATTGAAAACTAAATTTCATTTCGCAACAAACTCAACATAACCTATCATGTTCAATTTTAATGTGAAAGGATCTCAATTAAAAAAACTGACATATGTTAATGGTAAATATTTAAAAATGAAGATATATATGTGTCAAAGGTATATGTGTAAACGTATATTGTATTATCGTGGATGAATCATAAAGATCACATTTTTTACTACTAAAAAGCAAAAACTTCAGGGTCTCAATTTTAGTTTTTCCCAAGCCTTGAACTTTTGAGAACCACCCCGTTACGGATGAACTCAACTTGAGTAGAGTACCATGCTACAAAAGAAAAAAGAATGCAAATGCAAAGTACCTATTCTAAAAATTATGAGAATAGCTTGTTTATAAATTTTCGATGAGTTGGTGTTCATAACATTACGCAATTCCAATACGAAGAAACAATTTAAAACCCAAGAACTCATTCCAAACAGTCATATTACGTAAGAGAAACAAATATAACATTAAGTTAATAATTTGTTTGTTACAATTCATAAAAAATTGAGACGATTGTGACAATACCGTCCCATCATTTCATGTTGCTAGTTGAAACACCATAATCAATTTCCCAACATCATTCGATGTGCTCAAAAATTGACACCATTAATTGGCAAATGTGCCCCACAACCTAAATATTTATATGTGATTTATGTATGTGGACGTGGATTAAACACATTAGTTTTTTTTTTCGAGCTTCCAGTTGGGTTCATTGTTATATATCCACGTTTTCACCTTCAATCATTTGGCTAATCACATCTATATAAAAAAATTTACGTATAGTATTCATAATAATGTAAGCGTCTACACTTTTGAACTGAAAGTTTTAAAAATAGTGTAATTCATGAAGAGATCTGATAAAATCGTCACATCTTTTGACAAATGTGTTTTTGTAACAAACTATACCTATCGGAATGGCACTATACGATATTGAGGTTAAATTTTTCAAAGACCAAATGTTTGCCAAACAACTGTTGAAGGCACACACTTTAAACACTAGAATACGTTCATGTTAAGCTCAAAACTAGACCCGGTTTGACCCGAGACCAACTAAACCCGAAACCCTTTTGTGCTAGTCAATATGGCCGGTCCATTGGGGTGACTTAGGGAGGGTGGTAATCAGTTTAGGGTATTGTGAATTAGGAATGTTTGAGTTGGCTTGTGGCTCAAGTTTGAAGCCCATACAAGCTAGAGTTTTGAGGTTATTTTTACACCTATTACCTAGCTCATAAACTCACGACATATACACTATTTTCACAACAAACGATACCAATTCATTCATCTCTTTTCCTAACCAATTAAAACCCTAATCCGATCTATGGTTTGTTTCATTTTATCTCACTTTTAAACCTTAACTTGCATTATTAATCCAAGTAGTTGTTATTGGTTTATGTTCTTGGTATTCCTGGTCGAATAGCAGCCAAGTGAGGTTGTTTGTTCGTGGCGTTCTCAGGCAGAAGGAGTGGAACACAATCGGGTTCTTTTACCCGATATCGGACATCAAAAGAATTTTGTTCTCGGGTGGTGTTTGGTTCTCGGACAACAAAGGGCAGAAGGTTGTCTTGTTTGGTTTGAGGGTTTTGAGCTTAGACACGTATTGTTTGGGTAAACGTGATACGACTAGCATATCAGGCATATTCGGTTTAACATGTTTGTGTGAGCACTCGTAGAGGTGATCGCGTTGATTACTTAGTTTCTTGTTATTAACTTGCGGATGACTACGAGGGTTAGTTTTCTTGTTTCCCTTTTACATTTGTTTTGTTTATTATACGTGTTAATTGTAATTACATTAACTAGATCCATTATTCGCTGCATACTCGTAGTTAATGGTTAACTTAGATTCATTAACCAGAACAGTGGCATCACCAGTCAACTCGTTTTTGTGATTATGGGTTACACGTTTTAATATACACGCGAAAAGGCTGCATGAAATCTAGCTTAGTTATTTGTTTTATTTTTGTTTTGACAACTACATTGCAATACTAGTCAATAATTAATTAAAAAAAATACCAAAACACAAATAAGTTGAATTAATGGTTAATTAGATACATAAAATTGCATAATTAAAGGTTAATTAGTTTGCCATGATTTATTTTATGTGTGTATTCCGGCTATAAGACTCCACTCAATTGTTTTTTGTGATGTATGAGGTGATCTAGGTATTGCACCTAGTGACGGTCTTATGGTTCTCCTTTTAGGGAAGACTCGCGAGAGAACTCGGATCAATATGTGTTTATTCATTTCTTTGTTTATATGTTTGTGATTCTTTATGTGCATAATTGTTACATGTTTTACACGCCTAATTGCATGCAATATGAAATAATACATGTTGAAATCCTGACATTGATAATGGTCTTAATTTACATGCCTAAATACCATGCTCATTGTGACCTGCTATTTGATTCGTGGAAAAATGTTTTTGTAAAATTAAGTAAACCTAATTATTAAAACAAGTTTTTCATGAAACTAAGAACACGTGCATTTTGCTTGACCTCTTTGGTCAAACCTTTGGGCGATTCCAACTGATGCAGGCTTTACTGATCAGGTTTTAATATTTATATAGTCTCGTTATACCTATGCTCTACCCTAATGCACTAACGGGCAGTGTACCCGGTCGTGTGTAGTGTAGTATTTGGTAAAACTGAGGTCGTCCCAAGAGCTATGTGTGTTGGATTATTACAAAGTCTATGTGTCATAGTTTTGAATATGATTTCGATAAGGAATTAATTAATTAACTACTAAAGCAGATAAAAGCAAATAAAGGCAAAGGTTCAATCAATATAGGAGAGTGGTGCTAACCTAGTTAATCATCCTAGCTAGTAATGTCTACGTCTAATTACTTCCAATTACTTCAGGTGGGGTCAAAGTCGAGAGGACAACATTTGGTCAATTCGCCCTAACCTATCAGCAAAGATGCCACCACTGGAGAAGTCAGGTGTCCCCTCATAAGTTCAGTTGTTCCTGGTCCCCTAAGTCGAGTCATTAAGTACCGCTACATGCTAGACTTATAATAGTGAGTGCCCGGGCGTTAGCAACTTAAACACTCACCCCCTAATTCTTAAGTTCATCCAAACGGTAGGTGATCAGTTGGTCAAATCGCACAAGTAGAAAGGGTCGTCAGTTGGTCATATCTTACCCTTCCCATCTCAGTCTACTCACTTAGGGTCACTTGGTCATATCTCCTAAGCAACTAGCCTCTACCGCCATTCAAAACTACCGAAACAAGGGTAGCTACCAATAAACTATGCATGCATACACTTAGAAACAATTATACGGAAGTAATGTAAACGCAAACAAAACAATTAAGGAATCATAACTACACCAGCACCAAGAGGTGCTTAGCCGCTCATATTAACCATACAAATCAATTCAATATTCAACGTTACGAAATACATGAATCGAAAGTAAATAAAAGATAAAATGCTAATGCTTATCGTAGGGGAGTGATTTCTCCTTTGGAGACAGCTCCGTATGCTCTTCTAGACCTGCCTTTGGCTTCTTCCCACGTTCTTTGGTTGTGGTGTGTGGAATGGGATGCTTTGAAATGCTGGAAATCGTGGGGTATTTATAGGCCGATATGGGTTACGGCGTAACTAATAAAATAGTTACGTAGTAGTCTTCTATTTCTTCGCAATTTGCACTAGAGCTGCTGGTTACGGCGTAACCTTATAAGTGGTTACGCCGTATCTTCAATATTTCTTGGTTACGTCGTAGTTTAAACAAGAGTTACGGCGTAGTTATCAGTGGCGTGGAACCTCATTTGACCTAATATAGTTACGTCGTAGTCTTTAGTGAGAGTTACGCCGTAATCTTCTGATGAGTTGGTTTCCTAAGTCACGCTTTAGTTACGGCGTAATGTGAGAGATGAGTTACGCCGTAACTTTTCAAAGTGAGCATACTCTGATAAATCTTTGATAATTCTCCAATTCTGCATCTCTTTAGCTCCAATGCTCGTAATTTACCTGAAAGTGGAAAACAATGGAAAACCAATATAAATCCATATAAATGATATAAATTACAAGCATTACTGGGGGAAATTGACACTTAATATTCAGGACTATTTGATGTTATCAAATATCCCCCCACCTGAACTCTACTTGCCCTCAAGTAGACCTTATTAGAAAGATTCCTAAAAAGATATCTCCCATAACCTGGAAAATATAAGTTTACAAATCCCTTATGCTAGAATAAAACAAAGCCGAACACCTCTCGAAATGGGAACAAAACACTCAAATCTCTCAACTATTCTAAGTTTCAATTTCGGGGTGATCACTCAATCGCATAGTCATAACATGTATTCTATCATAAGCTTGGCGGTTATACAAATCTCCACCACTAGAGTTAAGGGCTAAACAAGTTTCGAATGCAATATGGGTAGACACGACAAAGGTTAAAGGGGGTGACTCGTCATTACTAACATGTCACAGCGAAGTGGACAAAATCAATGATACATTACCAAATCCATGGCCAGGACACCAAAGATTGCTCGTTACATCACCTAGACATGCTTCATGACTAAAGGGTAGGATAAGACATGGGAAGTATAAATGGTGTAAAATAAAAATCAAGCATGTAGTCTAAATCTATAACCAAGTCATTACCACTTACCATCCACCCAAAGTTCAAGCTTTGAAGTTAAGAAACCGGATCATGAAATACTAGGTAGATGTGTCATTAGAGGACATCATGATGGGCACACTACCTTTTCTCCAACTGTTGGCATAATTACCAACTCCAATCTTCGAATGTGACCGAGGTGGCCTCCTTGATACTAAATCTATATAAGCTTATAACATAGTGCTTATAACAATGCACTTTACAATAACTGAATAACATAACAACTTCTTTTTTTCTTTTTTTTTTACATAACAAACATAACTAAACATAATATCCCCCCACTTGAGATGAACAACGGGAATTCGGGGGGTTTCAATGATCTTCAATAATATGTCGTCGACGAAAGCGTGATTTCCGAACCTTTCCACTTGAACTTAGGCAAATGATGACTTCCCAATCACAAATAAAGACTACAGGGTAGGCTAAGGTGTATAGGTGTATCGAAACAATATATTGGGTTAACAAAATGAAAGGAATGGCTCAGATGGGTGTATCTAGGGGTATCTTGCACTAAAGGTGAGTGCAACAAAAGGGTTTCACATGGGGGTCGAGAAGTCGAGGTGACTAATCGATAGACACACAATGGTAGGCTATTTGGGTGATAATCCTATAATATTGCCTTCTTAAACTGAAAAGTCCAAATACATCGAGCTAACTCAACATACCTCGTCTATGGTCTCGAAATGATGCAAAGGCCAAGTTCTAAAGTTTACAAGCTACCGGCACACTCATAATTTGGTAGATTTGGGGTAAAATATTGGAAACGGATAAGGCTAATCTCACCATATAATATCAATGGTTGTATGTGCTCGGCTAAGGTCTAATCTAGTTAGGTTAAGAAAAACATGTCAAAATTTTAAAAATGGCATAATTTTTCAAAATAAACTAGAAAAACGAGGGCAAAATAAAGTTCAAGAGACAATTCTACTCCCGTCCCCCCACTTGAATTGTACAAAGTCCCTTTTGTACTAAGCGTTAAATAAAGGTGAAGAGAAAAGTAGAATTAGAGCGAGAACTTCCCTAAAATTTGCTCCAACAAGAAAGAAGACCCACGAAAAAGAGACGTGCCTTCGTATAAGCATCCATGAACAAAATTCAATCCCTGAAATCACACTACCGATAAGCATAATTCTAAAAAGAAAAGAAATTGAAAAATAAAAAACAAACCTAACTCACTTCCGTAGGAATCACGGCTGCATTTAGCATATGCAACAAGCCTTTTAAACCACTTGGTGTCCCACGTGGACGAGTGAAGTCTCGTGAGGGTTTACAGGGAACACACCCACAAAGTTAATTTAAAATACTAATACAAGGTTATTGTGTTTTAAAATGAAAGAAGTAAAGCAGAGGAAAGTTATGTCTTAACTCCTTGAGGGAGTTACGCCGTAACTGGCAAAACCTGGCATACGCTGAAAGAGTGTAGCTACGGCGTAACCACGGAGATGGTATTACGCCGTAATCGGTAATGCATCTGAAATTCTGCTGCAAGGGGTAGGTTACGGTGTAACCACTGAGATGAGTTACGCCGTGACTATGGTCAGATCAGCAAGCTGCAGCAGCAATCACTCCAAGTTTCCTGCAAAAATGGTTGATGAGTGTCTAAATACTCATCATTTTTGTACAATCTAAACTGCAAAATCATCTGAAAACACTCAGAAATGCATTAAAATGATGAAAATATCACAAATCAGTGTTTTATGTGTTTTAAATGCAAAAATATCAAAATCAGATGAAAAATGATTCAAGTTTGCAAAATTGGCAGTTTTAGTCCCCCAAGTTTCAAAAGTTGTCAAATCTAGTCCCTGGAATTCAAAAATCAAGAATTTTATCATTCAAGGTCCCTGAAATATTCTAAGTTGTCAAAAATGATCCTTGAATGAGTTTTTGGTCAAGTGTCAAGTTCAGTCCTAAAAGTTTGGTGAAATTGCATTTTTGGTCCTTGTATATCTATCAAACCAAACGGATCCCTTTTTAATATATCAAACCCAATCCAAGTCCACAACCAGCCGGCCCAAATGCATTATCCAAGCCCAACCCAAGCATCCACCTTGAGCCTTGAACCTTGGCCTCTTGACCCTTGAGCCCCAGTTCACAATACATTTTGGCCCCTGCCATAACCATTTTGGACCCCCGTCTATTATTAATACCCAACGGTCAACAAAAGTCAAACGGCTATTATACCGCCGTTCACTGTTCATCCTCCTCACAAACACTGAATCCCAAAACCAGTAATGGTTTTTCCACTTTTTCAACATTCCCCCACCTTACCTTGTCCCCTCCACCTCCACTAACACCCAAAGACCCTTAATTGCTTCAAACCACTCCATTTATTGATTGAACCTGCTCAAAAGAAAATTGGCGCCAAAAACTACACTTGGACGAATAAGATGATTTTGGCCAATCCAATGGCTCAGATGAAGTGGGAATGAATCAGAGGTCAACATAGAGTCTCAAAAGTCATTATAAAGAGGAAGAGATGCAATGTATATCATCATCTAGAGTAATTTTAGTTTTTAATTGTCGTTTTTATTATTCTCAAATTTCCAGTGTAATTTAAGCTTTCTTAGCACTTTGTTTAAGTTATTTCAAGTATTTGTGAACCTTTTTCAGTTTCAATTTCAAGTGTTAAGTTTTAAGATCAGTTTATGCAATTTCAAATTTCAAAAATTTCATGTGAATCAAATGTTGTTGTAAGTTGTTTGTATGGACTGAAATAGATCACATAAGCTCCTAGAAAGCTTCTTCAAGCTTTTAGTAACATTAAAAACCAGTTTAGAATCAAAAACAGAAAAATCATAAAAATACTCATAAATAGTTGAAAATTCAAAAATCCATTGGAAATGGTGTTCACAGCTGGATCAGGGTAGATTGTGGATGGCCTTGGGTTAGTGGCTTAGTGGTAAGCCTATAGGAGTGTTCTTGGTTCCTAGTTCTGTGATTTCAGTTGGATAGCCTTTGTAAGCCTTTTTGTTCATTTTTGCATTTCACTGTTTTAGTTGTTTAGTAGTTGTAATTTCTGGTTCTTTATGTTCATTAGTTATAGTTAAGTGTATTTAAGCATTAAAATCAGTTTGTTGTTCTTTTAAATTTGTAGTTTATAAAAAATTCATTTTAACAGTTTAAATAGCATATAGATCATTATTGAGTTTTATGTTATTATGGTTGTTGTTTAATGATTATTTAGTGTTAATACATGATATTAGAAGGTCTGTAATAAGTTTCATGGTTTTAATCTGTGATTTACTTTGAAAAAGTTCCAAAACAGTCATATAAGGGTGTTTGGATTTGCCTGTTTAAACCATAGTAGGTCTTGTTTGTGTTGAGTGTTTGTGCTTGTTCTTTGTCACATACACACCTAATATCTCAAATCAACAAGAAAAACCAGTGGTCATTTGGTGAAAAGTCAAAATTAGCTTTTGATCAAATCTTGTGACTAACTGTTGGATCTTCATGATCCATGATCATGATTCTGTGTTCATAAGTTGTTTATATTGCTCAAATCAGTCTTATTACACCTTAAAACAACATAATCAGTAAGTAGTAGTGATCAAAAGTTCATTTTAGTCAACTCTGTTGGTTTTTATAAAAAGTCAAAATCTTCATTTGGTCGTTTTTGAATAAAAAAGATAGTTTCACTGTGTGTTTAATAGTAAGATTTAGCTTAAAAGCTTTTGGGTTATCAAAGTTTAGTAGCTAAACTTAATTAGAAAAATACTAGTTTTCCTTTAATCAGCTTTTTAAGTGCTTATTTTCTTATTTCTTTTGGACCCTTGTTCTGAAATGGTGCCCTGTGCACAGTGAGTGGTACCATCTTGATAAGCTCACAAGTAGCTTATTAGTTGGCCTCAGCTTGTGATCCTTGGTTCTTTGGAAAGCCAACCTAGCCATCTTGAGGTCTCAAGTTTGGTTTTTCATTTTGAAGCTTGTTTGGTAGGGCTGCAATAAGCCTAATCCTTGTCCCATTTCTGTCTTAGAAAGCATAAAGCCAAGTGCTTATTTTTCTTTTTAGTAGCTTATTAGTGTTTGTAATTGTTCTTTCTAGCTTCATTTCTGTTTATCTAGCTTGTTTGAATCTTATTCCACCTTTGTTTCCAATCTGTAAGCTTGTTTGAGCTTATTACATCAAATAAGCTCTTTAGCCCACTGTTGGGATAATAAGCTCTCAAATAGCTTATTTTTTATTTGTAAAATTTTTGTCTTTGTAAAAGTAGCTTATAATCAGTAGTTAAGTAGTTTTCAAAAAGAAAAACCAGAAAAACATCAATTTAAATATAGTGATAGCGTTTATTTAATAGTTTTTAGCTTTTTGATTTTTCTTTTCATATTATTATTAAGCAAATCTAGTTTTTATATTTTTTTTAGTTTTCTGTCACCTTAAGTTATTTTTAGAAAAAGTTTCATAATTTTCCTAATCTGTTTAGTATTTATTATAATTTTAAATAGTTAAAAGTATTAAATAATTAGTAATAAATAATTAAAAAGCATAAAAAATATCTTTTCAGTTTTAAAATTAGTTTTATCATATTTTAGATTTTTCCAAGTTCAAATTTCATTTTTCCAGGTTTATTTTATATTTTCTTGAATTTAAGTGTATTTTAAATAGTAATTAATTAGTAATAAATATATAAAAAGTGTAAAAAATATTTATAGTTTTAAAATTAGTTTTATAATATTTTAGATTTTTCTCAATCATAATTTTATTTTTCTAGCCTTATTTTTTATTTTCTTCTATTTTAGGTTATTTTCAAATAGTTAAAATAGTTTTTAATTAATAATAATTAAATAATTAGTTATAAAAATAATTTTCCTTTTCTAATAATTTTATTTTATTTTTAGGATTCTAAAAATGTCATTTTCATATTTTTAGGTCTTTTATTTCTTAGATTTCACTTTTTATTTGGTACGTTTACGTAGTTTTTAAACGTACGTATTTACGTTTGTCTCATCTGATTGTTGTGCTTTCCAATTCTGTTTCCAAATACATTCCAAGCAATCAGTAGTGTAATAATTCAATCTAAATCCTTACTGATCACTATCCTTAGTGATCATTCTATCATCTGATCAAGTTTACACACCATTGAGTCTCCGTGGGACTTAACGACCCGGGAATTCATTATATTCTCCTGATCTTCATTGCATTTGTGTCTGAACTGTTTTAAGTTTATTACGGTTAGCCATTCACAAGTGGCTAGCTTGTGTGATATAGCTTGACGGTTTAGCACCAATCAAATTTTGGCGCCGCTGCCGGGGAGGCTTTAGCGTGTGTTAACCATCTTTTTCAGACCCATTCTTGCACATATACCATCTTTTGTAAAAAGTTTTTTGTAAAGATATAAAATCTCAAAAAAGTTCATTAGCACTTTTCCTAAAGTGTTAACAAACCCAAAAATGTATAAAACAACAAAACAATCGGAACGTTTTCTATCTTGTATTTTCTTTGAGGTGATTCTTAAAGAAATACGATTTGGTTAAACGAGAAGATCCAAAAACATTGTCCAAAAGTTTTTAAACCCGTTGCACAAATCTATACCTACGTCTTTTCAGTGGTACTTAATAAATACATAAAAATCAACCACCGCAAATCAAGGCAGTACACCTACCAACTGGGGGTGTGACCATAATAAGTTCCCGAACATCAGATTTAAAACTTGCCTTTGTGTCCTTGTGATTTGGTGTACCTTTTTCAAAGAAGCCATTTCATTTGAGATTATTGGTTAAGTTCACTTGTCATTTTGCCTCACATTTGTTTTGAAAACTGATTTTTATACTTAGTGCATGCGCACTCGTTCTTCCAGTTCTACAAGTCCACTTTCTGAACTTGGCAAGATTCCTCGTAGACGTAGAGGACGTTCTGCTCCTTCAGCCGTGACTGAGGAACGTCTACCACCACCACCACCTGTCGTAATGGCAGAAGATAAGCCCATGAATGAGCGTCTCCAAGCACCCATCGAGGGTTACGGAGATGCTATTGTTGTCCCAGCCATCGTGGCTGATACCTTTGAGCTAAAAACCGGGTTGCTTAATCTAGTAACCCAAAGCCAATTCTATGGTTTTGAGCGGGATGATCCTCATGCACACATTCGATGGTTTAACAAGATTGCATCTACCATCAAGTACAAGAATGTCCCACATGAAGCCATCAAGCTTCTTCTGTTTCCATTTTCTCTAGAGGGACAAGCCCGGAATTGGCTTGAGAAACAACCCCCTCGTTCCATTGAGACATGGGAGGATCTAGTTACCAAGTTTGTTAACGAATTCTATCCTCCATCCCGAACTACAAGTCTTAAGAATGAGATAATGAAATTTTCTCAGAGATTTGATGAATCATTCGGGGAGGCATGGGATCGTTACAAAGAATTGCTTCGCAAGTGTCCGCATCATGGTTTTACCGAGTTAATGCAAATGGATACTTTCTATAATGGTCTGAACCAGACCAATCAAGATTCTTTGAATGCCTCCGCGGGAGGTAATTTCCTGAGCAAGACCACCAAAGAAGCCTTGCAAATTATTGAGAATAAGTCTCAGGTCCGCCCTTTCCGAGCAAAGACATATCAGTCTCATGCTGGACCTTCTTCTTCATCTCCTGTGAGTACATCTAGCACCGATGCTAAGATTGACAAAATCACAGATATTGTTCAGGCTTTGGTTCTTGCTAACCAAAAGAAAGTGACCTTCACACAAACACCAACGCATGGTGAAGTGAAGAAAGTCGAGAGTTGTGTTACTTGTGGTGGTCCTCATGCATACTACAACTGTACTGCCACTGATGGTAGTCCGTTTGAAGCCAATGCTCTAGCCGGTAGTTCACATCAAGGAGGTAATCTATACCGTCCTCAAAATGAACCACACTACCGTGCTAACACTAATCAGGCACCACCCGGTTTTAACCAGAATCATAACATGCAAAACCGGAATCAGAACCAACCTAGAATGAACCAAGGTTATCAAAACCAAGGTAATTTCTATTCCGGACCAAATCAAGGTTTCCAACATCAAGGAAACCTTAATCAAAACAATTTCAATCGAGGGAATCAATTCCATGGGAATATGAATCCTAATCAAGGAAATTTTCAAAATCAAGGCCCTAATCCTAACATTAGAGGCCAGAATTTTCCTAATCCACCTCCCGCCATTGTTCCAACTGGACCATCATCTGATGAGTTGTTGAAGCAATTCATGAAATCCCAAGATGAAATGAACAGGTTGTTGGTCAGCCAGATTGCTGATCTCAAGAAGTCTTTAAATGATCAACCCTCGGGCTCAGGAAAACTTCCGAGCGACACGATCGCTAACCCGAGGGGCGATGCTAAGGCAATCAAAACCAGAAGTGGTGTTTCATACAATGGACCCGCTATTCCTACTACCTCTTCTTCTTCTCTCCCGAAGGTAGTGGAAAGTAAACCTGAGGCAACCAAGGACAAGGAACTTCCTGTTAATAACGGAGGAACCAATGATGTCCATCCTCAAGTTGTCCAGAAACACAAGTCAAATCCAGGAGTTGTTTTTGAACCACCTGTAGCTCCCGTTGAAAAAACCAAATCCAAATCTTCTATTCCTTACCCATCACGTTTGAATGAGCAAAAGCTCCGTGAAAAAGCCAGTCATCAAATGGACAAATTTTTTCAAATTTTCCAAGAACTACATTTTGACATAAGCTTTGCGGATGCTATCATGTTGATGCCCAAGTTTGCATCAACTCTCAAACACATGTTAAGCAATAAGGAAAAGCTGTTTGAAATGGCAAAAAACTCCTTTGAACGAGAACTGCTCAGCAGTTATCCTGAAGAAGCTTCCTGAAAAGCTTGGAGATCCTGGAAAATTTCTCTTACCTTGTGTATCTCCAGGAATGGTTGAATGCTTTGCCTTAGCAGATCTTGGTGCAAGCATCAATCTGATGCCTTATTCAGTATGGAAGAAACTTTCTCTTCCAGAACTTACTCCTACATGCATGACTCTCGAGCTTGCAGATCGTTCCATATCCCGTCCTCTTGGCATTGCCGAGGACGTATTTGTGAAAGTAGGAAAGTTCCATTTCCCAGCTGACTTCGTGGTTGTTGATTTTGATGCCGATCATCGGGTTCCTCTCATTGTTGGTCGAGGATTCCTGAGAACGGGCCGTGCTCTCATAGATGTATTTGAGCAAGAAATCACATTACGTGTTGGTAATGAAGCTGTCACCTTTAACCTTGATCAAACTTCGAGGTACTCCGCAAACTATGATTCTGAGTCGGTTAACCGAATAGATATCATTGATGTTGCTTCTGAAGAGTACTCTCAAGAAGTTCTTGGTTATTCTCATAATTCTGTGAGTGGGGATCCCACCACATCCTCTCAACCTATCATAGCCACTTCTACTCCTTCTATCACTCCTTTTGAGGGAAGAGACTTCATCCTGGAAGAGATTGAAGCATACTTGGCTAGTGATTCTGTTCCATGGGAAATTGATCACGCTCCAATTGACATTGAGGGGGACATACTTCTTATTGAGAAGTTGCTTAATGATGATCCATCATCAACCCCTCACACTAGTGATTCAATTCCTAATGAGATTAATCAAAATGAGATTAATCTGGAGGGAGATATTCTTCTAAAGAAGTTGTTAAATCAGGATACTTCTCCTCCTCTCCCTCCCGTCGAGCTTCACAACAAGGAAGTCAAGTCAGTTGAGAAAACTGAAGAATTTCCTGAGGTTGAGCTTAAGGACTTACCACCTCATCTCGAGTATGCATTTCTTGAGGGTGATGATAAATTACCCGTCATTATTGCTAGAGATTTGAGTAAGGATGAAAAGGCTGCTCTCATAAAGGTCTTGAAGTCACACAAGCAAGCAATTGCTTGGAAACTCTCCGACATTAAGGGTATCAACCCTGAGTTTTGTACTCACAAAATCTTGATGGAGGATGACTTCAAGCCAGCAGTTCAACATCAGAGAAGGGTGAATCCAAAAATCCATGATGTTATCAAACAGGAGGTTATCAAACTTCTTGATGCAGGATTGATTTACCCAATCTCGGATAGTCCTTGGGTTAGCCCAATTCACTGTGTTCCTAAAAAGGGTGGCATAACTGTGGTCACAAATGAAGATAACGAGTTAATTCCAACTCGATTGGTTACGGGATGGCGTGTTTGCATTGACTATCGTAAGTTGAATGACGCCACTCGTAAAGACCATTTTCCTCTACCCTTTATGGACCAAATGCTTGAGAGATTAGCAGGGAACGAGTACTATTGTTTCCTTGATGGTTTCTCGGGTTACTTTCAGATTCCCATTGATCCGCAGGATCAAGAGAAAACAACATTCACCTGCCCATACGGAACTTTTGCCTACAAACGTATGCCTTTTGGCTTATGTAATGCTCCTGGCACGTTCCAACGATGTATGATGGCCATTTTCCACGACATGATCGGGGAAACAATGGAGGTGTTTATGGATGACTTCTCGGTCATTGGGGACTCATTTCAAACATGTCTCTCCCATTTAGAAAAAATGCTTCAAAGGTGTGAAGACACCAATCTTTGCCTAAATTGGGAGAAGAGCCACTTTATGGTCAAAGAAGGCATAGTCCTTGGCCATAAAATTTCAAAAAATGGGATTGAGGTAGATAGAGCAAAAGTCGATGTTATTGCTAAATTACCTCATCCTACTACCGTCAAAGGTATTAGGAGTTTTTTAGGTCATGCCGGTTTCTATCGCGGATTCATACAAGATTTTTCTAAAATCGCCCGGCCTATGACCCATCTTCTTGAAAAAGATGCTCCTTTTATCTTTTCACGCGAGTGCATTGAAGCTTTTGAAACATTGAAGAAAAAGCTTACTGAAGCACCCATTCTCGTTGCTCCCGACTGGGACTTGCCTTTTGAGCTCATGTGCGATGCAAGTGATTTTGCTATCGGTGCAGTCTTAGGGCAACGCAGAAACAAGCATTTTCAGCCTATCCACTATGCAAGTAAGACTATGACTGAAGCTCAAACTCATTACACCACCACAGAAAAAGAGCTATTAGCCGTGGTGTATGCATTTGAGAAATTTCGGCCGTACTTAATCTTGACCAAATGTGTAGTGTATACGGATCACTCGGCTCTCAAATATCTCTTTGCAAAACAAGATGCAAAGCCGAGATTGCTCCGTTGGGTTCTACTCCTGCAAGAATTTGATATCATTATACGTGATAAAAAAGGAGCTGAGAACGTGGCTGCTGATCATCTGTCCCGTTTAGAAAACCCTCACCAAGATGTTTTCGAGAAAAAGGAAATAAATGAAACATTTCCTCTCGAGACACTCAATGCGGTTTCTTTTCGTGGAAATTCTACTACCCCATGGTTTGCTGACTTCGCAAATTACCATGCGGGTAACTTCATAGTGAAAGGGATGTCGACCCAGCAGAAGAACAAATTCTTCAAAGATGTTAAACATTATTTCTGGGACGACCCCTTCTTATTCAAAATCTGTGCGGATCAAGTCATCCGACGGTGTGTTTATGGACAAGAAGCTGTTGACATTCTCAAAGCTTGCCATGCTGGACCCACTGGGGGACATCATAGTCCAAACTACACCGCCAAAAAGGTGTTTGATTTCGGGTTTTATTGGCCCACTATCTATAAGGATGCCCACGATTTTGTCAAAACTTGTGACGCTTGTCAACGTCACGGAAATATCTCTCAAAGAAATGAAATGCCACAAAATGCCATTCAAGTTTGTGAGATATTTGACATCTGGGGTATTGACTTTATGGGGCCATTTCCATCTTCTCGAGGTAACAAATACATACTCGTGGCTGTTGACTATCTGTCAAAATGGGTTGAAGCGAAAGCTTTACCTACCAATGATGCCCGAGTAGTTGTAAAATTTTTGAAATCCTTTTTTGCCAGGTTTGGAACTCCGAGAGCAATAATCAGTGATCGTGGTACACATTTCTGCAACGATCAATTTGATCGTGTCATGCAAAAGTATGGTGTTACCCACCGTCTCTCTACTGCATACCACCCCCAAACAAGTGGGCAGGTGGAAGTTTCCAACCGTGGTATTAAAAGAATTCTGGAAAGGACAGTAGGCGAAAACCGTGCATCCTGGTCGGATAAACTGGATGACGCACTCTGGGCCTTTCGTACAGCTTACAAAACACCCATCGGGTGTACTCCATACAAGCTAGTGTACGGAAAGGCATGTCATTTGCCGATTGAGCTAGAGCACAAGGCATACTGGGCCTTGAAACATGCAAACTTCGATATTCAGACAGCCGGTGATCACAGAAAAGTTCAAATGAATGAATTAAATGAACTTCGTGATCAAGCGTACGAGAACTCTTTGATCTACAAACAAAAGACAAAGAAGATTCATGACTCTAAAATCAAGAACCGCGTTTTCAACGTTGGTGATCGAGTCCTTCTTTTCAATTCAAGATTGAAGATTTTCTCGGGAAAGCTCAAGTCCCGTTGGTCTGGTCCATTTACTATCACTAAGGTTTATCCTTATGGTACCATTGAGTTATCTCAACCCGATGGTCCTAATTTTAAAGTGAATGGTCATCGATTAAAGCACTACTTTGGAGAGGACATTCCATACATGGTTGTCCCGGATCTACAAACTTTCCCCATGAACCAATGAATGCGGGGATCGAGTCAAGCTAATGACTCGGTAATCAAAAACAGTAGCACACACCATATGGGTTTTCACCCATATTTCTGTCTTCTTTCTCTGTTCTACCACCCTAGTGTGGGGGAGTTGCCCCATGCTGTTGTTTATAAATCTTTTCTAATATAAAAAAAAAAAAAAAAAAAATCTTTCAAAATAATGGCCGTAATATTTCCCTTTTACGTACTTTATTTCGGCATAACCGCCGGTACTTTGAATATTGAGGGCAATATTCATTTCTAAGTGTGGGGGGGAATTCTCACGAATTTTATCATATATTATCCACCCAATTCCCCCGTTTTTGGCCAAAATTTTTTTTTGGAGTAAGTGTTTTTCACTTACTCAGCTTGGTTATCAGTCCGCCATGTCTAAAAAACAAAAGGATTGGCTAATCCAGGAGCAAACGGCTCTTGGTAAAGATATCTCAAATCCGTTGATGGCTTGCAATTTGCCCAAAATTGTATGGTATTCAACTCACCATATCCTTAAAAGTGAAGAGTTGGCTAGCCCGCAAGTTTATGGCTTGTGGTAAAGGCAGTGGAAAAACCATAATTGGTAATCAGCTCACCAAAGATAATTCTGATAATTTATCTAAGAGTTGACTAGTCCAGAGCAAACGGCTTCTGGTAAAGACAAATCAAATCCGTTTACAGCTTATGATTTGCTCAAAATCATTTGGTTATCGTTGTACCAAGGTTCTTACTTGAATCAAAACAATTGGCTACTCCAGAAGTAATGGCTTTTGGTAAAGAGTTTTTAAAATCCATTAAAGATCTAAATCATTGCTAGGGACTAGCAATATCTTAGTGTGGGGGATTGATGAGTGTCTAAATACTCATCATTTTTGTACAATCTAAACTGCAAAATCATCTGAAAACACTCAGAAATGCATTAAAATGATGAAAATATCACAAATAAGTGTTTTATGTGTTTTAAATGCAAAAATATCAAAATCAGATGAAAAATGATTCAAGTTTGCAAAATTGGCAGTTTTAGTCCCCCAAGTTTCAAAAGTTGTCAAATCTAGTCCCTGGAATTCAAAAATCAAGAATTTTATCATTCAAGGTCCTTGAAATATTCTAAGTTGTCAAAAATGATCCTTGAATGAGTTTTTGGTCAAGTGTCAAGTTCAGTCCTCAAAGTTTGGTGAAATTGCATTTTTGGTCCTTGTATATCTATCAAACCAAACGGATCCCTTTTTAATATATCAAACCCAATCCAAGTCCACAACCAGCCGGCCCAAATGCATTATCCAAGCCCAACCCAAGCATCCACCTTGAGCCTTGAACCTTGGCCTCTTGACCCTTGAGCCCCAGTTCACAATACATTTTGGCCCCTGCCATAACCATTTTGGACCCCCGTCTATTATTAATACCCAACGGTCAACAAAAGTCAAACGGCTATTATACCGCCGTTCACTGTTCATCCTCCTCACAAACACTGAATCCCAAAACCAGTAATGGTTTTTCCACTTTTCCAACATTCCCCCACCTTACCTTGTCCTCACTAACACCCAAAGACCCTTAATTGCTTCAAACCACTCCATTTATTGGTTGAACCTGCTCAAAAGAAAATTGGCGCCAAAAACTACACTTGGACGAATAAGATGATTTTGGCCAATCCAATGGCTCAGATGAAGTGGGAATGAATCAGAGGTCAACATAGAGTCTCAAAAGTCATTATAAAGAGGAAGAGATGCAATGTATATCATCATCTAGAGTAATTTTAGTTTTTAATTGTCGTTTTTATTATTCTCAAATTTCCAGTGTAATTTAAGCTTTCTTAGCACTTTGTTTAAGTTATTTCAAGTATTTGTGAACCTTTTTCAGTTTCAATTTCAAGTGTTAAGTTTTAAGATCAGTTTATGCAATTTCAAATTTCAAAAATTTCATGTGAATCAAATGTTGTTGTAAGTTGTTTGTATGGACTGAAATAGATCACATAAGCTCCTAGAAAGCTTCTTCAAGCTTTTAGTAACATTAAAAACCAGTTTAGAATCAAAAACAGAAAAATCATAAAAATACTCATAAATAGTTGAAAATTCAAAAATCCATTGGAAATGGTGTTCACAGCTGGATCAGGGTAGATTGTGGATGGCCTTGGGTTAGTGGCTTAGTGGTAAGCCTATAGGAGTGTTCTTGGTTCCTAGTTCTGTGATTTCAGTTGGATAGCCTTTGTAAGCCTTTTTGTTCATTTTTGCATTTCACTGTTTTAGTTGTTTAGTAGTTGTAATTTCTGGTTCTTTATGTTCATTAGTTATAGTTAAGTGTATTTAAGCATTAAAATCAGTTTGTTGTTCTTTTAAATTTGTAGTTTATAAAAAATTCATTTTAACAGTTTAAATAGCATATAGATCATTATTGAGTTTTATGTTATTATGGTTGTTGTTTAATGCTTATTTAGTGTTAATACATGATATTATAAGGTCTGTAATAAGTTTCATGGTTTTAATCTGTGATTTACTTTGAAAAAGTTCCAAAACAGTCATATAAGGGTGTTTGGATTTGCCTGTTTAAACCATAGTAGGTCTTGTTTGTGTTGAGTGTTTGTGCTTGCTCTTTGTCACATACACACCTAATATCTCAAATCAACAAGAAAAACCAGTGGTCATTTGGTGAAAAGTCAAAATTAGCTTTTGATCAAATCTTGTGACTAACTGTTGGATCTTCATGATCCATGATCATGATTCTGTGTTCATAAGTTGTTTATATTGCTCAAATCAGTCTTATTACACCTTAAAACAACATAATCAATAAGTAGTAGTGATCAAAAGTTCATTTTAGTCAACTCTGTTGGTTTTTATAAAAAGTCAAAATCTTCATTTGGTCGTTTTTGAATAAAAAAGATAGTTTCACTGTGTGTTTAATAGTAAGATTTAGCTTAAAAGCTTTTGGGTTATCAAAGTTTAGTTGCTAAACTTAATTAGAAAAATACTAGTTTTCCTTTAATCAGCTTTTTAAGTGCTTATTTTCTTATTTCTTTTGGACCCTTGTTCTGAAATGGTGCCCTGTGCACAGTGAGTGGTACCATCTTGATAAGCTCACAAGTAGCTTATTAGTTGGCCTCAGCTTGTGATCCTTGGTTCTTTGGAAAGCCAACCTAGCCATCTTGAGGTCTCAAGTTTGGTTTTTCATTTTGAAGCTTGTTTGGTAGGGCTGCAATAAGCCTAATCCTTGTCCCATTTCTGTCTTAGAAAGCATAAAGCCAAGTGCTTATTTTTCTTTTTAGTAGCTTATTAGTGTTTGCAATTGTTCTTTCTAGCTTCATTTCTGTTTATCTAGCTTGTTTGAATCTTATTCCACCTTTGTTTCCAATCTGTAAGCTTGTTTGAGCTTATTACATCAAATAAGCTCTTTAGCCCACTGTTGGGATAATAAGCTCTCAAATAGCTTATTTTTTATTTGTAAAATTTTTGTCTTTGTAAAAGTAGCTTATAATCAGTAGTTAAGTAGTTTTCAAAAAGAAAACCAGAAAAACATCAATTTAAATATAGTGATAGCGTTTATTTAATAGTTTTTAGCTTTTTGATTTTTCTTTTCATATTATTATTAAGCAAATCTAGTTTTTATATTTTTCTTAGTTTTCTGTCACCTTAAGTTATTTTTAGAAAAAGTTTCATAATTTTCCTAATCTGTTTAGTATTTATTATAATTTTAAATAGTTAAAAGTATTAAATAATTAGTAATAAATAATTAAAAAGCATAAAAAAATATCTTTTCAGTTTTAAAATTAGTTTTATCATATTTTAGATTTTTCCAAGTTCAAATTTCATTTTTCCAGGTTTATTTTATATTTTCTTGAATTTAAGTGTATTTTAAATAGTAATTAATTAGTAATAAATATATAAAAAGTGTAAAAAATATATTTATAGTTTTAAAATTAGTTTTATAATATTTTAGATTTTTCTCAATCATAATTTTATTTTTCTAGCGTTATTTTGTATTTTCTTCTATTTTAGGTTATTTTCAAATAGTTAAAATAGTTTTTAATTAATAATAATTAAATAAATAGTTATAAAAATAATTTTCCTTTCCTAATAATTTTCTTTTATTTTTAGGATTCTAAAAATGTCATTTTCATATTTTTAGGTCTTTTATTTCTTAGATTTCACTTTTTATTTGGTACGTTTACGTAGTTTTTAAACGTACGTATTTACGTTTGTCTCATCTGATTGTTGTGCTTTCCAATTATGTTTCCAAATACATTCCAAGCAATCAGTAGTGTAATAATTCAATCTAAATCCTTACTGATCACTATCCTTAGTGATCATTCTATCATCTGATCAAGTTTACACACCATTGAGTCTCCGTGGGACTTAACGACCCGGGAATTCATTATATTCTCCTGATCTTCATTGCATTTGTGTCTGAACTGTTTTAAGTTTATTACGGTTAGCCATTCACAAGTGGCTAGCTTGTGTGATATAGCTTGACGGTTTAGCACCAATCAATGGTTAAAAACACAAAACCCTACAGAAATGGAAATAAAACAAAATAAAGGGATAATTCGGGTTGTCTCCCGAAAGAGCACTTTTCTTTATTAATGAGTCTTTAAGTTTGACTCAGAGCCGTAGGGCTTCATGAGGGCCTTTGGACTTGGCCGACTTCCTCAATTAGTTGGCGGAACTCATTCTTCCATTTGTTAAAACCCTTTTTTCTAGCAGTGTTACCGATGCCATATGTTCCAAATTTTTGTGAAAGCCACTCATCACATGACTTTCCCCAGTCATCATCTTCAGCTATAAGACTGCTTGTTATACTTATGCTTGATCTTTCACCATTAGTTATTGCAGTAGTAGGACGATAGTCATTGTACTTGCATTTTAATTGCTTAACCAATCCCTTATCGATTTCTGATTCACCAAATCTTATTTTGTACCAATCTTCAAATGCTAATTTCTTAAGTGTAATATCATGTCTTTCAGTCTCATGAGGGTATATCCATTCTTTCTTTCACAAGATTCTCGGAAAGGATTACACGAGGGCCATGCTGTTATTGATTCATTATCCTCGGTTAATATCGGGTTGCAGAAATGTTTGTATGGAATCGGAGCTTCATCAATACATAGGATCTGGACAGTATTTTCATGTTTCTGCTTACAATTATCAATATTCTCTTCACTATTATTAGTACTAGGATCATAATGTAGAGGAGGATCGGGTGATTGAACATCAACAACATCAACATTATTTGAACTTCCAAATTTCGATTTTAAATGCTCTTTCATACTGAAAGTTATTCGTTCATTTTCAGTTCCCAAAGAGATTTGTTTTTCAAAAACCTTAATTTGAGCCCTGCAAGTGGCCAGAAAAGGTCTTCCAACAATTAAGTTATAAGCATCCCGTTTCCCCATGTCAATCACCACAAAATCAGTGGGAAAAATTTTTTTCCAATTTTTAAGAGCACATTATTTACTACTCCCCTAGGTACAGCCTTAGAGGAATCAGCCATTTCTATCATCATTGTTGTTTCTTTTAAATTGGTAAGTTTTATTTTATCAAACAAAGTGGTAGAAATAAGGTTTACCCCGGCCCCCAAATCAGCTAATGCGGGAATCTTAATATTACCAATAGTGCATGGAAGAAGAAAACTTTCCTGGCATTGTTGCTTCTCAGGAAGTTGGCTTGGCAGGATCTCGTCGTCTTCTGATTTACCATCTTCTTTTAGGTAGTTAATCCCGGATAGATCATTGGTGATAGAAGATTTGTACAGTTCTCTCCTTGCCTTATCTTGCGCAAATATGGCTTTTCAGGCAATAGCTTTGGCATTACTGGTCTTAAGGTTTTTAGCTAATTGCCCAATTTGTGTTTCGAGGTTTTTAATTCCAGCATCTTGGTTCCACAGGTTCATGTTGGTGTCTTCTTTCACCTTGACCATCCATTCCTTGAGCTTATCTCCCTTTTTTTATAGATTCTTCGATGTGCCTATGCATTATTTCTTCAAGGCTTGGTCAAGGAGGATTGTTGTTGATTCTTGTGTAGAATCCTAGAGACTTTTCTTGATATTTGGGCCTATTATCATAGTATCTGTTGAAAGGGGTCCCACTTACATAATTTACTTCTCCGTTCTTTTTAACTTCCTCGTTGGAGGAACATTCCATAGTAGGTGGAGCTCCATTTCGTTCTACTTGAATGGAATGCACATTTTCCTTGAGCTTCTTCATGTCTCTTCCAAGGCTTTCTAATTTGTTGTTTATTGCTGCAAGGCCTTCCATATTTCCATTCTTGCTTCGGTCGCTCCCTCCATTGTGCCATTTGTGAGAGTGGTCAGCCATCTTTCGAATAGTTTTCAAAGCCAATGTTGGAGTCATCCCAAGAATCGGCCCTTGAGAATCGATCATTTGTCTTGAGGAGATGTTCAGACCTTTGTAAAAGACATTCACTTTTTGTTGGCTGTTGAGGTCGTGAGTAGGGCATTTATATAATAACTCGTTATACCTTTTCCTCTGCGTGGTACAACGTTTCATCACCCTCTTGTTTGAAGTTATGGATTTCTTCTAATTGCTTAGCAGTCTTAGATGGAGGACAGTATCTCTGAATGAAATACTTTTTAAGGATAGGCCAGGTGTTGACTGTTCCGGAAGGTAATCGATCAACCCATCTTTTAGCAGCTCCCGTAAGAGAAATAGGGAATACCCGTAACATTAAAACATTGTTTGAGACTCTAGGAATTTTGAATAGGCTGACAATGTATTCCACGTTGTCAATATGTTCATGAGCATCATCGGTAATGTTTCCAGAGAAGGGATTTGCACGCAATTCCCTCATGAATTGAGGTTTGATTTCGAATTGAGCATCTTCTGCGATAGCCGGCCTACCAATCCCTGGTACTTGTTCTTCTCTTGATAATGCTAAATATTCCTCAAGAGTGAGGTCATCAATGTTAACAACTTCCATGGTACCTGAAAACTTGAATAGTGATCGTGAGAATTTTAGAAAAGTTTAAAACAAAATGAAAATGAAAGACTTAATAGCAAACCTAATATAACTCCCCGGCAGCGGCGCCAAAAACTTGATGCAGGTTTTACTGACCAGGTTTTAATATTTATATAGTCTCATTATACCTATGGTCTACCCTAATGCACTAACGGGCAGTGTACCCGATCGTGTGTAGTGTAGTATTTGGTAAAACCGAGGTCGTCCCAAGAGCTATGTGTGTTGGATTATTACTAAGTCTATGTGTCACAGTTTTTAATATGATTTCGATAAGGAATTAATTAATTAACTACTAAAGTAGATAAAAGCAAACAAAGGCAAAGGTTCAATCAATAGAGAAGAGTGGTGCTAACCTAGTTAATCATCCTAGCTAGTAATGTCTACGTCTAATTACTTCCAACTACTCCAGGTGGGGTCAAAGTCGAGAGGACATCATTTGGTCAATTCGCCCTAACCTATCAGCAAAGATGCCACCACTGGAGAAGTCAGGTGACCCCTCATAAGTCCAGTTGTTCCTGGTCCCCTAAGCCGAGTCATTAAGTACCACTACATGCTAGACTAATAATAGTGAGTGCCCGGGCGTTAGCAACTTAAACACTCATCCCCTAATTCTTAAGTTCATCCAAACGATAGGTGATCAGTTGGTCAAATCGCACAAGTAGAAAGGGTCGTCAGTTGGTCATATCTTACCCTTCCCATCTCAGTCTACTCACTTAGGGTCAGTTGGTCATATCTCCTAAGCAACTAGCCTCTACCGCCATTCAAAACTACCGAAACAAGGGTAGCTACCAATAAACTATGCATGAATACACTTAGAAACAATTATACGGAAGTAATGTAAATGCAAACAAAACAATTAAGGAATCATAACTACGCCAGCACCAAGAGGTGCTTAGCCGCTCATATTAACCATACAAATCAATTCAATATTCAACGTTACGAAATACATGAATCGAAAGTAAATAAAAGATAAAATGCTAATGTTTATCGTAGGGGAGTGATTTCTCCCTTGGAGACAGCTCCGTATGCTCTTCTAGACCTGCCTTTGGCTTCTTCCCACGTTCTTTGGTTGTGGTGTGTGGAATGGGATGCTTTGAAATGCTGGAAATCGTGGGGTATTTATAGGCCAGATCTGGGTTACGGCGTAACTAATAAAATAGTTACGCCGTAGTCTTCTATTTCTTCGCAATTTGCACTAGAGCTGCTGGTTACGGCGTAACCTTATAAGTGGTTACGCCGTATCTTCAATATTTCTTGGTTACGTCGTAGTTTAAACAAGAGTTACGGCGTAGTTATCAGTGGCGTGGAACCTCATTTGACCTAATATAGTTACGTCGTAGTCTTTAGTGAGAGTTACGCCGTAATCTTCTGATGAGTTGGTTTCCTAAGTCACGCTTTAGTTACGGCGTAATGTGAGAGATGAGTTACGCCGTAACTTTTCAAAGTGAGCATACTCTGATAAATCTTTGATAATTCTCCAATGCCGCATCTCTTTAGCTCCAATGCTCGTAATTTACCTGAAAGTGGAAAACCAACGTAAATCCATATAAATGATATAAATTACAAGCATTACTGGGGGAAATTGACACTTAATATTCAGGACTATTTGATGTTATCACCAACCCATGGCGAATTTTGCTCATTAGTCATACTTTTGGTGATATTTGCATGTTCTTACTTGGTCGACTTATTTCGAGTATTCTTGGTTAGACCTTGGACCCGAGGCATAAGATCAGACTAAACATGCTCTTGAAATTATTACTTGTTTTCTAATGCCTTGATCAGTCTCATAGGTATAAGAGTTGCATTTTATGCAATTATCGCTCGTCGCTTACCTCTTGCCCTACTTGTTTACACATTCGTCAGAACTTTGGTAATAAGTGGGAGGTCAAGATGGATCTTAGTCTTAAAGATTAACTAATGCCAAAAGATCATGATTACCTACGGAACATGGAATGATGAACCCATTCGTGCAGACCTCCTTGATCGGTAGTTGATTAAGTATCTCCGTTTCTAACCTGTGTTTGCTTTCTGGCTTATGGTTATGCCGTAACTCATTACAAGAGTTACGGCATAACTGCAGACTGCTGCCGACAATAGTCGCATAATCCGAATTACTAGTAGAAGAATGGAAATCATCAACTTGTAAATTCGCATCCTTTTCAGAAAAAATGGCCTTGCATACCACCATAGGTTTGATCCCCTCAGGTTCAGTGTTACTCTTCTTTATCTCTTCACTAAGTTTCTCCACCATTGCTTCTAGGTTTTTCAAAGTTGTGTCATGGTTGCAGAGGCTTTTATTTGTACTTTCCTGGAAATTTTTGAGCCACTTATCTTGTTCTTTTTGTCTTTGGGCTGAGGCCTACAGAAATTTGCTAATGGTGTCTTCAATGCTGGGCTTTCTCTCCCCGAAAGGCCCACGGTTGTAATATCCGGGAGGTCCTCCATGATAACCATTTCCGTTTCCATTAGCCCCTTGAAACGGTCGATTTTCACCATATTTCACTTCTTTAACCTTGTTATCTTCGTCAATGAGAGGACAATTGTTTGTGAGATGTCCCCCTCCACAGCTTTCACATCCTACTTGGATAGCATGAACACATTCCTTGAGCTTAAGCATGTCCCGTCCAAGATTTTCAAGCTTGCTAGTAATTGCGGCAATACCTTCAAGATTTCCGCCTAGGCTTCTTTGGCTTCCTCCATCGTGCCATTTTTGAGAATGATCGACCATTTTTTGAATGGCTTCAATGGCGAGGGAAGGAGTCATGCTTGGAATTGGTCCCTGGTAGTCCAACATCTGCTTGTAGCCACGTTGATACCTTTGTAGAAAATGTTGACCTTTTGCTGGCTGTTTAGGTCATGAGTGGGACATTTGTAAAGAAGATCATTGTATCTATCCCAATCTTGATACAACGTTTCATCGCCTTCTTGCTTAAAATTATGGATCTCCATGAGTTGATTAGATATCTTCGAAGGAGGACAATATCTTTGAATGAAATGCTTTTTTAGGAGAGCCCATGTATCTACTGCCCCGACGGGCAATCTTTCAATCCATCTTCTCGCTGCCCCAGTAAGTATCATGGGGAATATTCGAAGCATAACAGCATCATAAGAAACACCACGTATGTTGAAAAGGCTTGCGATGTACAAGACATTTTCAACGTGTTCATAAGCATCTTCGTCTCTGTTTCCCGAAAAATCTATTCCGCCCAAAATGGTAATGGGCTTGGCACGTAGCTCCCTCATAAACTGTTCTTTAATCTGGAAATGGACGTTAGCTCCAATAGCTGGCCTAACGAGCCCCGACCCTTGTTCGTCCCTAGTCAATGCCAAATATTCTTCCAGAGTGAGGTCATCAATGTTTACAACTTCCATGGTACCTGAAACTTAAAAAGAAATCATGAGTAAACAAGAATTTAAAATAAAACAAAAATAAAAGACTTAATGAAAATCCTAATATAACTCCGCGGCAGCGGCGCCAAAAACTTGATGCAGGTTTTCTAACCAGGTTTTAATATTTATAAAGTCTCGTTTACCTATGGTCCACCTTATGCACTCACGGGCAGTGTACCCAGTCGTGTGTAGTGTAGTAATCGGTAAAACCGAGGTCGTCCCAAGAGCTATGTGAGCGGATTCTAATTAAGTCTAGGTGTCACTGGTTTTAATTGTTTTTAGGTTTGAAATGATTATAAACTAATAAAACAAGAAATGAAAGTAAATAAATAAGACAGAGTTGTGATCAATAGGGGTAAAGTGTGCTAACCTAATTACTCATCCTATCATGTTATGCTCACGTCTAACTACTTCCAATTAATTCAAGTGGGGTTTTAAGTCGCTAGGACAACATTTGGTCAGTTCGTCCTAACCTATCAGCAAATGCTTCCACCGGAGATCAAGCTACTACCCTTGAAAGTCCAGTTGTTTTTAGTCCCCTAAGCCAAGTCATTAAGTACCTCTACATGCAAGATTCGCAACAATGAGTGCCCGGGCGCTAGCATCTTAGACACCCATCCCTAATTTCTTAAGTTCATCCAAACAGAAGGTGATCATTTGGTCAATTCGCACAAGCGAGGAAGGGTCGTCAGTTGGTCAATTCTTACCCTTCCCACTCAATCTACCTACTTAGGGTCAGTTAGTCAATTCTCCTAAGCAACTAGACACTACCGCCATTCAAAACTACCGAAGCTAGGGTAGCTACCAACGAACTATGCATGCATACACTAGAAACAATTATACGGAAGCATGTAAACGTAAACAAAACAATTAAGGAATCATAACTAGGCTAGCACCAAAGGTGCTTAGCCGATCATATTAAACGAAACCAAAGATTCAATGTTTGACATAATGAAATACATGAATCGAAAGTAAAAGAAAAGATAATCGCTAATGCTTATCGTTAGGGAGTGATTTCTCCCTTGGAGATGGCTCTGTATGCTCTTCAAGATATGCCTTTGGACCCCTCTTCACGTTCTCTGCTTTTTGGTGTGGAGTGAATGATGTGAAATGCAGAAATTAGAGCTTGTATTTATAGGCACGATCTAGTTACGACGTAACTTGAGTTGAGATTTACGCCGTAACCTCAATAATATCATAATAATGCTCTCATTAAGCTGGTTACGGCGTAACTCATGGAATTAATTACGTTGTAATCATTGGAAGGAGTTACGGCGTATCTGATGGCGGCGTGGAACATCCTTTGACCTAGTTGGTTACGACGTAATCTAGCTTTAGTTGAGAGTTACGCCGTAATTGATTGCTGAGTTGGTCTTCTGAGTCACGCGCTAGCTACGGCGTAATGTGAGAGTGGAGTTACGACGTAACTTCTTCACAGTAGGCATACGATCATAAATCCTTTAAGAAAATCTCCAAATCCGCGTCTCATTAGCTCCAGTGCTCGTAATTTACCTGAAATTGAAATATAAAAGAAAACAAGCGTGAATCCATGTAAATGATATAAAATACGAGCATTATCGGGGAAAATTAACACCTAATATTCAGGACTATTTGATGTTATCAATAATGTATTCAAAACTTTTTTTTAGTACATATAGCATTTTCTGTTTATATTGAATATAAATGATTTTTTTTTAAATAAACAAGAAGGGTGTTAATGTAGATTATATCAATTGTCGTGACTATATGACATGTCCTACTAGAAATTGCTAAAAATATGTAGCCATAAATTTAATAAACTATTGATTCTTTATTTAAAAGTGGATTGCAATGAATGACATGCATTTAGAGTTTTGTTGTTGGGAGTTGGCATTGAATTTCAAGCAGATATTTATTTAGTTTCTATAGAAAAAAACAAAATTGTTCTTTTATCTATACTATATATAAAGTGTTTTCTTATTGTTTTAATGTTGAAATTTAAGTGAAAAAAACCAAAATTATCCTTATTTCGTTAATTAATTTCACAATTTTTAACCATCTATCAATGTAATTAGGGGGATGACGTCACTAGCTCGAGATGACGGCATTAAGTGTAGAGACGAAACCCCTACCATTCTTAATTATTGTTAAGGTATCCTATATTGTACACATTAAATATATAGTGGGAATACATATTTACGTGCCCTCCTAACAAAGTTGTATGTGAAAAGTTCAAGGTTTGGAAACTTAATATAATATATTAGATTGTATGCTTCATATTTGAAAATCCGTATAGCTTTTATGGACTCAATGGTATATTTCATTAATCTATAGTTGTGATTGTAAAACTTGTTTATGTTAACTGGGTTTTTATTTATTTAAAGAAACTAATTTGACCTCTAATAAGTATGGGTTAACATGAATACATCAAAGCATTGAAGAGTTATAAGAATTAGTTTAAATTGGTGATTTCACTAGTTTGGCATATTTCTGCTTTGTAGTTTCAAATTTCACAATGTTGTTTTTTAAAAGGGTTAAAAGAATGTAACCATATGTTTCTAAAAACAATGTGAAGTGTAGTTTGGTTTTTGCATTAGTAGTGTTTCTCTTCTTTTGTGTTATCTTATATAGAGCTATATGTATCTTTTTTATATGTATAGTCTCATTTCAAGGTACTAATTTGCCCCCAATAATAATGGTCAAATTCTGTCACTGGTCACCTAAAGCGATGTGACGACGTCTGAGAACACTGATTGGTCACTAATAATCGAATAACTTCACTTTATAGGTACTTTTGGTGACGATGTCAGCTAAGATGGTCATGATTCAATCTATTGTCTTTTTCTTTAAAATTTATCAAAATGAGCTCAAATCATGTCTAATTCCAGCAAATGCATAGACTTCAACCAAAAAACCAAATATGAAGGATTTTAAGCCAAAATAAACATAAAGTGAGGCAAAATGCACTAAATTATGAGGTAAATGACCCCAAAAATCACTAAGAAGTTGCTCCTCGTCATTAAACAACTTATCAAACCACTATTTTGGCAAAGGTCGTAGTAATGTCTGATCAGCCCACGAGATAAGATTGGCCAAGCTAATAGGGTGCTCAACTTGTCCCACCAACATTTGACCGAGAACCAAAACTTTCGAGCAATAGGGCAGTTGAAGTGAGCAAGAAATACAAAAAGGTACTTTTATTTATCAATATTGAATACTGAATAATCAGGGAACGCAAGAAATTTTGACATCTGATGTTCCATGTCTGACGCGTAATCAGGGAACGCAACTGCATTGAGCATCATTTTTCAATATTGAAAACTGAATAATGAGGTGGATAAAGTTCACATCATTAATAATCTGTCAATATTGAATGCCGATGCTCAACGTATGTCACATAAGATATGTTATGGCCTATAAAATTAATATTATAAGGTTATAATAAATTGATTTACAGTCCGAAAATTGTTATCTAATACATGCACAAACCACTGGAATGATGGGTATAGTGTCTATAGCAGGGATTTTAAAGGTATTACCAATATCCGTACCTAATAGAAGAATTTGCAACTCATATTCAACATAAATTGTTTGTAGATATGAACAGATATGGTAATTATTTTCTTTTGTTCCACATACCATGACAATACATTAGATATTTATAAGGAGTTTTGGAATGGTGTTTATTTTTACATGATTTTAATCGCCGTTAAAAAGCACACATCCTGTTACACAAGTTTGTAATACGATTGCCTTCTATGATAGATAAGGATATAAGGGCAGGATTCAAAGTGTTAATGTTAGAGGAATTCGCATATGGCTATTGCTTTTCGATTTCGTTGATGATACTGCTGATCATATGATTAAGATTGTTTGTGAAATGATAAGACTGCTAATGTAAGTCAAGGAAAAATACTCCAAGTGTTTTAATGCTGCTGGTCAAAGGGTTAAGACTGTTAGTTAAAGTTAAGATTGTTGGCAGACTTCATAGGAGAATACTTTGAGTGGTTAGTACTATTAGAACAAAGTTAATGTTGTCAGTACTAAGTTACAACTGCTGATGAGTTACTGTTGCCATAGTAAAAGTAAACACTGCTTGATGATATTGATGATCATATGATTAAGACTGTTTATAAATTGATAAGACTGTTAATTTATTTCAAGGAAAAATACTCCAAGTGTTTTAATGTTGTTGTTCAAAGGGTTAAGACTGTTAGTTAAAGTTAAGACTGTTGGCAGACTTCATAGGAGGATACTCCAAGTGATTAGTACTGTTAGTACAAAGGTAATGTTGTCAGTACTAAGTTACGACTGCTGAAGAGTTACTGCTGCCATAGTAAAAGTTAAGACTGCTTGTTGATTTTGATAGTACTGTTTATCAGATATACATGCAATATCTATAGTGCTAATAACATTTGTATTCTTACTTGTTGGAACAGGAATATAAAACTGTGATTGTTGGAATAGTTGGAAACAAACACCTAAAGGCATAAAATCGGCACACAAACTATTTTTATTTAACTAATTTTCTAAACGGCCAACATTATTCAAGCACAATATTCATCGTGGTACATCCAATATTCCATTCGGATTCATCTCCGATAACTGTAAATTTTCTTGCCTTTTTCTTGCCACGTGAACAACCATCCTCATCAGCGTCGGGGTCATCATCCTCAACAGTTGTTAGTTCGGCATCAGAGTCTTCAAATACAAAGCTGGATCGGTGTAAAAGAAGAAAAGGTACGTTAATGCAAAATTCCACTTACTAATATCACTTTTAAAACGGATAATTATTAGCCAACCTTTTATCATTTATATCCTCAACAGATTTAGCTGGGGTAGACACAGTCGGGTCCTTTACCAATCTCTTTAATGGCGAGATTTTTTTGGGTGAGGCAGCAAGATGTGTGCTTGAATCGACACCCTCACCCACTGCTTGGGTTGGATGGACCTTCCAACATGTGAAGCTCTCAAATGGCCCATGCTCAAAGTAACTGTTGGACTTCAACTCAAACACGTGTGTGGTACCAATGAGGTTTGCTATCGTTTGAGGTACATTCGGATGATCCTCTGAAACCTTTAATATATGGTAAGTAGATGACATGGTTCATATTTAATTTACTCAATATAAATGTACCTCATCATCCGACTCTACTATTGACTCAGCTGAGCACCCAACCAACTCTGTTGAAGTTTCATCAAACAGAACAAACGACGGACTCTGTTCCGTCCGACACATCAAGTTCAAGCCTATACCTGGGAGTGCTCCACAGACGTCAGGTAAAGTAGATTTAATATTAATATTGTTTGCCATTGGGGGTTATAAAAACAATATTACCTTAAAACTGGGTAGGAAATGGCCTTGTCACATGAATCACACCAAAACCGCCCTTGTTCACGGGTGGCACCTTTCTACACTTGGCGTCACCGCACGACGGGTAGTTCCAACCATTTCTAGTCCTAACACCATCAATCCTAACCATATAGTTGTAGGTCAAAGGCTGCACAAACATATAAATTATAAGTTGAATGATATGTTTATCATCACACAATGTTAAATGTGTAAATTGTAGCTTACATTGTTCTTCCGGTTGCGGGCCCAAAGAAGCAGGTTTTCCAATGTCCCATCCTTTGGCACGGAAATGTCAGCGGGCAAAGCAACCTTATTCATTTCCATATGACTGTAGGACATAACCATAGCTGGTGTTAGCACAAGGGATGACTTATGATCCGTCGTTAGGAATAGTGAGATTCAAGGATGAGACCGATGACATAGCTTACCAAATGCCGTTTAAGATTGAGAAATTTTCCTCATTATCCAATGATGAAAAAGAACTTAAGCTATCGGTCTACTATAGGAATGAGGAGGATAAGGTGAAGGGAGTAGATTATGTGATGGATAAGATTTTTGGTTTCTATAAGGATTGCTTGAAACTAGGACCGGAATATAGAACCGATTGGGGAGAAGATGACTTCTTAGAAAGGTGCATAATAGGGCACTACTATAACATGGAAAACCCCAATAGAGACCATCATGAGGAAGAAGGTGATGGTAATGAAGTCAAGTGGGGAACACGACTTCGAGTCTAGCTAAAAGACTCATAAATAAAGAAAAGCGCTTCGTGGGAGGCAACCCATGCTTAATTGTTTGCTTGTTTGTGTGTCGTATATCATTTTATTGATTGTTTATTCTCATGTTTGAATTTGTGAAAATGCTTTATTTTGTCTTTAACCTCGTCTTAATTACATATAAAGGTATTTTACAAAAGGGATAAGTGTAGGGAAGATTACACACGTTTTTAAAAGAACGTAAACATGAGAATTATGATTATTGAAAAGATATACATGTGTGTTTGTTAGAGTCAAATGCTTGTATCGAGTCATAATAGATGTTTTGCAGGAATTTTTCCAGATTTTAAAGATGTAATTTTTCCAGAAAAACGCAGCAGAACAGTTTCTGTCATGATCACCTGACGGCGTCAGGATCGCAACCTGAAGGAGTCAGGAGGAGCAGAAACCACTTATTTAACTTTCTCTCATTTTCTGTGCTACTTATAAATTTTTAGAATTTCTCAGGTCTTAATTTTCCAGAAAATCTGCAAACATCCATTCCACAAGCATTATATCCTAGTTTAGTAGAGTCATATATAGTGTTACCGCCGATTTTACGCGAAGGTTTCGTTTGTTTTCTTAAAGTGTGCATGTTTTATTTATCAAGAAGAAGATACATAAGATTGGATGGAGCTTTTCACGCATACATTCTTCTTGAAGAAGAAGTTAACCACTACTTCACACGGATCCTACCGAGCTAATCAGGGAGTATTAGTTTCGCGCTCGTTTTAATTACCTTCCATCATCATAACTTTGATACTTTCGGGGAAAATTGGGGACAATGTTCAGTTTAAGTGTAGGGAGGGAAAATAAAACGGGGATTTTGAAACTATGCTTATCCTTGACTATTTGCCTTGTCCAATATCATTTGTGTAATAAACCATGAGAAATATCGGTTAGGGTAATTTTGGCACCAAATTTAAAATTTTTCATGACATGTAGGAGTGGGCCATTAGTCTTAATAAAGCGTCTCATGGATAGGAAGTTATATGACTAGCACAAAAACCCTTTACCGCTCAATTCCACCCCAAAAATGTGAGGTTCACCCTTAGATTTGTAGGAATTAAAGCATTTACCTTTAATGCTTAGAGAGTGTACCGGTAGTATAATAGATTCTAGAACTTATTTTGTGATGCATTCCGATATCGCTAGTGAGACTACACTTGTGTAGTTAGGAATAACTAAATGATAAGAGGCATTAGGATAACCCTTGTTTGATACCCGTATTATAATTACTTCTTCCACATCGGTTGAGTAATTCCCCCACACCCTTGCGTTATACTCATCTTTAGTACACGATACCCCTAGTTAACCCCTCAGAGCCTATCCTTTTCGCGATTCTCCTGATATTTCGGCTTTCTAAAATATCAATGAAGAGTATTTTTTACAATCCACCGCCAAATTTACACCCAAATCGCCTTAGCCTACCTTGTACGCACTCACTTTTAGTGCATTATTGTTATCATACTAAACCCTTAGTTCAATTATCTAGTTACTTGCATAAGTTGCTAAGTCGAGTCGTATCCTTTGTACACAGTTTTGGGACGATTGGGACTCATGGGAAAAGTTAAATTTTATGAAGTGACGGAAAGGAACGTTAAATTCAAATTCCCTTTATTTACGTAATAATGTACTCCAAGTGTTTTGATCTTTTCAATTCGGGTCAAATTAGTGTTCGAGTAATAAAAACTCAAGTGTAGGGATGTGCCTATAAATCCCTATTATTTTGATGTTATCGTAGAGGATGGTAGAGTAAAAGTGTATGAAAAAAAATAGAAAAAAAAGAAAAAAAAAGAATGTCGAAAAAAAAACAACATACGGGCTACCCTCCTACATTTATCTTTAAATTTATGTTTGTTTGTTTCAAAGTTATCTAGAGTTTAGAGTGTCGAGTCTTGGCTTAGCAACGCCATTCTTCTCATGCTTGTAACATAAAGATTTTTGACTTGCCACCACTAAATCGCCTATCCAACCAAACCCTTTGTTTCCCTACCGTAAGCCTAATGTTACAACCCTTTAAAAGACCTCGTAGATAGTTTTTCCTAGGTGCTTACGCCAAAGTGATGGAGGTTTGATCTAGTCTCAAGCCTATGGTAATCTATGTACTAGGATCGGTTAATGAGTGTTTATCTTCCATTTCTAATTTGATATATTTCATATACACCCGAGAGATGAGAGTATCCAAACACCACTTGTGAGTTGCTAGTATGTAATTTTCGTGCTTGTTATGACTTTTGCGGGGCTTATACTTGTTGTGAATTGTTCTAAACTAATGCGTCATAACCCCTAATTTATAAATTGATTGGCCAAAAGCACATTTGCTTGAGGACAAGCAAATACCAAGTGTAGGGATATTTTATAAGGATTTAAAAGGTACACTTTTAAGGGGTCATTTAAGCCCTTAATCGATCACTTTTATATCCGTTACTGTTTAATTTCGTTCCTTTTCACTTTTTAGGTCTCTTGAATGCAAAATGCTTGAATGATACATATTTGGACGAAAAGGCTTGAATATGTGAAGAAAATGGCCAAAGTCAAGATCGAGACACTCAAGCTGCTGGAAACGCACCTGACGGCGTCACAGATAAAGGGCGACGCCGTCCCTATAATTGCGACGGCTCAGAAGTGAAATTGCTATTTTGTACCTGACGGCGTCAGGCTTTAAAGAGTAGGGCGTCACAACTAAGACGCCTAGATTCAGATTCCGACGGCGTCAGAAGATGAAGCCGACGACGTCACAACCACAAAGTGACGCCATCACAAAGTTGACTTGGTCAAGACGAAACCCTAATGGCGGCGATCTGACGGCGTCACAATTAAAGAGTGACGCAGTCGCAGTTGTAACTCTATATATAGAATTCGAATTTTCAGACTTTTGGGAGGTAGAATTGTGGAGTAAAACCTAATAACAATTTTTGGCTGTCTTGGGCAGTATCTTAGGGTTGTCATACCCTGTTTTACAACAAGATAAGTAATTTACTTCATTGATTTAATTATGTTTTCAATTGTATGTGTGTATGCTTGCATGTTCACCATGTCCGGCTAATTTACTTGTGTGTTTGCTTAGATCTATGAAGCCTAGGTATTGAATATTGATTGGTTGTCTCTTATCTTAATTGTAATTGGCCTAGGATTGCAATAGGCCATCGTTGTGTTTTTAATGCTTGAGTAATCTTTGTGAACATTAGTTTATAGTCGCCTAGAGTTGTTGTAGGCTAAAAATCCAAAGATAACCTTAGAGTTAATTTATGAATCCTAGAGATTTTGTAGGCAATAACCTTAAGGTAGTCTCAAAGAGTTAGGGAAGAAAGCATACTCTACGACCTTAGAAGACACAACACGTTAAGAATAAAGACGTGAAAATTCAACCATCAATAGGAGATAACTAGGGAGTAATAGCATCTAGGTAAACACATTTTTAATCATCATACGAGCACACATCAATTAGACATAGACTACCCCTTAGCTTAGTTAATTAGAATAGATAATAGTAGAGTAATCGGTAGAAATACCACCCTCCAAATCCAATACCCCGAGATTCGTAATTTCAATTTTATAAAAAAATATAAAAAAGATAAAAAATAATCTTCCTCAACCCCAACCTTAGCGTAGTAATTTCTCACTAGCATTCCTATTCCCTAGAGAACGATATCAATCCCGAGGCTGACCCTAATACTACACTACAACGATTAGGTGCATTGCCTAGGTGGTTGAAAAACTTGCTCGAAGAAAAGGAAGTTTCCTTTGACCCCGAACGCGCGTTGTACGCGTATCACTAATAATGCATAGCGTATGTACTATTGTAATCTTTGACATTCAGTGATGTCAATACAACCAGGCACATGCCAGCATGCTTTGTCTTTTTCTCTATAAGCACGTCTCCCAAGCTTCCCCATAGCGTCACTCGGACTGATTTCCCACTAGATCCAAAACTTAAAAATTGATTTGCATTTTATGGTATAGGCTAAACAATACATGTAATATATAACATGTATGCACATATATTTACTGCAACGTACAAACCTTTTATTTGCCATGTAAAAATCAATGGTTCAATAGCCTAATACATAGTATGTACGCTTAAAAAATCACGGAAACATACTAACCTTTGATTTGCCAGGTAAAAATCAAGGGATCGAGAGCCTGACTTTTGCTGAGTTTTGCTGCCCACATTCGTCACATAACCGGCTACATCTGTAAGGTAATGATCTACATATCAGAATGCATGCATAACACTAATAACAAAAGGCAACGAAAGTATTGTTTAAAAAAAAGCTTACCAACCAAATACTTGTTATCTGTACTTTCCAGGTTTTCCAAATATTGAAGCTCAAAAGGGTACCTCTCAAAGCCTGCATCCTTAACAGTCAAATTCTTTACCGTTGTTGTCCCATCAAATTCGAGCATGAAGGGATCACGTTGCATAATACGGTAATCATCCTTATTGGGCTTGACCACAAAGTCTTTAATAGAATAAACCAACCCTTCTTTCAACTTGACAAAATTATGAGCAACGTGGTTCCTTGCAGTACAATGAATTGAACCACCCTGCAAAACAGTCAAACAACATTAGAACCAACTGTATTTATCACATACTGAGTTATGCAAAACAGTCAAACAACAATTGAACCAAAAGGTTATTTGTCAAATACTAAGTGTAAGTATGTTTTAACAACATTATAACCAAACAGTTATTCATCAGTTGCTACTTTTAAATATGTTTTCCTTTACCAAAAGGTTATTTGTAAAATACTAAGTGTAAGTATCTTTTAACAACATTAGAACCAAACAGTTATTAATCAGTTGCTGATTTCTAATATGTTTTACTTTGGAATCAGAGACTACAAAGTCTGTGCTGAGATAGCGCCCGGTGACTGCATTGGCATCCCACATTCTGCAAACCATCACCATGATGGTTCCAGTCACACCGACATCAAGGTCATCTAAAAACAACAAACGGTTTGGTGATGCAACTTCTTTGCCCATGGTTTGTGAAGATTGGATTGACATGTTGAAGTAGAATGCAATAATTATGATGAAAGATTAACTGAAGCACATCTAATTTATAGATGAACGATTCTTAAATATTGTAATTACTACATGATGTAGATATTCTTTTCCCATGTAACATATACACTTACTAAGTGCCTCAATGCATACATTAACACCTCGCCATGTAACATCTACGATCAATAGGTGCCTCAATGAATATATGAACACTTCATATGTCTCTCAATAAATACACTTGCAACTCGCATGGCTATTTTCATTTCAAATATTGTGTCATTAATGCATGCTCCCCAATGATTTTTTGTACTCAATCAGAGACGAACTCATGATTTTTGAAAGGGTGTTGCACAATTTTTTTTATAATTATGAGTACTAAAGTTGTCATATAAAAAATTTATTAGGTAAAATCGGGGGTTGCACATGCCCCAAAAAGACATATTTTACAAAAAAAATTACACTTCGTGACCAAAAAATAGGTATAGCCCGTGTCAAACCCGGCTACCATGTGGGTCCATCCATGTACTCAATATTTCAATATATATGATATTAAACTCAAATATAGTGACGGGGTGTTTTTCTAAGCTTATTCACTACATATCATAAGCTTTTTATTTTAGTTTATAAACTTATACAATTGAACTTATGGATTTTATAAGATCAAATACAAAAACAAAGCCTAGCAAATTTCCAACAATCTTATAAATCTATGCATCGAATAAGTTTAAATAAACACCTCCAAATATATTAACTAGTTTTGTTCCAGTTTTTAATAATACAAATGTTTAAAAAATGAGTTAAAAAAAGTTTTGAAGATGTTACTTTTTACAATTAAGAAAGTCATCACTTTCTCTTAGAGCTTGATCATATCAACATTAAATAATTGAAGCAACATAATGGTAAATATTTTTAAATGAATAACACAATAGTAAATAAGTTTTTCAAAAACAATTAGTTTTTAAAAAACTCGGGATAGGGTAAAAAGACAATTATTATATCCTCGTGTGCATGTTATGTGATGGGATTTAATTGAAGAACGTAACGAGCGTTAATGAAAAAGATCAACAGACAATAGTGTTACAAAATTCATTATAACGATTAGTTATGCAAAAAAGAAGGATGATGGACGAGGGTGACCGGTGTAATTTTCTATTTTTCTATTTCAGACATTAAAAAAACTCAGGCAAGACCCCTTTCCTACAACGAAGTCGTTAAATTTATAAAGAATACATAAGCATGAAACATAAACCATTATAACATATACGGCCTTAAATATAACATAGTTATGGGCGTAAACGAGTCGAGTCGAGCTGAGTACTATCAAGTTCGAACTCGACTTGATTACTAAAACTCGAGCTCGAAACTCGATTCGAGCTCGATCGAGCTTTGGATTTCAAGCTCGAGCTCGACTCTTCATCTTAAACTCGAGCTCGAAACACGACTCAAGCTCGATTATTTCCACATTAAAGCTCAAACTCGATGGAAAATTGCATATCAAACTCGACTCGACTCGATTGTATGACAATTATGTAACTACATGTATATAAAAGGGTAAAAGTGTAATATTGTTGAAGCTCGATAAGGGTTCGCGAGCCTCACGAGCCGAGTATTTTCGAGCTCGAACTCGACTTGAAAGTGTACTCGAGTAGCTCGAGCTCAAGCTCGACTCGTTTATATCGAGTCGATTTTAAGTAATTTACGAGTCGATCTCGAATAGCTCGCAAGTTGTCTCGTCTCGTTTACTCCACTTAGCAACTAGCCAGCCAAGACCTTAGGTTACAAATATACATATTATGAGTACATCAAGTCATTCTAGACTTCTAGTACTATATATAGTAAGTTGATTACAAGCCAGTTTGAGCATTTAGTAGTTAAACAAAACACACACACACATAAACAGTGAGATAAAGATGGTGTTGAAGGTGAATATAGGAGTCGTGGAAGATGTCGAAACGTCAGAACCAGTGAGCCCAACAGGGCAGTACTTCAACAGCTCAGCACTTTCGGTTTCAATCATTGGCATCTTAGAGTTTGAAAACCCCTTCGATGACTCTTCAAGCCTTGCACTCATTAAGAATGTGTTTCTTCCTATCAACCCTCGTTTCTCTTCCATTTAATTCTTTTTTCTCACTCTCTTTCGTATCTTAATCTTTCATACACATTTCCAAGAGAATTATATAAGTTCATTGTTAATTTGTTACACAACCTATATACTTTTTTCTACTTTCAAAATAATCACTAAAGTTAGGGCTAATAACCTATTAAAACACTATACTTGTCAAGAATAGCAGTTCTGCGTAACTAACTAAAAAAATAACTCTTTTAGACATTAATGTTGAGACCATTTTACCATTTGAAAAATATTTCAAAAAAAAAATCGTAAAAAAATTTCAAAAATTTTTGGAAAAAAATTTTGAAAAAAAAATTAAAAAAATATATATTTTAGAAAAAAAAATTCGAAAAAAAAAGTATTTCGAAAAATATTCAGAAAGGGTAAAATGGTCATAATATGGTCATAATACTTAAAAAAGACAAAAATGTCAACATTAATGTCTAAAAGAGTTATTTTTTTAATTCGCTACGTAGAACTACCATTTTTGACAAGTATAGTTCTTTAAAAAGTTATTAGCCCGTAAAGTTATTGACAAGGAAATTTTGGGAAGTTGACATATCTTTTGACACATTGTTAATTGTACTAAAAGGTTGAAGATGGAGAGGGAGACAAGCACTGGAAGAGGGTTGAAGTGAAGGCAGAAGATCATATTAAAGTCGCTCGTTTTCCTGAAGGTTTATCGGTCGAATCTTATGATCATTATTTCAATGATTATTTGTCGAAAATAGCTATGGATCCACTCCCTCAAACAAGGCCATTATGGGAAATTCATATTATTAAGTACCCAACAAGCAATGCATCTGGTAGCGTTGTTTTTAAGCTTCATCATGCACTTGGAGATGGTTTTTCGCTTATGGGTGCACTTCTTTCATGTCTACAAAGAGCAGACAACCCTTCTCTACCCTTAACATTTCCAAACTTTCAAAAATCATCCAAGGCAGATAATGAGATTAAGAGCTTAATTAGTGATCTACCAAAGGCATTGAGTGGTGCACTAAACACAGTTTTGGATTTCGGTTGGAGCATTTTGAAGAGTAGTTTCTTGGAAGATAGTCGAACACCGATACGCTCAGGCAAAGATGGGGTCGAGTTCCAACCGATCAATATAATGACAATGACATTCTCTTTGGATAAAATAAAGCAAATTAAGTCCAACCTTCATGTAACCAACTGGCTTAGCTCAGTTGGCCACCTTGGAGTCTTTAGGGGCTCTTGAGGAAGGGAGGTCTTGAGTTCAAATCCTGCAAGGGGTTTGAATGAGGGATTTTCCTTCAAGGTAGTCCTTTAATGAAGGGGTTTGGGTCAGTAACTCCAGGTTCGAATCTTGGAAAATGCAAAGGTTTACCCCTATTAATTGTCGTGCCTTCGGGCGGATTAGTAGGGGGTTTTCCCCCCATCGGGTATTTGAAATAGGCATTTCCGCTTCAAGGGAGCTCTCTAGCGCGGACCCGGTTTAGACAACGTAGTCTAGACCTCCCACTGTCAAACCGCGACACGAAGCATTTAATAAGAAATTCACCATTCAAAAAAAAAAAGTCCAACCTTCATGTGGTAAGCATCTACTTTTCAATAAATTCTATTTAAGGCTATAAGGTTGGTGTCCTATGTTTTGTTCAAACCTTAAAAGTTAAAACTAATGCACGGGACCAGCTAATTATTGGTAGACTGGAAAAATATGTTTTATTTAATGCATGTTACGGTGGACACGGAATTAAATAGCTTTTGCTAGAGGGTTAATTAATACCGTATTTCTTACGATCCCGATCCTAATCTTATTCATATTTTTTACGATCCCGATCCTAATCTTATTATCTTATGATTTTACGATATCATAAAGTAAAAAGTATTCGGATCTAACATAAAAAGCTTAAGATTTTATAGGATCTCAATCTTGACCATAAGATCTTAAGATTTATTCCAATCCGGTTTTACTTTTCTCGAACTGCAAACTAAAAAACTATAAAGTTATAAATTATGTTTTCTAGAATTTTAAAAACAACATGTGAATCTTTTTAAACATTTAATATTCATAATTTAGAACAACATTTTCATGAAACATTTATATAATTTTTTGTGTATGATATAATAATTTGCAGATTTAAATAAATTACAAAAACTATTAAGAAAATGACATTATAGTAGGATCTTAGGATCCCAATCCGATCTTACGATTTCGATCTTGCAAAACTTAAAACGATCTTGAGTAAGAACTCGATCTTGAAAATCTTGTTTCTTACTGATAACAATGACAAAGTTTATAGGATCATCTTTAGCCCTTGGATGACATGAGATGATTATAACTTTTTCTGAATTGAAATACGTACTTTGATTTATTAAACGAAACTCATTAGGAGGTCTAGGTTATATACAACTAATTATGTGTTTAAGATAAGATCCAGGCAAGTAATAAAAAGGAAAGGAAGATATAAAGACGCGGTGAAGCACCCAACAAGGTTGTCCAAGATGGAAGTGAGGAAAAACCGAGTTATGTTGCCGGTAGTTTTCCGTAAAAGGATGGTATCCTCGTTTCCCGCTCGTTCCTACAAAAAAGACGGTTCGTTTGTCTGATGGGGTTGAGTTGGGTTTATGGGATAAAAGTTAAAAAAATATGTTTGTTTGAGGTACCTAGGTTTAGGATTTGGGCATGATGCTCAGATATATAGGGTTTCTATAAGGGTCAAGTTATTAATACGGTGGCTATGTTTTTATTTCAACGGTGGCTATGAATAGGTATGACAAATAGTACACAAATAGTACTGTTTACTCTGTCCTTGTCCCTTTCTTGTCTTGACCTTTTTTTTTTTTTTAAATAGAAATAAGTGTGTGTATAATATGTGAGTGTATAATAATGTATATAATAAGTGTGTGTATAATAATGAGTGTGTGTATAATATGTGAGTGTATAATAATGTATATAATAAGTGTGTGTATAATAATGAGTGTGTGTATAATAATGTATTGTACATGTATAATTATTTAGTTTGTATAATAGCACGCTAAATATTACCACATTAAATAACTGCAACAACAACTTTTATTATTAAATTAAACGTCAACGTTAACATATTATTTAAATACACCAACATCTACTACATATGAAGATTATTCATCTCGTTTAAAAGATCATGGAGCCTTGCACCCGACTGACAAGCGTGATCCTCAGGATTCCTTGCCAATTCTAACTCCATCTCCAGCGTCTTTATTTTTGTCTTTAACAGCTTGATCTCATTATCTTTAGCAACGCTAGTTTGAGCACTTCGTTGAAGATGAGGCTTGACTTAAGTACCGTCTTTCAAATTCATCTTTCCAACTGAAGTATCGACACCCATAGTCATTTGTACTTGGCTGTTACATGTTAAGAAAATAATAAGAAACGTATTTTTAACAAACAAATTATTTACATAAAACCCCTAAGCAAACGTATGATTATTTACCACTGAAGAGGACATGCATATCTGAGGTCGGCAGGAAAGGATTTCGTGGATTCCGTTCTATAATAAATCCTCTATTACATCGACACTGAGAAAGGATTTCCTTGCCCCCCTGACAAAAGAATTTGCATGAATCATAATCAATCATTTACAACAAAAAACATGTATCATTTACAATGTTATTATTAATTTAAATATAAACAGTAATCAATCATTTACAACATAAATCAGTAATCAATCACTATGTTTACAACATAAATCATTAATCAATTATTTTCAACATAAATCAGTATGTCAGTCACTATGTTTATAATTATTTACAACATGAATCATTCACTATGATTGTCGATGCCTATATAATGATTCCCACTGGGATGCAGCTTCGGATTTGTGCCTCCTCCATTGTGGGTGGAGATGCGGAAGTGGAGAATGTTCGTCTAGCGTCACACAATGTAATGACCTACTTCGCCGTTCCCCCACACGGGCTATCACAAGGGGTGTCAGTTCTTTGTGAGAAGTCGGACCATTGATAGCGGAAAACACATATTCCAACCCTGTGAGATATAAATGCAACGGTGTCGTCTAATCAGTTACTGCAATAACCAACCTCGTGTTTGGCATGTCCATATAGCGATCAGTCGGTGCATTTCCTTCTCCGGACCAGTCTATTGTACGACGAAGTTCGTTAAAACCATCTTCCCCCCACAAACCCATGTAAACCTGCCAATTTAGGTCCATCTGTTGCAATAACATCTGCCTAACTTGGCACCACCAATCTTGTTGTTCCCAAACACCATGGGCAACGCACCGAAACCCACAATTTCCGTCACCCACCACATTATATATACTGATTATGTATGGATGCCAAAGGACTGGAAGCATACTCATAAGCATTTCGCTTTCTGCATCTCCATCGTACAACATGTGTCTTATAGCGGTGCTTCTTCGGTGATCACTAGGACCCGTGAAAGAACTATGTCGGGCAGGTTCTTTGTTGAAGTTCGGGACTTGTGTAGATCTTGTAGCGGTGCTTCTTCGGTGATCTACGGTTGGAACTTCATTCAAGTCCGGAACTTGTGTAGCCTTGCCCATTTTGTCCTTTGCGCTCGGGACGTCCACGGTATTTTTCTGAATAACAGGTTCCCGTGTGTCATCGGATGCAGGTTGGTATATCGATCTCAACTTCGTTATCATATTATTCTTGACAAACGACGATGCTTTGGTAAAAACATTCCTGAATTGTCGAATGTCATCTCTAAACGAAGTATCATCATCATCATCATCATTACTGGAAGAGCCGTCTTGGCGTTGCCTATTGATATTAGGCCACGGAACATGTAGGGTTCTCCAAAAAATATTAAGTTCTTCTAGTGGAATGGGGAGTCCTGAAATCATTAAAAGTGGTATATTACAATGACGCCCGTAAATCACTGATATTAATGGGAAAACAACTTGATAGTTATAAATGTACTTACCATGATATACATAGTATTGCATCTCGTGAAAGCATGGCAGTCCGTAAATTGTATGCAACTTATGGCTACAATCTTCTACGGTGATAGACCGATGGAGTTCTTTGTGAGTTGGAAAGCATGGTGAGAAACTTTATACCACAATTCTTGAAATAGTAGAAAATTACAATCATTTATTTTCTCGCCGATGCTTCTATTTAAACTCTCTTTTATCGAATTTTCTTGCGCAAAGATAATCTTATCGATTGCACTCAACAACCTGTCTAAATTGGACTGTGTGCCGCCCAAATATAATTTCAACAACGCGTGGTGAGCCTCAACTCTACACGTTGTTGTCTGGCCGAAGGAGCGATATTCATCGGTGATGTACGAGACAAACATGTGTCTGTAATCGTAGCCATTATCCAATACTCAGCGATCGCTGAAAAAAACACAGTGAATTAATCAAAGGTCATTCGGGTGCTTATTAATTGAATAATAAAAAAATATATAATTAACAATTTATTACGCGCATGGTTGACCAAGCGTTGTCGTAGGCGCTCATACTGTTGCTCGAACAAGGGGCGTGTCGGAGCTTTAACCAACCGATCCCATCTCTTTTTAATGGAGTCATACTCATCTAACCCACCGCATCTGTTTCTCATAAACCTCATCAAATTTTGCTCTATATGCCATCGACAGAGTAATTTGCGAGCGGTAGGGAATTCTGCTCTACATGCCCCAACCAACGCTAAATCTCTGTCGGTGACAATAACACGTGGGTAGTATCTTTCGTCTATCACCTCTTTTATGCGTTGCAATACCCATTCAAAATTATGCCCCTTTTCACCGTGTATAAAGCTGTACGCCATTGAAAATGTTTTATTCGTTGGAGTTACTCCAACAATTTCCAACAATGGCAATTTAAACTGTGTGGTATTGTACGTGGAGTCCATCAACATGATTTCAGGGAACGTACGCCATAGAGCATTCGAAGTGGGGTGAACAAAAAATAGCTCCTCAAGCTCATTATGGTCATTCACCCTCGGGTAATATGCATAACATGAATCCGTCAGATGCCGGCGTAAAGGACTTGAATTTGAGTTCTATCACCTACTCGTGGCTCTCGGAACTTATCAAGTGCGTTATAAATAGTTCTAACGCTAGACACGTTATCCGGATTACGTTCCTTTATTGTCGAAAGTATATTACGTGGTGGTACGCTATACTCTGACAATTCTTTGACCAAACTCAACTCATCATCTTTTAATCGCATTGCATATGGCATACCATGCAACGACTCTAGCAACTCATGATTATGGCTATCACACTTCACCCTCAAAATCCAATTATATTGTGTTGGTCTATATTTCGCAACTAATCTGAATGGACAATTGCTTTTTTTGTTTTGGTTTTCCGTTTCCCACTACCGTGATATTCATAAATCCCGCTCTTTGTACACATATAATTAATTTCCATCATCTGACCATTTTCTGATTTGGTTCTCTTTTTAACAATGACAAAACCGAGCCCGAGGCTATATTTGCACCCACTCAGTTATTTCTTCGCGTGAAACGGAAAGCCTGAAAATACATAACAAATTTTATAACACACTTTTTTTTTTAACTAATACTTTTTTTAATACTTTTATAACGGAAAGCCCCGAGGCTATATTTACCACTTGTCTGATAAATGGGCAATCCTCTGATACTTCCTCGTGAAAACGGAAAGCCTGAAAAATAAAAAACACAACATTTAAAACTAATACACAATTTTATAAATAATTTTTTTATAAATAATTTTTTTAACAAAGTTTTATTAATACTTTTAAAACTAATACACAATTTTATTAATACTTTTAAATCTAATACAAACTTTTAAAACTAATACAAAGTTTTAAATCTAATACAAACTTTTAAAACTTTTAAAACTAATACTTTTATTAAAACTTTTAATAATACTAATACTTTTAAAACTTTTAAAGGGTTGAGTTATTGATACGGTGGCTATGTTTTTATTCATACGGTGGCTACATTTTTATTTTTTTATTTTTTATTTTTTTATTTTTATAATTTTGTTTATATCAAAAGCTATAAACGAAAATGCGGAACTGTAATATAAAGTTTAATAAATGGCACGCTTAAACATCAAAAATGTGAACTGACAAAAACGTGTTGTACTGAAAAAAGCGGGAGACAAAGGGGGGACAAAAAGTGCAGGCCTACGGGTTAGACCCCGTAGGAATAGTGTATCACCTTTTAAAACTAATACAAAGTTTATAAGTGTGTGGTTGTTGAGTGTGGTACGCGTTCGTTGAGTGTGGTACGCGTTTTCTCTCTGAGTTGATATCTTGTCCTCTCTCTCTCACTATCTCATTCATTCAACTCTGTTTCTCTCTCACTATCTCTATCTCTCTAAAAGTTTTTAGATTTAGATCTAAAAACATATAAGATCGTGGTGTTTTTGGTTATGTTGTGGTGATATTGCTACTGTGGTTCTTTGATGGTGAGTTTGTGATGTTGAGTTTGTGATGTTTGGGTAAATCTGGGTACTTTGATGGTGAGTTTTTGATGTTCCTATCATTTATGGGTAGATTGTGGGTTTAATTTCATGGATTTGTAAAAATAAAAACCTATTTTTTTAGGGTTTGGTAAATCTAGGTACTTTGATGGTGATTTTGTGATGTTCCTATCATTTATGGGTAGATTGTGGGTTTAATTTCATGGATTTGTAAAAAAAATAAAAAACGCCTTTTTTTTTTTTAGGGTTTGGTAAATCTGGGTACTTTGATTGTGATTTTGTGATGTTCCTATCATTTATGGGTAGATTGTGGGTTTAATTTCATGGATTTGTAAAAAAATAAAAAACGCCTATTTTTTTTTAGGGTTTGGTAAATCTGGGTACTTTGATTGTGATTTTGTGATGTTCCTATCATTTATGGGTAGATTGTGGGTTTAATTTCATGGATTTGTAAAAAATAAAAAACGTATTTTTTTTTAGGGTTTGCAACTAAATCTGGGTACTTTGATAGTGAGTTTTTGATGTTCCTATCATTTATGGGTAGATTGTGGGTTTAATTTCATGGATTTGTAAAAAAAATAAAAAACGACTATTTTTTTTAGGGTTTGGTAAATCTGGGTACTTTGATGGTGATTTTGTGATGTTCCTATCATTTATGGGTAGATTGTGGGTTTAATTTCATGGATTTGTAAAAAAATAAAAAACGCCTATTTTTTTTTAGGGTTTGGTAAATCTGGGTACTTTGATGGTGATTTTGTGATGTTCCTATCATTTATGGGTAGATTGTGGGTTTAATTTCATGGATTTGTAAAAAAATAAAAAAAAGCCTATTTTTTTTTAGGGTTTGTAATCTGGGTACTTTGATGGTGAGTTTGTGATGTTCCTATCATTTATGGGTAGATTGTGGGTTTAATTTCATGGATTTGTAAAAAAATAAATAACGCCTAATTTTTTTGTTTAGGGTAAAAGCGTTACAACTGCTTATGTGAGAGGTTGATTATGTGATGTTATGTGAAACTGCATGAGTTGTGTGGGTGCAAACGGGTAGGTTAACACCTTGATCTACCACCATTGAGTGGTATGAATACCTCGCTGGCCTACCCCAGTCCACAGGCTCTGTGTGGTTTCTTTGGGAAACTGCTTATGTGCTTATGTGGCTATGACATAGGTATGACACAAATAGTACTCATGTGCTTATGTGCTTATTGAAACTGCCTGAGTTTTGTGGGTGCAAAAGGGTAGGTTAACACCTTGATCTGCCACCATTGAGTGGTATGAATACCGCCTGCCTACCCCAGTCCACGGCTCGTGTGGTTTCTTGGCAACCGCTTATTGCACACAAGCGATTGCACACGGCTCCAGATTAGACCCCGTTCAAATACTACGTTACAGGTGGGGTTATTCATACTGTGGCTATGTTTTTATTCATACTGTGGCTACAATTTTATATAACAAACTGCTTATATGCTTGATAAGCGATTTGTTACTAGTAAGCTGATTTGAAAATTGTTTTAAAAAAACTGAGATAAGGCAATGATGATTTTGCAAAAAAAAAAATATTTTGCAACCTTTGATGTTGCAGCCATATATGATAAATATGATTTTGGCTTGGCATTTCCGAATGGACGGCAAAAATTTTTTTATTTTCATTTTGCAACCTTTGATGTTGCAGCCATATATGATAATATGTGATACTTAATCTGAGCCTAATGTTATCTCTATTATTAATGTGTAAAATTGTTACCTCTGGTGATTGAGACATATCGGCAGCCTGAGATATTTGAGGTTTCTTTGTGGTTTGTTAGTTGCGGCTTTCACTTGCAGCTTGTGTTTCACTAAAATTATAGCCACCGTATAAATAACTTGATGATGTTTGTATGATGGTGAGTGCAGCCTGAGATATTTGAGGTTTCTTTGTGGTTTGTTAGTTGCGGCTTTCACTTGCAGCTTGTGTTTCACTAAAATTATAGCCACTGTATAAATAACTTGATGATGTTTGTATGATGGTGTGTTTGTGATGTTGTAACTTGGTGATGTTTGAGGCTGAATATATTGAGATTCTTCACTTGTGACTATTCACTTGTGACTTTCTTGTGACTACCTACCAATCCTACAGATGGGAGGTTTCACTTGTGACTTTGGGAATCTTGCTTTTGCTTTTGGTACTTGCTTGTTAACTTGGTTGCAATCTGGTATTGTGCAATCTGATCTGTGCACTTGTGTGCAATCTGCTGCAGTTGGACAAAATTTTTTTTCAAAAAAAGGCGATGACGATTGGTTTTATAACCGAACGGACGGCAAAGTGATTTTTTTTATCACTTTGCAACCTTCATATCCGAGCCTAACACTTTTCTAAATCTGCTGCACTTGCACAATTTTGTGTGCTAATGCACTTGGAAAAAACTGCTTCATATCCGAGCCTGTGTGCAATCTGCTTGTGTGCTTATGCACTTGGACAAAAAAAAAACTAGGCAATGATGTAATCTGAGCCTGTGTCCAATCTGCTTGTGTGCTTATGCACTTGGACAAAAAAAACTTGGCGATGATGAACTCTAATCTGAGCCTTTATTCAATCTGCTTGTGTGCTAATGCACTTGGACAAATCTGCTTTGTGTGCTAATGCACTTGGACAAAAAACTTATGACAAACGCTTTGTAATCCTTGGACAAAAAATACATTTTTGGGACAAAATATACCACCCAAACCAGCAATATGACAAAAAAAAAAAAAAAAAAAAAAAAAAAAAAAAAAAAAAGAGACAAAAACTGCAAAAATACTGTTGCTACAGTACCTATCCGCTAGACCCCGTATAAATTCCTACGGGTAGACCCCGTAGGAATAGTATGACCCTTCTATAAAGGTAAGTCACTAAATCTATACTACATACTAATTTAATGCATTTATGACTTTTTATAAAATGAAGTTTTAAAAATTTAAGCCTACATATGTTACTATAATTAGTAATTCATATAATTAAATTTTACAATATAATAATTGCATTATAATGTACACTAATGACATATTAAATTTTAGTATTAAAATAGATGTTACAAACTTACAATAATACAAATTTATAGTTGTAATTTTTATCATAAACATTCAAGTTTTACAAACTTCAAATGAGTATAAATATCTATATTTGTATTAATATACTTTATGGAAATTAAAACATGCATCTACTCTTTTCGAATTATCAAACGCGTAAACCGTCAAATACTGACTCTCATTACATACCGCTTAAAGATCAAGGTACGAGAAAAACTGATATGTTGGGTACCGCCGCTGCTTTGCGCGGGTACTATCCTAGTAAGTTTATAAAATATGTGGATCATTTAAGTGTATTTAATAATCCCAACAAAACATGGAAAGACAAGTATGCCCTCGTGTGTAACAAAGGGCCCAAAAACTAACTCACACAGACTAACGTCATTAGTAGCAAAGGACCAAAACGGAACCAAAGTTTCCTCACAGGGAGACCGCCTGCACTTTCGATAACTCATGTACGAAATCTGCAATTTAGGCAAACCACATGGACCATTTCTACAATTTACTCTAAATTGTATATTAACTTATAAAAGTGATTATTTATTTAACTAAAGATATATTTTATTTCTTCTGATTTTCTTTCTCTCTCCTACATCAAATTCAAATCCTAATACAAATTCAAATCCTAAACTCATCTACAAACCAAACGGGCCGTCAATTTTGAATTAGGATACGGCAGTCATTCATACGATGAAAAGAAATGACATCTGACTCACAGGCAGTAGATATGGTAAAGAAGATGGGACTTGTCACATTCTGATGCCGGAGGCATGGAATTTTCGCCATGTTAAGGTGGGAAAAGATGCGCCAATTTAAGACCTAATTGTTCAATTTGAGTTCAGTTGGATAAATATTTTTAATTAGATGAGTTTAGTTGGGTTTTGTTAAATAGTTAGATGGGTCTAGATAGGTTTATTTGAGTTTTATTAAAATAATTAAGTGGTTCTAGATGGGTCTACTATTATAACCACATGGATCTACTATTAAAGTAACGGATCTACTATTAAAGTAACGCTGGACGCAGTAAGCCCCAACGATCGACATAGACGATCGATTACCAGTCGATCACCCTACTGTGGCAAATCGATCGCTAAGTTTTTTTTTTGGAACATGGTCGCATATGAGATCAACTATCATTTTTTTTTTAAACTTTGGCTATGCTAAAAAAAACGGCGATGAGAGATCTATTTTGGAGATGATGATCTCCTAAAGTTGGGAATGATAACTTATATATAGAAATCTTTCACTTCAGCCCTTGAAGTTCTTGCAACCTATCAAACACAACCAAACATTCAAAGTTATGTGTGTTTATTATTGTAATATTTTTATTTTATTTTAATTATTATGTAACGTTTTAATTATTAATAAATTTGAGTTTGTGTTAAATATATATATATATATTAAATTATCATGGTCGCCCTTACTGGGGCACCCAGTCACTTGAATGTCGCTGAAGAGAGAAAGCTGACATGGCAGTGAAATTGGGAGAGATTATCTCTCCTTACTGCATCCAGCCTAAAGCCAATGATGCTTTATGTACTTGCCAAAGTGATCAATTTTTCTATTCGTTATTATACGTTTTCATTCGTTTTATACGTGTTCGCCCGCTTTCATATGTTTTCTTACGTTTTTATATGTTTTCGCCCTTTTTATATACTTTATTCCATTTTTATACGTTTTCATACGTTTTTATCCGTTTTTATACGTTTTCGTCCATTTTCTTACGTTTTCATATGATTTTATAAGTTTTCATCCATTTTTATACGTTTTCATCTAATTTTTATACGTTTTCGTTCGTTTTTATACGTTTTTCGTTTGTTTTTATACAACTTTCTTATGTTTTTATCCGTTTTTCTTACGTTTTTATCTATTTTCATACGTTTTCAGCTGTTTTATACGTTTTCTTCTGTTTTCATCCGTTTTTTTTTTTCGTCCATTTTAATACGTTTTTATGCGTTTTCATCTATTTTAGACATTTTCGTCCGTTTTTGTATATTTTTATACGTAGGAAAATGGATAAAATGGTTATAAACGGCTAAAAACATATGGAAACGTACAAAATGTATAAAACACATAAATAAATAGAAAAAACATATATAAACGTACCAAAACATACAAAAATGTAAAAATACAGATAAAAACGTAAGAAAATCGAATGTAAACGTATAAAAATGGATGAATGTATAAAAACGGACAAAAACGTATACAACGGATTAAAACTTATAAAACATAAGAAAAACATATAAAAATGAACGAAAGCGTATAAAACCGACGAAAACGTATTAAAGAGATGAAAATTGATAAAAAGAAAAAACATATAAAAACGTATGAAAACGTATATAATGGATGAAAACGTATAAAAACAGATGAAAGCATACAAAAACAGACGAAAATGTATAAAAAACAGAAAAAACGTATGAAAACGTAAGTATAAAACATACGAAAACGTATGAAAATAGACGAAAAAAGTATAAAAACGGACGGAAATGTATAAAAACGAACAAAAACATATAAAATCGAACAAAAACATATAAAACAGACGAAAACTTATGAAAACGTATAAAAACAGACAAAAACGTATAAAAATGGATGAAAACGTATAGAAACGGATGAAAACGTATAAAAATAGATATTGAATACTATTTGTCTTTGTTTCCAGTAATGAATTATTATGTTGCATAATGAAAAATAAAATAAAAATGAAAAACAAAAAGAAAAACCCAACCCGACCCGAGACCCGTTTGGGTAAAACGCTCTCTTTTAAGACGGTTAGCGTTGATACTTCACGGTTGCATGTTTGAACCTACTGTCACATTGGCTCAAACTGGCTAAAAGCCTCTCTTTTAAAGTGGTTAACGTTACTACTTCAGGGTTGTTTACATCTAGCAGAAATTGAACTTGAATCCTTTCATATTTTATAATGATAGTTACAAAACCTTTTCCACTAGAGCAATTATGAGTGGTTAGTATTATTAGTGTCGGGAAATTGTTACACCTTGTGTTAATTAAATCAAATTACAATTAATAAATTAACAATAAATAAGAACAGAAAAATAATACTGACATAACGAGATAGAAGACAAAGACAAACTTTAATCAACGTTAATATAAAAGAAAGAAATAAAAGGTTGAGGCACGAGACTCGTGTTTAACACGATTCTCTTAAAACAGATTTGTCGTCTGTTTCTCAAGATTAAATGGCCAAAGCAGAAGTACTATCGGACGTGACAAACTGCCTTGGAGTATCACGGAATCGATGACGTGTTTCTTGACAGAAGCTTTCTGGAAATCGTCTGAATGTAGTGTCCTTTTTTTGGTTGTGAAAAACAAATAAGATTAGGACTTTATATATAGTGAAACTTATCTTGTCTTTCAAGATAATATCACTGCCATAATAAGATGGTATATTTACCGATGTCTTTGCGGCGACCTCTTTACTAAAAAAAATATGCAAAGACTGTAACTATGATCCTACATTATAAGTTTTAAAAAAAAATCCCACACAATGAGGTTTCATGTAATTTGTGGCATTCTCTTTATAACATTTAAATCATCTCTCTTATTTTCATCCACAAATTCAATTGCCACTTCATTATGTGGATTTCTTTTTGTAAAATTTTATATGATTATATCATTTCTCTCTCTCTCTCTCTATATATATATATATATATATATATATATATATATATATATATATATATATATATATATATATATATATATATATATATATATATATATATATATATATATATATATATATATATAGAGAGAGAGAGAGAGAGAGAGAGAGAGAGAGATAGAGATATTCTGGATCCATGAGAATGATTTAAATTAAGAAGGCTCAATAATGCTAGATTTTTAACTTCGATTCAAGTTTTTCAAGTATAGAACTTATTTTAATGTGATTCAAATCCAAATTGTGTAAAAAATATTTGAATCAATGTTGAAAATTTCACGATTTTGTGATATATGTACAATTGTGAACCATATGTACGTATTTAGTGAATCATTATCATAACTCAATTTTTACAAAGATTTGTGAATCATATTTGTGATTTATAGATTCGATTCACTATTAATTAATGTATACTAGTGAATCAAATCAAAATTTATAAACTAATAGCTCAAACGAAGCCTTCTCAAAGTTAAAAATCCATCGTTTTTGAAAACCTTCTCAATCTTCTCAAAATAAAAACCTTCTCAATCGATCCTAATTATACACACACACACACACATATATATATATATATATATATATATATATATATATATATATATATATATATATATATATATATATATATATATATATATATATATATATATATATATATATATATATATATATAGGATAAAAATCAAATAAAAAGACAAATATCCCAGTAAAAAATAAAAATGTTTTTTTCAAAAAATTTCTAAAAATTCCCCGAGAAAATTCTACAAGATCGAGTATGATGGTGCATTTAAAAACTTGTGAAAAACTTTTTCTAAAAGTGGATATTTTTCCCCAAAAAAATTATGAAAAACACGTTTGCGCATTAAATCGTTTTTTTAAGTGCATCAAAATTGGTTTTTGCACCCAACTTTTCGACTTTTTTCATCAAAATAACATTGAGCATCTAACTAAAACAAGTTGAAAATTTTGTGCATCAAAATTTTTTTGCGCATCAAATTTCGTTTTTTGTGCATTAAAAAAAAAACGTATCAAAACTCAAAATTATAAAAAAAAATTTCACAAAAGTTTTATGCACCAACATACCCGATCTTATTGAATTTTTTTAGAATTTTTAGAGAATTTAAAAAAAAAAAATAATTTTTTTATTCTTTTTACGGATATTTGTCTTTTTATTTTAACTTTACCATATATATATATATATATATATATATATATATATATATATATATATATATATATATATATATATATATATATTAGCTACAATTTTGTAGCCAATTAGCTACAATTTTGTGCTAAATAATGTGGGTCCTGATTTTTTCTGGTGGGTCCCAGATTCATTACTAGTGTATTTTTTTGAAGGATTGTAGCCAATTGGCTACAAAAATTGTAATAAGCTATCCCCTATATATATATATATATATATATATATATATATATATATATATATATATAAATCAAATAAAAAGACAAATATTCGTAGAAAGATAAAAAAAAAAATTCAAAAAAAGATCTTGAAAAATTCTCAAAAAATTTCACAAGATCGGGTATGATGGTGCATGATAAAGTTGTGAAAAACTTTTTTCTAAAAGTGGATATTTTTTCCCAAAAAAAATTATGAAAAAATACGTTTGCGCATTAAATCGGTTTTTTGTGCATCAAAAATTGGTTTTTGCACTCAACTTCTTTTGACTTTTTTCATCAAAATAACATTGCGCATCTAACTAAAGCAAGTTGAAAATTTTGTGCATCAAAATATTTTTACGCATCAAAATTCGTTTTTTGTGCAATAAAGAAAACGTATCAAAACTCAAAGTTATAAAAAAAGTTTTCACAAAAGTTTTATGCGCCAATATATCCGATCTCGTGGAATTTTTTTGGAATTTTTGGAGAATTTTTAAAAAAATAAAAATATTTTTATTTTTTTTACGGATATTTGCCTTTTTATTTTAACTTTACCCTCTATATATATATACATATACATATACACGTGAAGGTAGCGCAATAGTGGAGGACATGCAAAGTAAAGTGGATGTCATGTGTTCAAATATTGTCCTCGTCTCCTTAATCCTGGAATTAAATGCTTTTCACCTTTAATTATGTTTGTCGTGAGACCGATGGATGAGGGACATCACATGGTCGCTTCTCTTTTTTTTTTAAATAAATAAAAAATAAAATGTTCTACCTTGTTGCTAGTATTTTTGCATCCATATTATATATTTTGCTTAAGATAAAGTGTTATGTTCATTATTATCTATAAACAAATTAGTGTATAAAATTGAAGTACCTAATTTGTCATACTGAGAAAAATTATTTTCCATGTCGTTGTTTTCCTAATTTATTGTATATATGTGTCTCATATTTTTTTATAACTTGTTCTAAAACAGACAATAAATGATGTTGTCACTGGGATGATCTTCCTGGGGACTAGATTATACATGGAAGAAACAAGTGAAGAAACAAAAAACGCAAGGTCCACAGCATTAGTGTTGCTTAATACTAGATCAATTGATGGTTACAAGTCTGTGGATGAGATGGTTCAGAACTATGAAGCTCAAGTTCAGTGGGGAAACCAGTTTGGTTTCTTGCATGTTTCCTTGCCAGATTTAAATGATAATGATCATTCTTTGAATCCGCCCAAATTTGTTCAGGAAATACATAATGTCATCAAAAGAAAGAGAAACTCGTCTACTATTTATCTCACTGGAATGCTACTTGAATCTTTGAGAAAATATAGAGGTCCAGAGGTATATATGCATTATAGTTCTTTGTCCACCATCACTCTCTTTGATTTAAGATGTACTGAAATGTGGTGTTAATGCATTATAAGGCAACAGCTGAATACATTCATAGCACGCTGAAAAATTCAAGCATGGGTGTGTCAAATATGATTGGGCCACTTGAAAAGATGTCCCTCGCTAATCAACCGGTTAAAGGCTTGTATTTCATGGTGGCCAATGTTCCACAGGTATCATTTTCTTGCCATTTATTAATAGATGCATTTCATTTAACTGATTTAGTTTTCACCGCACTGCATTAATATTCAATAATTATGTGTTCATTGATGCTATCTGTTGGCAGAGTCTTAGGGTGACAATAATGAGTTACATGGACCAGCTGAGGGTTGCAGTAGGAACTGAGAAAGGACTAATCGATCATGTCAAGTTCAGTGCATGCACTCAGAAGGCCTATAATATGATGTTCAATGCAGCAGTTAAATCCATATGACATGAATTAGAGTATGTTATATAAACATCCTTATCGATGTTTCTCATACTTCAAACCAATCAAAAAGACAAAAACCATAGTGAAATAAGCCAATAATATAATATCGATGGATTTTATAGGTAATATATCTTGAATACTACTTACCCATGGGACATAATCTTCCATATTTACAAGACAATCATGTTTGAGTTTGTTATTAATTGTATGTGCTTATAAAGAAATATGTACTATATATATGATTGTCGTTTCTTTTTTGATTGTATAAGATTCATTTGCAATTCTAATTATAAGCTTTTAATGCCATTATTTGTATTTGGTGATTTTCGAAAGTTTGGAAATGTTAAAGGAATAGAGGGATTTTCAGCTCTTTTCAAGCAGGAGAGAAGGGCGTGTTGCACGATAATTGCATAAGTCTTGTTGGTACATATGTAATAACGCAAAGCTAAAGGGCTGAATATGTTAGATCGATAGTTAATAACCGACAAGCGGTTATAGTTAGTTAAAGGTAGTTATTGGTAGTTAGAAGTTAGTTATTTCAGTTACACCGGTTCATGAAAGGACACGATGGTTCGGTAGTTGTATATACGCTGCATATGTATCATTGTAAAGTGTGTCTCAAAATACAATGTAACCATGTTATGTTGTCAATAATAAAGAATCAACTTCTTGTCAATCTTGCATGAATTCGATCCTGAAAATCATTATAAACCTGTTGATAACATCAAATAATCCTGAATATTAAGTGTCAATTTCCCCCCGATAATGCTCGTATTTTATATCATTTATATGGATTTACGCTTGTTTTCCTCTATATTTCACTTTCAGGTAAATTATGAGTATTGGAGCTAATGAGACGCGGATTTGGAGAGTTTATTGAAGATATATGATAGTATGCCCATTTTGAAGTAATTACGGCGTAACTCGTCTCTCTCATTACGCCGTAACAAAAGCGTAACTCAGAAGACCAACTCAACTGAAGATTACGGCATAACTACACCTTAGTATTACGCCGTAACTAATTAGGTCAAATGATGTTCCACGCCGCTGCAAGCTACGCTGTAACTCTTTAAACGATTACGGCGTAATCATGATTTATTGAAGATACGGCGTAACTCATTTCATGTGTTACGCCGTAACCAGCTTTTCCAGAGCAAATTACGAAGATATTGATGTTACGGCGTAACTCTCAACTTTAGTTACGCCGTAACTAGATCTGGCCTATAAATACCAGCCCTAAATTCTGCATTTCACATCATTCACTCCACACACAAAGCAGAGAACGTGGGTAGGAGACTGAAGGTAGATCTTGAGGAGCATACGGAGCCATCTCCAAGGGAGAAATCACTCCCTAACGATAAGCATTAGCGATCTATCATTTCTTTTACTTTCAATTCATGTATTTCATTATGTTAAACATTGAATCGATTGTTTCAGTTAATATGATCGGCTAAGCACCTCTTATGCTATAGCCTAGTTATGATTCCTTAATTGTTATGTTTATGTTTACATTGCTTCCGTATAATTGTTTCTAGTGTATGCATGCATAGTTTGTTGGTAGCTACCCTTGTTTCGGTAGTTTTGAATGGCGGTAGTGTCTAGTTGCTTAGGAGAATTGACCAACTGACCCTAAGTAGGTATACTGAGTGGGAAAGGTAAGAATTGATCAACTGACGACCCTTCTTCGCTTGTGCGATTTGACCAACTGATCACCTACCGTTTTGATGAACTTAAGAAGTTAGGGGTGAGTGTCTAAAATGCTAGCGCCCGGGCACTCATTGTTATGAATCTTTCATGTAGCGGAACTTAATGACTTGGCTTAGGGGACTAAAAACAACTGGACTTTCAAGGGTAGTAGCTTGATCTCTGGTGGAAACCTTTGCTGATAGGTTAGGACGAACTGACCAAATTTTATCCTAGGGACCTAAACCCCCACTTGAAGCAATTGGAAGTAATTAAATGTGAACATAACATGATAGGATGAGTAGCTAGGTTAACACACTTCTCCTCTATTGATCACAACTCTTGCCTTTATTCGCTTTCCTTTATTTTCTTGCTTTATTAGTTTATTAATCATTTCAATCTTAAAACCATTAAAATTTGTGACACCTAGAATTAATTAGAATCCGCTCACATAGCTCTTAGGACGACCTCGGTTTCACCGATTACTACACTACACACGATCGGGTACACTGCCCGTTAGTGTATAAGGTAGACCATAGGTAAACGAGACAATTATAAATATTAAAACCTGGTCAGTAAAACCTGCATCAAGTTTTTGGCGCCACTGCCGGGGAGTTATATTAGGATTTTCGTTAAGTCTTTCATTTTTTGTTTTGTTTTAAATTTTCTCAATTTCTCCCGATCTTTTTCAAGTTTCAGGTACCATGGAAGTTGTTAACATTGATGACCTCACTCTTGAGGAATATTTGGCGTTGACAAGAGAAGAATAAGGGTCGGGGCTCGTAAGACCAGCGATTGGAGCTAATGTCCGTTTCGAGATTAAAGAGTAGTTTATGAGGGAGCTTCGTGCTAACCCTTTCTCAGGAAACAGGGACGAAGATGCGTATGAACACGTTGAGAATGTCTTGTACATCGCAAGCCTTTTCAACATTCCTGGTGTTTCTCATGACGCTGTTATGCTTCGTGTGTTCCCCATGACTCTTACTGGGGGAACAAGAAGATGGATTGAAATATTGCCCGCCGGGGGAGTTGATACATGGGCTCTACTAAAAAAGCACTTCATCCAAAGATATTGTCCTCCTTCAAAGATATCTAATCAGCTCATGGAGATCCATAATTTCAAACAAGATGACGATGAAACGTTGTATCAAGCTTGGGATATATACAACGACCTACTCTACAAATGTCCTACTCATGACCTTAACAGCCAACAAAAGGTCAATATCTTTTACAATGGTATCAACGTAACTACAAGACAGATGCTGGACTACCAAGGACCAATTCCAAGCATGACTCCTACTCTCGCCATTAAAGCCATCCAAAAAATGGCCGATCATTCCCAAAAGTGGCACGATGGATGAAGCAAGAGAAGCCTAGGCAGAAATCTTGATGGAATTACCGCCATCCTAGCAAAATTGAAAATCTTGGTCGGGATATGCTCAAGCTCAGAGAATGCGTTCATGCTATTCAGGTAGGTTGTGAAAGCTGTGGAGGGGGACATCTAACTAAAAATTGTCCTCTCATTGACGAAGATAGCAACATCGAAGAAGTAAAATATGGTGAAAATCAACCGTTTCAAGGGGATTATCGAAACAGTAATGGCTATCGTGGAGGACCTCCAGGAAATTACAGTCGTGGGCCTTTCGGGGAAAGAAGGCCCAGCATTGAGGAGACCATTAACAAATTCCTGGAAAGCTCAACCCAAAAACAGAAAGAACAAGATAAATGGCTCAAAGATTTCCAGGAAAACACAAATAGAAGCCTCTCCAACCACGACACAACCTTGAAAAACCTAGAAGCAATGATGGAGAAACTTAGTGCAGAGATAGAATAGAGTAACACTAAACCTGAGGGGATCAAACCTATGGTGGTGTGTAAGGCCGTTTTTTCTGATAATGATGCAAAGTTAGAGGATGAAGATTTCCATTCCCCAACCAAAAATTCGGAGGGTGCGACTGTCAGTGATAGTCTGCAGTTACGCCGTAACTATTCTAATGAGTTATGGTGTAACTAGGAGTCAAAAGGCGAGAACAGACCAGAAACCGGGATACTTTCGATTAAGGAAGTCTGCACTAACAGGTTCGTCATTCCATGTTCCGTGGGGGATCATGATCTCTTGGCATTAGCTGATCTTGGGTCTAGCATAAAAATCATGTCACTCTCAATATTTTTAAAACTTAGACTAATCCATCTTTGGAAAACAAGCATGGTAATTGAGATGGCTAACATGACTAAAGCAACCCCTCTTGGGATCATGGGTGGTGTTTTGGTCAAGGTCGACAGGTTCGTATTTGGGTTAAAGTTTGTGGCTATCGACATGGCGAACACCCCGAGGGAACACTTAATTCTTGGGAGACCTTTCCTTGCCTCCTCACAAGCCCAAATCAAGGTTTTGGAAGGAGAACTCTCATTGGGATATTATACTGAGAGAGTAGTGTTTAGAATGAACGATACTTCGTGCCATGAACCAGATGAAGTTGTCACTAATGAAGTTTGCAAGGAGGTACAAGCTAATTGTTCTGATAATTTTCCTCCTTCATATTTTGGACATTTGCAGGGAACCGAGTCTAGTGATGAAGACGACAGCGAAGAAGAAAATGATGAAGTCCGAACTTCAGTGCCTGATAAAAAGGGTGCTATTGTTGCTACGGGAAAACTTCATTGTTGTGCTCCTGAAATTTCTTCGATTGAGGGTTCTAAGTTAACATTGCCAACGTGTTCTCCGTTTCTCAAACGACGCAATGAACGAGGACAGTTTTTCATTAAAAGGATAAAAAAAGGCGGCAGAAGTTTGGTGGTGATGGGAGGACGAAATGCTGATCAAGGAAAAATGGTTTCGATGGCACGATATTATGACCGATTGGTTCGAAGAGATTGATTGGACTCTTCATTTTTGTGAACCGGCTATTATGATGTCTCGAGGATTCACTAAAGCATGGCCTACGTGCGATCCCAACCAGAAGATTTGCAATGGAGGAGAATTCCCCGATCCTAACTGGCTCAAACGCAAGGAATGAGCTTGTTTTGATGAAGAAAAAAGAATGAAGGTCGGATACAAGGGGATTTCATTCGAAAATTGGGTTAAAGTAAAATTTGGGGCTATAAAACTAGAATGGGAAGTCGAGTCTAAATTTCGCTATGAATGGGCCAAAACTAATTTTTTGCAAGAGACTAGATACTGCTTGACTCCGTATATTCCTCCATGCGTTTGGGACCAGCTGTCCTCCACCAAAAGAGCAGTTGAGGAGGAAATTGGCCAAAGGCCACCGTAAATCCCCATGGCCTTGAGTCTAACTTAAAGACTCGTAAATAAAAAAAATTGCTCTTTCGGGAGACAACCCGAATTATCCTTTTTTATTTGTTTTATTTCCATTTCTGTTGGGTTTTGTGTTTTTAACCATTTTTGCAGGAAATCGGAGAAAGTTGCTGCAGCATGCTGAACGGGGACCTGATATGTCCACAGTTACGGCATAACTCATTCTTATGGTTACGCCGTAACACATCTCATGCAATAGTTCTTCCCAGAGCATTACCAATTACGGCGTAATCCCATACAATGGTTACACCGTAGCTACACTCTAGTAGCGTCTGCCCAGTTTTGCAATAATTATGGCGTAACTCCTTCTAGGAGTTACGACGTAACTATCCTCTGTATTAATTCTTCCTTTTAAACACAATAACCTTGTATTAGTTTTAAAATAAACTTTGTGGGTATGTTCCCTGTAAGCCCTCACGAGACTACACTCGTCCACTTGGGACACCAAGTGGTTTAAAAGGCTTGTTGCATACGCTAAATGCAACCGTGATTCTTACGAAAGTGAGTTAGGTTTCTTTTCGTTTTTCTTTTTCTTTTTTAGAATTATGCTTGTTGGTAGTGTGATTTCAGGGATTGAAGTTTGCTCGTGGATGCTTAAAGCGAAGGCACGATTCTTTTCGTGGGCCTTCTTTCTTTTTCAGAGCAAATTTCAAGGAAGTTCTCGCTCTAATTCTACTTTCTCTTCACCTTTATTTAACGTTTATTACAAAAGGGACTTTGTACATTTCAAGTGGGGGGACGGGAGTAGAATTATCTAATGAACTTTATTTTGCCCTCATTTTTCTAGTTTATTTTGAAAATTATGCCATTTTTAAAATTTTGACATGTTTTTCTTAACCCAACTAGATTAAACCTTAGTCGAACACATTATAACCCTTGATTATATAGTGAGATTAGCCTTACCCGTTTCCAAATATTTACCCCAAATCTACCAAATTATGAGTGTGCCGGTAACTTGTAAACTTTAGAACTTGGCCTTTACATCATTTCGAGACCATAGACGAGGTATGTTGAGTTACCTTAATGTATTTGGATTATTCAGTTTAAGAAGGCAATATTATAAGATTATCACCAAAAAAAAGCCTATCCTTCCTTGTGTGTCTATCGATTAGTCACCTCAACTTCTCGACCCCCATGTTAAACCCTTTTGTTGCACTCACCTTTAGTGAAACATACCCCTAGATACACCTTTCTAAGCCATTCCTTTCATTTTGTTCACCCAACATATTGTTTCGTTACACCCATACACCTTAGTCTACCGTGTAGTCTTTATTTGTGATCGGGAAGTGATTGTTTGCCAAAGTTCAAGGTTCAAGTAGAAAGGTTAGGAAATCATGCTTTCGTCGACGACATATTTTTGAAGATCATTGAAGACCCCCCAAATTCTCATATTGTTCATCTCAAGTGGGGGAATGCTATGTTTAGTTGTTAAAAAAAAAAGATTATAGTTATTTGTTGATTGTAAAGTGCGAAGTTATAAGCACTATGTTTATGAGCTCATAATACATTTAGTATCGAGGAGGCCACCTCGGTCACATTTGAAGAATGAAGTTGGTAATTTCGCCAACAGTTGAAGAAAAGGTAATGTGCCCATCATGACGTCCTCTAATGGCACATCTACTTGATTATCATGATTCGGTTTCTTAGCCTTGAAACTTGAACTTTGCATGAACGGTAAGTGGTGATGACTTGGTTGTAGATTTAGACTATTTGTTATTTTTATTTTACACCAATTATATCCCATGTCTTATCCTACCCTTTAGTCATGAAGCGTGTCTAGGTGATGCAGCGAGCAATCTTTGGTGTCTTGGCCATGGATTTGGTTATGTATCATTGATTTTGTCCACTTCGCCGTGACATGTTAGTAATGACAGCTCACCCTTAACCTTTGTCGTGTCTACCCATATTGCATTCGAAAATTGTTTAGTCCTTAACTCTAGTGGTGGAGATTTGTATAACCGCCAAGCTTATGATAGAATACATGCTATGACTGTGCGTTGAGTGATCACCCCAAAATTGACACTTAGAATAGTTGAGAGATTTGAGTGTTTTGTTCCCATTTCGTGAGCTGTTCGGCTTTGTTTTATTCTAGCATAAGGGATTTTTAAACTTATATTTTCTAAGTAATGGGGGATATCTTTTTAGGAATCTATCTAATAAGGTCTACTTGAGGGCAAGTAGAGTTCAAGTGGGGGGATATTTGATAACATCAAATAGTCCTGAATATTAAGTGTCAATTTCCCCCCGATAATGCTAGTATTTTATATCATTTATATAGATTTACACTTGTTTTCCTCTATATTTCACTTTCAGGTAAATTACGAGCATTGGAGCTAATGAGACGCGGATTTGGAGAGTTTATTGAAGATATATGATAGTATGCCCATTTTGAAGTAATTATGGCGTAACTCTTCTCTCACATTACGCCGTAACAAAAGCGTAACTCAGAAGACCAACTCAACTGAAGATTACGGCATAACTACACCTTAGTATTACGCCGTAACTAATTAGGTCAAATGATGTTCCACGCCGCTGCAAGCTACGACGTAACTCTTTAAACGATTACAGCGTAATCATGATTTATTGAAGATACGGCGTAACTCATTCCATGTGTTACGCCGTAACCAGCTTTTCCAGAGCAAATTACGAAGATATTGATGTTACGGCGTAACTCTCAACTTTAGTTACGCCGTAACTAGATCTGGCCTATAAATACCAGCCCTAAATTCTGCATTTCACATCATTCACTCCACACACAAAGCAGAGAACGTGGGTAGGATACTGAAGGTAGATCTTGAGGAGCATACGGAGCCATCTCCAAGGGAGAAATCACTCCCTAACGATAAGCATTAGCGATCTATCATTTCTTTTACTTTCAATTAATGTATTTCATTATGTTAAACATTGAATCGATTGTTTCAGTTAATATGATCGGCTAAGCACCTCTTGTGCTATATCCTAGTTATGATTCCTTAATTGTTATGTTTATGTTTACATTGCTACCGTATAATTGTTTCTAGTGTATGCATGCATAGTTTGTTGGTAGCTACCCTTGTTTCGGTAGTTTTGAATGGCGGTAGTGTCTAGTTGCTTAGGAGAATTGACCAACTGACCCTAAGTAGGTAGACTAAGTGGGAAAGGTAAGAATTGACCAACTGATGACCCTTCTCCGCTTGTGTGATTTGACCAACTGATCACCTACCGTTTGGATGAACTTAAGAAGTTAGGGGTGAGTGTCTAAAATGCTAGCGCCCGGGCACTCATTGTTATGAATCTTGCATGTAGCGGAACTTAATGACTTGGCTTAGGGGACTAAAAACAACTGGACTTTCAAGGGTAGTAGCTTGATCTCCGGTGGAAACCTTTGCTGATAGGTTAGGACGAACTGACCAAATTTTGTCCTAGGGACCTAAACCCCCACTTGAAGTAATTGGAAGTAATTAAACGTGAACATAACATGATAGGATGAGTAACTAGGTTAGAACACTTCTCCTCTATTGATCACAACCTTTGCCTTTATTCGCTTTCCTTTATTTTCTTGCTTTATTAGTTTATTAATCATTTCAATCTTAAAACCATTAAAATCTGTGACACCTAGAATTAATTAGAATCCGCTCACATAGCTCTTAGGACGACCTCGGTTTTACCGATTACTACACTACATACGATCGGGTACACTGCCCGTTAGTGTATAAGGTACACAATAGGTAAACGAGACAATTATAAATATTAAAACCTGGTCAGTAAAACCTGCATCACCTGTGTAAAATTGGTATCAGAGATAAGGGTTGCAATATTACAAGTTTTGATTCAAGTTTTAATCAAGAAAATCAAAAGACTTAGAAAGGAAGAGACACCAAGGATGTTGGAAGAAGATAGTGGACGATTAGAACCAAAGAAAGTTGCAGAAAGCAACGACTTCAATCCACTCTTGAAGGAGAAGAGGAGCACGAATCGATTGAAGGAACAAACATTGACACCAAACGTATTGGTGGGAGAAAAATTTGTTAGGAACGGAACGTGATGACAAAGGGAAGAACGAAAACAATATTGTGACTTTGTTGGTGACTGCCTAACGCGGCAACAAAGGGAAAAAAAACTCTTGACGCTTGGAAGGATAGCGTGGAACAAGAGAGAAGAGGCTAGCGGTAAAACACTTATGTGATTCGCTTGTAACGCGAAATAGAAGGGAGCAGTACATGTCGTCTTGTGGTAAAAAGACGAGTGGGTTAAAACTTTGTGAAACCGGGATGTAAAAAGACACAAAGGGAAGGAAAAGAATGCGTGGTAAACGCGAGGATTGAAGGTTTTTGTGGAAACGGTTTGGAAATAACCGAGAAGAACAATAGGAGTACTCAAAGATTGTTTGTGGAAAACGCATTGAAGCGACACAAGGATAACAACAACAACGAAACAGAAACAAAACAAACACTCGTTTGTTTTGGTAAAAGATACCAAGAAGGGTATTAGGCTTTTGTGGGAAAAAGACGTGGATTTCGAAAAAAAAACAACAACAACAAAACAAGGATTAGCTTGAAAGGACACCAAGAACAACTGAGGTTTGTTTGGAAGGATACCATGAACAAGAAGAAGTCTAGGGGACGTTTTGTGGATAAGAAGTTATGTAAAACCCTAAAATCTCAAACGCGTGAAATGACAATTTTGCCCTCAAACTAAAAATTTTGCAAACTCGGGAAACACGTCAACATCATTTAATAAGTTATATCATTAATAATATATACACATTATGAAACTAATTAACTTATGATATAAATTAAAAGAAACATAACTAATTAAACTCTAAGTAACTAATAAGCATTACAATGTGTACATGTCGAACCTAGACTAGAAAGGAGACTACGTACGTGATGGATTGGTAAGTTTGGAAAGTCAAAATCTTGTTCCTATCCCCCCATGGCCGGCCTATAATCACTCCCCCCCTTAATCACTATATCAATTTCATTAAACCATATTTACACATTTCCTTTTCATTCAAAAACACAAAGAAAACCCTAGATCTAAAATGACGGCACAAGAGTATTTTTCCTGTGATCTCTACACTGCTAGGAAGCCAAGAAAAATTTACAATTCGAATTTTGAAGGCATGATCTAATTGTTGTCGAATTTAGTTCATACGCAAGGTAAATTCATCATAATTCGTACAACCCTCCATAAATTCATTTTCCATTTTTCATGAGTTCCTTACATCATATATGATCTTTGAAAATTGGTTACAAGGTGTTTGGAGTCTCGTTTCTGCTCTTTGGAATTTTGGAGTCGTTTTACCCTAACCGAGAGGAATAATTTCATCCAGCGTGTTCTAAACGTTCTAAAATTTATATGGTATTTTTCTCATCTTATATTAATCCTATAAGTTCCAAATAAAATAATAAAAACGAACCATCCATGGTATACGAATTTTTGGAGAATTAAACCCTAAAAACGTGTTAAAACCCTAAATAATTAGAAACAAATTTTCTGGGCATGAAGACTATTTTTCTTGGACTCTATATAATGTTTATTAACTGTGAAAAATGGTGCTTCGAATTGTTGAAGCATTGATCATGTTATATGAATTTATCCTAATCGCTATCTATGGAAAAGGGAAAATAAAATAAGGAAATCCTAAGGATCGACTAGGATTAGGGTTTAATTATACAAATCTGGTCATTATTTTATGTTTTAAGGTTGTGTAATGATTAGTACAATAATTGGATAATGAGCTAGGGTTTTTAGTTGTTTTTGTATAAAACCGAATTGTATAAATTAAAGTAAAGGGCTTGTTTTGTAATTATCAAAACTCATGGGTATTTTTGTAATGTGTCATAATCGGGGACTAATCAGGTAAAAATATAAAGTTAAGGCCTTATATGTAAATTTTGTATTTAAAAGGTTTAAAGAGTAATTTTGTATAATTATGAAACCGATTTAAAAATAATTAAAGTAGAGGGATTAAAAATGTAAATTCTGGAAACTTGAAGTCATTTTGAGTAAATAATGATATTAAGAGTGTTTTGGGTAACTTTGAGTATTTATGGGTCTAATGTGTAATTATTATGGAATTATGATTTAATATATAAGTTTTGTAAACTTAAGGGGCTAAATGTGTAAATTCTGAAATATGAGGGGCTGAATAGTACAATATGAATATTCTGAGGTTACACTCTGAAAAATTGTAAAATAATATGCTTGTTTGGTAAATATGGATATTAGGGGGATTAAATCATGAATTATGTAAATATAAGGTTTGTTTTGTAAATATTGTAACTAGAGGGGTATAAACTGTAAAATTACGAAACTAAAGGGATTATGATGTCATTCTGAATAATATGTGTATTAGATTAGTAACTTGAAATATTTTCATGCTATACCCTTGAAATTAATGAAATTACAATTTGAACCCTAAACTATGTGAACTTGTCATAATAAACCATGGACTTTTGTAACTTGATAAAATGTACTTAAATTCCAAAATAACTCTGATATAAAGACTTAACCTAATTTGTAACATCAAAGACTTGTTAATTCTGGAAACCTGATATTCTTGAAAACCTGCTAAATATGGAAAGTTACTAAAACTGGAAAGCCGACTAAAATAAGTAATCTGAATTAAATAAGTTTTTAATAAAACCAGTCATGAATTCGTGTAGATTCGCCGGAGATGGAGTTTGCTTCCGACCTTGGTATTCCTGTTGTGTTTCGTTTGCAGTATAAGGTACAGATATTCTATCCCTTTTCAGTAGGGATTTCTCATAACTTTCTGATCCTTCGACTTTGTTCGCTTATGATATTTCTTTGCTATTTGACCATTTCTATTGAACCATTGCTATTGCATCTTTGCTTTGACCCCTCTGTTTTTGAACCACTGTTACTGAACTTCTGATATTGAACTATTGCCACTGAACTTTGATATTGGACTGTTGCTACTGAATCTTTGATATTGAACTATTGCTATGAACCTCTGAATTGTGAACCATTGAATATGAACCTTTAATTGTGAAGACTTATATATTGCTACACTTTGAACCTTTGTTTGACCCTTCAGATTGATACCCGAGCCATTAACTAGGCATGGGGGTTCCATGTCCGTGTCATTGATGCACCAATGGCATGACTCCAGTGTGCACGAGTGATGTTGCACACCGTCCCCATATTTGTATTGATTATGCGCGCTTTGGATATATTGTATGGCCACTATTTGTTTTGCAGGGGGCGTATGGATGCATCCTAGATTTGTATTGTATTGATATTGATATATTGTTTTGGTGATGTGGTGCGTGTGTGCAATACACCCCCTCACATTTTGGGAGCTAGCTACTCCACTGGTTACTGAGGTCTCCCCTCATATTGGTTTGGTATTCCGAGGTCACCCCTCCGAATACAATGGTTACTATTGGATACTTGGCTGCTATTGCCACTATTGATATTGGTTTGTTTTGTTGGCTCGGGATAGATTTCTGAAAACCCTTACACTTTTGATAGACCTAAATTGTACCTTCTGGATTCCCCACTGCACCATATTCTGAATTGACTGTCCTTTACCCAATACCCTTATATGACTCACTCTACTACCAAGATATATATGTTCCATTGCTTTGATCTGTTACACTCTCATTCCGTTACTTCAGACTATCGTTCCATTCACGTACCGGGTTATTATATGTTTATTAGATTTGATTATGCTATTCATGTCTTATGTGACTATTGATTTCCCTACTACGATATGACTAATATGCGGTTATCTGATTTGCCTGTTTTCATCTGATGATATGTGATCTCGCTGTTATGTGACCTCTGAATTGTCTGTTGACCATGCTAGTGTGTAATCGATAGTTTTTGTCTGTTTATCATGTATACTTCGTTCAGTTAATTTTGTGGACTATGATTACCTGATAGTATCCTTATCTGCTTGTTGTTGACCTGCCATGTTTGTATTTCTGATTATGCTACGGTTTGACTGGGTAAATGGTTCAGCTTGTGACGTCTGGCTTGTTAATTTGTTTAGTTGCCCTGCTATGTCTTTAATTTAATTATTATATCTTTATACTGTATTCCTACTTATTGCGTGTGACTGCCATGTGTTGACTGCTGTTAGTACTTCCACTGTTATGATACTGTTTATGTTTTTCAACTAAGGGTTGTGACCTGTGTGAATTGCCATGCTCACTTATTCATTAATTGCTTCCGCTTGCCTGTAGATATCTGTTTGGCTTGTATGGCTTCTGGTTTCTTGAATTGATTGTATGATATATATGTTGTGTGGATGCGACGCCTGCTATGTTTGCTTATGTTTCAGTTCTTGTATGTCTGGTTCGTATGTGCTTGTTTATATGTCATCGATGCTTGGCTTTGCTTCGTTCTCCTTGTTATCTGTTCGTTTTGGATATCTGTATAATTGTGTTCTGCAGGATCCTCTTTGACTCATTATTCTCATTCCGCTGCGACTTTGTTATCCGTTTTCCTTTGTTTCATTTCGCATTTCAGATTTTATTTAGCTTTCGTTTTGTTATATCTGTTCACTGGGCTTTTTAAGCTCAGCCGCATTTCTTTTCCTGCGGCAGGTGTTAGGTTTGAAGATGGGCTTTGATGGGCTGAGAGTTGGATTATTTGAGTGGACCAACCCTAGATACCTTATTAATTGGATTTATTTTGTTGGGCTATCGTTTGGAGATTTCATTTTATTTTAGACATATTGGATTTTGTATTTTCCTTGTAAGTCATTCGTTTATATGACTTGGTACTTCATTTCTTTAAGGCTTTAGTTTATAAAATTTTGTTTGTATGTTCTGATATGACACCAGAATGTGACACTTCTACCCTTGTCGGGTTGGGGTGTTACAATTATGGTATCAGAGCCAGGTTTCGTCTTGTTGACCTTAGGATTGACCTGTGAGGACTTGGGTAGACACTAGGCTTCCGTCTGTTCTGATCTTCTCCGATTATTCTGATTGTCGTTCAGATTTGATTTAGATATTCGTTTATCTTCACTGGTTGGCCTCCTTCTCTTTGCATTTGATTTTGTTTATTTTGTTTTCGCACATCCGTTTGTCGATCGTTAGATGGAGACTACCCGTGGAGCCGAAGACGATGGTGCCGAACCTGCGTTGCTGCAACAGTCTCTGAGCTGGAGAGGTTCGTGAAGCAGAAGTCGTAACCGACTGCCGTGCTGCTGGAGACATCAGGATGCTGTTGGAGGAAGCTGGACGGATCAACCAAAGACGCAAAGGACGGAGACGAGATTCAACCGGTGGCTGAGAAGGTTCATCTACTTCATATGGTCTGGGCGCGACTTGTGTTACTCTGATTCGGTTGTCACGCATTTTGAGGCGGTTTGATATCTTGCTACATGATTTTGATCGGCATTACTTTTCTTGATTTGTTCGGAACTCGGTTTGAATCGTGAAGTTTTATCATTTAGCATTTTGGTGATATCTCAACTTTTCTTTTGGACCGTCAGTAATGAGTCATGAGGAACCATTTTGTGCAAGTTGGTGGCCTTCTTTCATTGTGATATGGTAAGTTGTTTTGATGTGATATATGCTATATATTGTGATCTGGTCTGCTTTGGTATGTTACTTGGTATCTGTATATGATATGTTTTGTCGTGATATTGGTTATGTGATTTGTCATGACCCGGGACAGAATATGATGACGATAAGGGCTTGTTATGTGATGCAAGTATTATGACGCCTGATCAACGTGATAATACCGAGATCATATAATTTGAACTTATTGAAATCATACGACGTGTTGGGAAATGCCTGGGGTTGGTACGTGAATGGAATAAGGCTTATATCCGTTATTTGACACTCCTCATGTTCGTCTGAAATCCTGTACCTCCTTGCGAAACTCCCACCGACATCTGCTATGTGTAAGTTCTGTATACTTTAGACCCGAAATCGTTTTGATCTATGCGAAGCTATGGATTGCTACGTCTGTCTTAAAACTCGTACGTCTCTGTGTACCTCTGCGACTTCAATTTTCGAGGACGAAAATTTTCTTTTAGAGGGGAAGAGTTGTAAAACCCTAAAATCTCAAACGCGTGAAATGACAATTTTGCCCTCAAACTAAAAATTTTGCAAACTCGGGAAACACGTCAACATCATTTAATAAGTTATATCATTAATAATATATACACATTATGAAACTAATTAACTTATGATATAAATTAAAAGAAACATAACTAATTAAACTCTAAGTAACTAATAAGCATTACAATGTGTACATGTCGAACCTAGACTAGAAAGGAGACTACGTACGTGATGGATTGGTAAGTTTGGAAAGTCAAAATCTTGTTCCTATCCCCCCATGGCCGGCCTATAATCACTCCCCCCCTTAATCACTATATCAATTTCATTAAACCATATTTACACATTTCCTTTTCATTCAAAAACACAAAGAAAACCCTAGATCTAAAATGACGGCACAAGAGTATTTTTCCTGTGATCTCTACACTGCTAGGAAGCCAAGAAAAATTTACAATTCGAATTTTGAAGGCATGATCTAATTGTTGTCGAATTTAGTTCATACGCAAGGTAAATTCATCATAATTCGTACAACCCTCCATAAATTCATTTTCCATTTTTCATGAGTTCCTTACATCATATATGATCTTTGAAAATTGGTTACAAGGTGTTTGGAGTCTCGTTTCTGCTCTTTGGAATTTTGGAGTCGTTTTACCCTAACCGAGAGGAATAATTTCATCCAGCGTGTTCTAAACGTTCTAAAATTTATATGGTATTTTTCTCATCTTATATTAATCCTATAAGTTCCAAATAAAATAATAAAAACGAACCATCCATGGTATACGAATTTTTGGAGAATTAAACCCTAAAAACGTGTTAAAACCCTAAATAATTAGAAACAAATTTTCTGGGCATGAAGACTATTTTTCTTGGACTCTATATAATGTTTATTAACTGTGAAAAATGGTGCTTCGAATTGTTGAAGCATTGATCATGTTATATGAATTTATCCTAATCGCTATCTATGGAAAAGGGAAAATAAAATAAGGAAATCCTAAGGATCGACTAGGATTAGGGTTTAATTATACAAATCTGGTCATTATTTTATGTTTTAAGGTTGTGTAATGATTAGTACAATAATTGGATAATGAGCTAGGGTTTTTAGTTGTTTTTGTATAAAACCGAATTGTATAAATTAAAGTAAAGGGCTTGTTTTGTAATTATCAAAACTCATGGGTATTTTTGTAATGTGTCATAATCGGGGACTAATCAGGTAAAAATATAAAGTTAAGGCCTTATATGTAAATTTTGTATTTAAAAGGTTTAAAGAGTAATTTTGTATAATTATGAAACCGATTTAAAAATAATTAAAGTAGAGGGATTAAAAATGTAAATTCTGGAAACTTGAAGTCATTTTGAGTAAATAATGATATTAAGAGTGTTTTGGGTAACTTTGAGTATTTATGGGTCTAATGTGTAATTATTATGGAATTATGATTTAATATATAAGTTTTGTAAACTTAAGGGGCTAAATGTGTAAATTCTGAAATATGAGGGGCTGAATAGTACAATATGAATATTCTGAGGTTACACTCTGAAAAATTGTAAAATAATATGCTTGTTTGGTAAATATGGATATTAGGGGGATTAAATCATGAATTATGTAAATATAAGGTTTGTTTTGTAAATATTGTAACTAGAGGGGTATAAACTGTAAAATTACGAAACTAAAGGGATTATGATGTCATTCTGAATAATATGTGTATTAGATTAGTAACTTGAAATATTTTCATGCTATACCCTTGAAATTAATGAAATTACAATTTGAACCCTAAACTATGTGAACTTGTCATAATAAACCCTGGACTTTTGTAACTTGATAAAATGTACTTAAATTCCAAAATAACTCTGATATAAAGACTTAACCTAATTTGTAACATCAAAGACTTGTTAATTCTGGAAACCTGATATTCTTGAAAACCTGCTAAATATGGAAAGTTACTAAAACTGGAAAGCCGACTAAAATAAGTAATCTGAATTAAATAAGTTTTTAATAAAACCAGTCATGAATTCGTGTAGATTCGCCGGAGATGGAGTTTGCTTCCGACCTTGGTATTCCTGTTGTGTTTCGTTTGCAGTATAAGGTACAGATATTCTATCCCTTTTCAGTAGGGATTTCTCATAACTTTCGATCCTTCGACTTTGTTCGCTTATGATATTTCTTTGCTATTTGACCATTTCTATTGAACCATTGCTATTGCATCTTTGCTTTGACCCCTCTGTTTTTGAACCACTGTTATGAACTTCGATATTGAACTATTGCTACTGAACTTTGATATTGGACTGTTGCTACTGAATCTTTGATATTGAACTATTGCTATGAACCTCTGAATTGTGAACCATTGAATATGAACCTTTAATTGTGAAGACTTATATATTGCTACACTTTGAACCTTTGTTTGACCCTTCAGATTGATACCCGAGCCATTAACTAGGCATGGGGGTTCCATGTCCGTGTCATTGATGCACCAATGGCATGACTCCAGTGTGCACGAGTGATGTTGCACACCGTCCCCATATTTGTATTGATTATGCGCGCTTTGGATATATTGTATGGCCACTATTTGTTTTGCAGGGGGCGTATGGATGCATCCTAGATTTGTATTGTATTGATATTGATATATTGTTTTGGTGATGTGGTGCGTGTGTGCAATACACCCCCTCACATTTTGGGAGCTAGCTACTCCACTGGTTACTGAGGTCTCCCCTCATATTGGTTTGGTATTCCGAGGTCACCCCTCCGAATACAATGGTTACTATTGGATACTTGGCTGCTATTGCCACTATTGATATTGGTTTGTTTTGTTGGCTCGGGATAGATTTCTGAAAACCCTTACACTTTTGATAGACCTAAATTGTACCTTCTGGATTCCCCACTGCACCATATTCTGAATTGACTGTCCTTTACCCAATACCCTTATATGACTCACTCTACTACCAAGATATATATGTTCCATTGCTTTGATCTGTTACACTCTCATTCCGTTACTTCAGACTATCGTTCCATTCACGTACCGGGTTATTATATGTTTATTAGATTTGATTATGCTATTCATGTCTTATGTGACTATTGATTTCCCTATTACGATATGACTAATATGCGGTTATCTGATTTGCCTGTTTTCATCTGATGATATGTGATCTCGCTGTTATGTGACCTCTGAATTGTCTGTTGACCATGCTAGTGTGTAATCGATAGTTTTTGTCTGTTTATCATGTATACTTCGTTCAGTTAATTTTGTGGACTATGATTACCTGATAGTATCCTTATCTGCTTGTTGTTGACCTGCCATGTTTGTATTTCTGATTATGCTACGGTTTGACTGGGTAAATGGTTCAGCTTGTGACGTCTGGCTTGTTAATTTGTTTAGTTGCCCTGCTATGTCTTTAATTTAATTATTATATCTTTATACTGTATTCCTACTTATTGCGTGTGACTGCCATGTGTTGACTGCTGTTAGTACTTCCACTGTTATGATACTGTTTATGTTTTTCAACTAAGGGTTGTGACCTGTGTGAATTGCCATGCTCACTTATTCATTAATTGCTTCCGCTTGCCTGTAGATATCTGTTTGGCTTGTATGGCTTCTGGTTTCTTGAATTGATTGTATGATATATATGTTGTGTGGATGCGACGCCTGCTATGTTTGCTTATGTTTCAGTTCTTGTATGTCTGGTTCGTATGTGCTTGTTTATATGTCATCGATGCTTGGCTTTGCTTCGTTCTCCTTGTTATCTGTTCGTTTTGGATATCTGTATAATTGTGTTCTGCAGGATCCTCTTTGACTCATTATTCTCATTCCGCTGCAACTTTGTTATCCGTTTTCCTTTGTTTCATTTCGCATTTCAGATTTTATTTAGCTTTCGTTTTGTTATATCTGTTCACTGGGCTTTTTAAGCTCAGCCGCATTTCTTTTCCTGCGGCAGGTGTTAGGTTTGAAGATGGGCTTTGATGGGCTGAGAGTTGGATTATTTGAGTGGACCAACCCTAGATACCTTATTAATTGGATTTATTTTGTTGGGCTATCGTTTGGAGATTTCATTTTATTTTAGACATATTGGATTTTGTATTTTCCTTGTAAGTCATTCGTTTATATGACTTGGTACTTCATTTCTTTAAGGCTTTAGTTTATAAAATTTTGTTTGTATGTTCTGATATGACACCAGAATGTGACACTTCTACCCTTGTCGGGTTGGGGTGTTACAAGTTAAGTCGACACACAAAGATATAACAACGTGGGAACAAGTGTGGAATACCGGAAAAAAAAGGGACTCGTTTGGTTTGCATGGGGCAGAAACAATTCGACACAAAAAAGGGAAAAAGGAAGCCGAGAACATTTTTTGTGATTTGCGAATTGGTTTGGATAAAAAAAGCAACAACGAGACAACAACAACAGATTGGTGAACATCGAAAAAAAACAGCAAGTTGTTGGGATTTGGTGATAGTAACGTGAGACATAAAAAAGGAATACTTTTGTTGGGAGCGGCCTTTGAAGACCGACACAAAAGAAAGAACGCATGAACATCCGGAAGACATTGATCTTGACGAAGACAATTGAAAGGAAGAATGCAAGGAAGAATGCGGAGAAGAGCATGAAGACTCGAAGAACAAGACTTAAACAATTAGGGGGGAAATGTTGCATTATAATTGCATAAGTCTTGTTGGTACATATGTAATAACGCAAAGCTAAAGGGCTGAATATGTTAGATCGATAGTTAATAACTGACAAGCGGTTATAGTTAGTTAAAGGTAGTTATAGGTAGTTAGAAGTTAGTTATTTCAGTTACACCAGTTCATGAAAGGACACGATGGTTCGGTGGCTATATATACGCTGCATATGTATCATTGTAAAGTGTGTCTCAAAATACAATGTAACCATGTTATATTGTCAATAATAAAGAATCAACTTCTTGTCAATCTTGTATGAATTCGATCCTGGAAATCATTAATAGACCTGTGCAAAAGGGCGCCCATTAGAGAATAACCATCACCAATCGTATGGTGAAGCTTGAAAACCAGGCTGATATAAAATGTGTGACTTATTTGCACAGGTCTGATATAATTCCAAGATCTTATGATCAAACAAACATCATTCTATCACATTCAAGAATCAATAAAAAGAAAGCAAGGAGATTGGGTGAACCCTTCTATAAATCTGATAATATAAACTGAAGAGGTTGACATTTGTTTACAGAATTCATACATATATATACTATACTAAACGACACCATGAAGGGTTGTGTTGTTTCATAACTGGTTTTATGAAGCATTGTATCCCTTCACATATAACTAACTATAACTACCATTAACTACCATTCTAACTGTCATATGGGTCTGTTGAGATGTTTCTGACTTTGGCCCAATAACAGCAGGTTTGTGGCATTCATTCTAGATACTAACTTAATACTATAACATACAAAGATTAATTGGATTATGCTTTCCAACACAGGCTACCAGATGCATTGCTGGTTGCGTATTTAATTATATGAATTTCCCATAATGGTCTTGTGATTGGGAATGATTCATAGCTATTTCTGATATATAATCATCGTAATACTTCTCATATGATTGAAGTTAATTATAATCCATCAGGAAACTGAGGGACAGTCAATGGCCATCTACCTTCACTTTCACTGGCTTCTAATGCTTCTATCCAATCTGATCTTCAACCTATACATAAGGACAGAACCAGAATAAAATATTATCGGGTGCACAAAATATTTGGTATGCATACTTACTAAATAATTTTAGAAACATATTTTAATGGAATGGGTGCATTTAAGATACATATGAGAAATCTCGATGTTCTAAAAAATTAACACTACATCAAAAAAATCCATGAGATTACCGGGAACCCCCTGGTTCCGTCCCTGCCTATACATACATGATGTACTCAAGGGCGAATCCACTATGTTACCTAAGAGACACCTAAATTATTTTTAGATTACCATCTATCTTATCTAACACTCGACTACAAATAAACACAATAATACAAAGCTGTAATAACACCTCCGAGAGAGGTATTGAAAAAAATTTAAGATCATGATGATGCAATAACTGATACTGTATGTTTTATTGTTGCAAATATAACACGAATTGACTCCACAAATAACCAAAAAAGAGTCGGTTAGTTTTTTTACCATAATGGAAGAGAAACGGGGGTTGATGGGGATAAAAATTTCGTTAATCAGTTGAATGCTTGATGAATCTTCAGTGGGGCTCTCAGACTCCAAGACGCAGATGATAGAAACAGAGAGATTTGAGTTGTTTAAGTACTTGCCCCGTTGGGCTAACAGGCTCTAACATCTTTAATTCCCTTATTTCACCTTTCCTCATCATCAATTCCATTAGATCCTTCCTTACTATATATGTTTCAAGTAGCGACATAGTGTAAAGAAGTTTAACATGTACTATGTTGTAGTACGAATGTTGTTGTCATATCGTGTACCTGATAATTTGTTTAAACGAATATGATAGAAACATAGAGATTTGAGCTGTTTAAGTACTTGCCCCGTTGGGCTAACAGGCTCTAACATCTTTAATTCCCTTATTTTACCTTTCCTCGTCATCAATTCCATTAGAGCCTTCCTTACTATATATGTTTCAAGTAGCGACATAGCGTAAAGAAGTTTAACATGTACTATGTTGTAGTACGAATGCTCTTGTCATATCGTGTACCTGATAATTTGTTTAAACGAATATGGCTTCTCAAATAGGGTCCAGTTGACATGAAGAAGTTTTATGTGTACGTATAAGAATGCTCAAGTTATATCATGTTCCTCATAGTATGGTCACCAAAATGGGGTTGGGTGTAGCTAATAATTAAACGGCTCGTATACACCAGGGTTTTAACTAAGAAAAAGGACTATCATAACTACTACAGAATAGCATTCTCAACACTAATAACATATGATGACTTATCCTTTTCGCCATGCCATCACTCCATAAATTTAACTCGTCTTCTCCAAAGCTAATTAGTCTTTGAATACTCTTTAAGTCGAGTCATGTATTGTTAAATGACTCGAAGTTTCTAAACCTTTTGAAAGAAATTATTTTCAACCTTTTCACTTCAATGGAAACTAATCTCTGAAAGACAATTTTGAAAAAAATCTACCAATCTTCAACCTCCCGTTGGAGGTGTTAATACGGAAGCTCGTTTTTCAATCAAAACCAGGCTTTACATGAAGGGGGATTTTCGTAACTTATATGTACAGTTTTTTTTCCGTCTTTACAAACACGTTCAAGATACATCACATCAGCTTTCTTGTCACATAGTCCTTGAATATTGCACATGCATACTGATTGATTGATTGATTGTATACAGTTAGAGAGTTATGATATATCTATATTATCCCCTCGATGAGACTTTCCATACTCCATAATATACATACCTGATAACAACTTCCAGAACCTGTTTATAGATTGAAGAAGATGATAACAGTTTCAATAGATAAGAGATAAGAAAAATTATCTCCTAGTTTGATATAGTCAATAGTTATCATATTGTATACTTATCTCATGTAACTAACTCCCACATATTTGTGTAAGTAAATCCCTATAAAAATACAATAGTAGCCCATTGTGGTTTTCACGAAAAATCAGTCTTTCACATGGTATCAGAGCTATCATGACTAATCGTCTCTTAAAAAAATGACAAGCGCCATCTCTTCCTCCTCCTCCTCCACATCATCTTCAACCAAACCAGTTTTTACTTCTCTTTTGTTTCCTACACCATCAGTAAACTTTGGACATTTGATTAATGTCCGACTTACCCGTGATAACTAATTTATGTGGAAAGCTCAGTTTCTTCCATACCTTCAAGGCCAAAGACTCTTAGAGTATTTATGATGGCACCATTGAGTGTCCACCAAAGATAATCATTGAAGGCTCAAGTAATGAAGTAGTGGTCAATCCAGCCTACCAGACATGGTTTCAACACGATCAAATGATTCTTAGTGCAATATTGTCGTCTCTCACATAATAGATCCTTGGGCATGTCGTTTTTCTCTCGACCTCGAGAGATGTTTAGGTAGCACCCGAGAAGATGTTATCGTCCCAATCACATGCTAGAGTTATGCAATTCAAACTCCAACTCTCTACCATCCAAAAGAAAGATCTTTCGATTGCTAATTACTTTCAACGTGCTAAAGGGGATTTAAGCAACTAACTCCCACGACCATCCAAAAGAAAGATATTTGCGAGAGACAATAGTAACCCACTCTGGTTTTCACGGCAAATTTATCTTTCAAAAACAGAATTGACACTCAAAGGGATTTGTTACACTGAATGTGAATTTTAATTATACAAATGATTACATGTGGGAAGAGAGAATTACAAATAGTTTTTACAAGTGAAAATGAATGAATGGAAAATGAAAATGAGTTTGGTATTTAAAGGGAGGGAAAAGTGTGTAACCACTTTTCTCGCCAAGTCTTGTAACGACTTATTTGAATATTTTGGCTTATGCTTGTCACGTGTCTTTATTCATATTAATGACCTCCCCTTTTCCAAATTCAATTGGGAATGCGGGGAACCTTTTGACTATGTCACTATGTAACTCCCAAGTAGCATCAGCTTCCTCTCCATTAGTCCATTGAATTAACGCATACATAATTGCACTTGTTCCAACTTTGCCTAGTCTTCTGTCCAACACCTTAAGTGGCTCTTGAACCATTTCTCCTTGTTGATTACATATTGGCAGGGTAGCAGTAGCATTGGGTAAAGGTTATTTGTACAACTTCAATTGTGAAACATGGAAAACTAGGTGGATTTAGGAAGTAGCAGGTAACAACAACTTGTATGCCACTTGTCCTATTTTAGAAATGATTTGAAAAGGACCAAAGTACTTTGGGGCTATCTTATTATACTTTCCCTGCCTTAAATTCACTTGTCTATGTGGCTGCAATTTCAAATAGACCCATTGTCGTTCTCATAAACACTATCAGTCCTCCTCTTGTCAGCACTGGCTTTCATCTTTTGTTGGGCTCTATGTAACTGAAAATTCAACAACTGAATTGCAACTTCTCTTGCACTAAGTGATCTGTCCACTGAATCAACCAACCTCTGTACCCGAACATAAGCAATGGGATTTGATGAAGGTTGGCCATATACAACGTCATAAGGGGTCCATTGGATGGATGTGTGGATATTGGTATTGTACCAGTATTTATGTTAATGGCAACCTTTTAGACCACTCTTTTGGCTTCTCCCATGTCATACACCTCACCTAAGTTTCTAGAAATCTATTAACCACCTCATTTTGCCATCACTTTAAGGGTGATAAGCAGTAGAGAAATGCAGGCTCACATGTAAGATTTTGAACAACTCCTTCCAAAACAAACTTAAGAACACCTTATCCGTGTCACTTACTATGACTTTTGGTAATCCATGAAGCTTATACACATGTTCCATGAAGAAAATGGCCACTTGTACTGTTGTGAAAGGATGACTCTGGGCAATAAAGTGATTGTATTTGCTAAGCATGTCTACCACCACCAATCTCACAGACTTCTCGTAAGACTAAAAGAGGGAATATCTTTATTATTTAAATTTCAAATTACAGAAGTCTTAAACCATATATATAAGAAAGCCCTAACACATGGGCTTGAGCTCAATCAATACAAATCCTAGACTAACACAAATAAGTCCACTAACAGCCTCCCACAATAGGAGCAGGATTGGAACGAACACTCAAATTGTCCTGAAATTCGGCAAACAAAGCACAAGGTGGACCCTAGATGAATATATCCACAAACTAATAACGAGAAGGGACATGCAAAACATAAACATGTCCAGCAGCAACCAAATCTCATACAAAATAAATATCGATCTCAATATGATTTGTGCTTTGATGTTGCACGGGGTTAGACAAAAGATAAACCGCACTAACATTATCACAGTAAACAGGCATAGCGAAATAAAATGGCGTGTGAAGCGCACACAAAATATTATGTAACCAACACGTCTCTAGAACAACATTAGCAACACCACAATATTCTGCCTCAGCACTAGAATGAGAAAGCAAAACCTGACACTTAGAGAAGCAAGAAAGAAGATTGTGCCAAGAAACACACAATACGTAGAATAGAATAATGAGTAGTCAGACAACCTACCCAATCAGCATCAAAATATGCAACCAAAGATGTAGTAGAAGCATAAAATAACTACAGCCCATAACCCATAGTACCACGAACAAAACTCAAAATATGTTTGAGAGCAGAGAAATTAAGCTCCCATGATCTAGATTCGATTTGGATTAGGTTAATGGTTAGAGAAACCCTTAATCATTCAAATGTATGTAAAAAAGGATGGAGTCAAGTATTTAGGGTAGAGAAATTCAAGTGAAGTCTAGGTTAGGATGTCTTGGTATATATTGGGTACCATCGAACATTTCTATTACAACTATGATTCTATTTACTTATAAGTATACAAGTTTGACAAGAAGTCAAACTAACCCCCTCCTAACCTTATGGGGTTGGTCGAACCCTAAACCCATTAGGGTTTATGGTTTTTGCCTTTTGTATACTTTATTATTTATATTATATAAATATATATACTCTGGATAATTATTGTTTGACCCCCTTTATGAGAATATTTCATATTCTCATTTCCTCATCATTTCGTATCTCATTTTCTCGTTTTAACTTGCATGTTCTGTTTAGTGTGCACCGGTATGACCTAACGGCATTTTAATGAGTATCAGTTGTGTAAGTTGTTGTTCTTTACACATGAATACTTAAATAACATCAAGAAGTATATAAATGATTTGGTCATCGTATGTCAACCTACATCACTAGAATCAAAGACATTGTTAAAGGTAATTGATTTAAATTCTTCATCTAGTACATTGTATTTTTTTTTTTTCTTTTTTATCATTTTAGGTCGTGGTGATTGATTTGGAGAAGCGGATTTTGATTTAAATGAGGAAAATGAAGTTAATGTACACTACATGTTATAGATTTATGGTTTTGTGAATTGATAAGTTAAGGCCCAAGCCTAAAATCGTAAGGTCCATTAGGTTTAGAGTTATATTAGCTTATTCTTTAAGTTATATTTTATTATAATAGACACGAAATCTTATTATGTAATCACACAAAAACACAATTAATTATAACTCTATTTTTGCTATCTTACATGGTATCCGAGCTTTAGGTAAGATCCACCTACAAAATTTGATATCCTCCGGTCATCAACTACTCGCCGGTAATCTGGAAGGATCTAGTTATTTTCAATTTATTTAAATTAGGATTTTGTTTTCGTATTTAATGCATAAACCATAAACCTTAGTCGTCAAAACACACAATATATGTTGAGTTGCCTTCAATCAACCATATTTTTTTCTCATCAAATTGTTTTCGTTGTTGAAGATCATTGTCGTTGATAACAAAAGTTGACCACCAAATTGTCGCTCCCTCCTAAAGGCAAAGCAAGCCATGACGTAAAAAAATAGAAAATGCCATAAAAAATGAAGGAAACCGTGCAGCAGTATACAATTATGTCAACAGATACAAGTCCATCTCCATGCAAACGAATAACAAAAAAGATAAGAAAAAGAAAAGAATAAGAGAAAAAGAAGGTGATTTCAACATTCTATACAGTTTATATGTTCAGAAACCTCTCGTTCAAACTGGAGGAAGTGTTAGATGATAGGTTAAGGCTCAAGCCTAAATCTTATAGTTCATTAGGTTTATGGTTAGGAAAATGATTGGGAGACGTAAAATGTGTGCCTAAAGATGTATGGCATGATCTTGATGGTGTTGGGTCTAATTTTGACCCAATTGTCTCTGACAAATATTTAAACATAAAAATAGCCTATGTAAAACCCTAAAATCTAAAGCTTGTGAAATGACTATTTTACCCCTCAAATTTAATATTTATAAAATATGTATAATATGTCAAGCTCATTAAATATATTTTTAACCTAGCTTATAAATAATTATCAAACTTTAATCCACATTGTTATTAAAGTAGTAACACTCTAACTTAACATAAGATTGGAGACTTAAAGAAACGGGAAAACAACATGTACAAGAATATAAAATCGACATACCCTATGACTTATTCATATCACACGTTAAAGGGGTTCCTAAGGGACCAAACCATATTAAAAACTTGTAACTAACTAACTTGTACACAATATAGTCTAAATACATTTGTAAGTTTGGAAAGTAAAATTTGTTTTGATTTCCTCCTTAAACTCGGCCGAATCTCCCTCCCCCATATCCTCATCTTACTTTCATTTGATTAACCTACCATTTACACATTCTAAAACAAACACTAAACCCTAATATCAAAAGTGACGGCAACCTCTTTCTTACTTCTTCCATTCGATCAAAAGCAAGCAAGGATGGTGTGGTGATCGTGTTCGAGAGAGAGTGGTTGGTCGTGGGCTGCTGTTTCGAAGGGCGTAAGGTGTTTGGTTTCGACTAGTCTTGGTCTTTTGTTTCTTGTTTTCTCCCACTTGATCGCTGCTAGGGTAATGTATCGTATCTTGCCTCATTTTCCTTTCTTATTGTTCCTTTTGATTTTGTGTCGTGTTCCCTAATCGTAGCATACACGTACACGAATTGAACCTCACATGAAATGATACAATCACACATAAAATCATAAACGTGACTACACAAAATAGCGAATGAAAGACCTATGTACTTCGACCCATATATAGCATCTTGTTTTGAATCCATTCGACCTTCATATACATGACTTATACATGTTTTGTCTAATGGTTATCGAGCTAAAATAGATTTAATAAAACGCGTATATATCTTGGCTTGGAATAGGTAGCGCAAATAAATCATTAGAAGTCTCGAATTGGGTTTGGGTGTGTCGTGTGAATTGATTTGTATTTGAGGATGTCTCGACCTAGGGTTACACACGTAAGAGGGTCGTATAGCTTTGTTAGGGTTTGGTTTCGATTTGCTTGAAATGGAAAAGGTAATCGACCTATACTAGAGTTTTCAAAGGTTTTGGATTCTAAATAAAAGAAAAGGGACTAATATTGTTAATAATAAAACATGAAGGATTTAGTCGTTAAAATGGAAAGAGAATGGATTGATTTGTAAAATAAGTAAACTTGTGATATTTTCACTTTTAACCTATACTTTGTGATAATGATAGTTTAGACCCTCAACTATTATAACTTGTCATAAATGAACCCTAAACTATAATAATAATCATTTTCGTCATTTTAATCTAAATTGACATTAATTATATCATAAATGACTAAACCAGCTAATTACGGAAAACTGCTATTTTTGGAAAGTTACTTATTATGGAAACTTACTAATTCGAGAAACCTGCCTAAAATAGAAAGTTACTTAAAATGGAAAGATTCCTATAAACCCTAAAAGACTTAATCGGGAATAATACACCTTAACTACATCTAATAAATGTATATCCTTTCACTTCTGTAGACCCTCGAGGAATGAGTGATCTTCCGTGTCTTGTGATTTCATATGCTTGTGTTTGTCTTTGCTGTCAAATAAGGTACAGATATTCTGACCTTTCTCTTAAGGTTTCTCATGATTCTTACACATCTTTTGATATTAGCTTTAATTAAAATGCCTTGCTCTGAGCCTTCCTATTAGGGCTTCCTTATATGACCTTTACTATGCTTCCTTAGATTTGTGAACCTTTAATATTGGACCTTGCTTGAACCTTTAACATGAACCTTTATATTATGACTTTCATTTGATCTTTCAGTTTAATACCCGAGCCATTTTCCTAGCCATGAAGGTAACATGGCCGTGTCATTGATGCACCAATGGCATGACTCTAGGACGGTGGAGTGATGTTCCGTCCCGTCCCTTTTGTTATATATATTATGAGCTCAAAATTATTATATATGTTTGGCCACTAATATCTTTGCAGGGGCGTATGGATGCATCCTAGATTTGATTTGATTTGCATTTGATATGACATGATATACCTCGGTGACTGGTGCTGTGTGCAATACACACCTTTCACAATTCTGGGAGCTAGATACTCCATGGTTACTATGATATGATATGGTTTGTTTGGTTTGGGCTCGTGGTGGATTACTGACTCTCTTTACCTTACTCTATACCTTGTTATAATTTCTGTTATTACACAATGTACCATATTATGTATTTCCCATCTTTAGTTTTCGGTTAATTGCTCATTCATTCAATACCCTTTGGTGATTCATCCGACTACCATAGTATACTCCAGTTCATTTGACTTGTCATACTCTCATTTCATTTTAGTTGACCACCAAGCTTATACTTCAGATTACCACTTCATTCGTTTATCCTGATATTATAAGATTTATGTGACTACCTATTTTTCCTGCTAGTATATGATTAATAAGTGACTATCTGTTTGCCATGCTATTACGTGACTAATTGATTCACCGTTGCCATGCTAGTATGTAATTATCTGACTCATCCGATTTCCATGTTATACCTCGTTCAGTTATTTTGTGGGCTATGATTATCATTTAGTGTTCCTATTTGCTATTTGTGACTACCATGCTCGTACTTCTGTTCGTATGTCCTGATGCTTATGTTGTTAGTTCGACATAGCAATTGATGTTTACCTGACTTGTTGATCTGCCATGTTCACATATCTGTTTATGCTACTATTAATGATGGAAATGGTTCAACGTATGTTACGTGTCTAGTTGATTTTTAGCTTGCCATACTATGTCCTTGTTTATTTAAGTCATTCAATTATGATCTCCGTTTGGTATTCCTACCTGATACATGTGGCTATCATGCTTATACTGCTGCTAGTTTTCCGTTGGTTATGATACTTGTGTTGTTTATTAACTGTGGGTTATCTGACTTGTGTGATTTCCATGCTTGCATTCAATTTAGTTGCTTCCGCCTGCTTATGGAATTCAGTTTAGCTTATATCTATCATGATTGTCTAATTTACTTGTTTTGCTCATTCTTTCAACTCCTATAACTGTCATGCTATCATTCTGTACATTTTAATTCCATTTGCTTATGATATTGTTCAGTTTATACTTATATGAATGTTTGGATTATTTGACTGCCATGTTTATATTGTTGTCTAGTTGCTCCTCTTTTTGATATGCTTGTACCTTGTTATAGTCGCTTGCTATTTATTACGCTAATTATTCGATAGCTTATATGTGAATTCCGTTTCAGTAGTTATTTACTTGGTTATCTGCACTTACCTATATTGTTCTTTGATGCACTACTTCTTCTTTGTCTTTCTTTGATTTCTATGCCTTCTCTATTTTTGTCAATATTGCATTCTGCAGGTTCCTCATTGACTCATTGTGCTTTTTTCATCGCGACCTTGTTATCAGTCTCCTTTGTTTTGTTATTATATTTTTATTATATTAGCTTTTGTTTTGTTATATCTGTTCACTGGGCTTTTTAAGCTCAGCCGCATTTTCTTTTCCATGCGTCAGGTACCAAGTAGGATGCTGGGCTTTGTTGGGCTAAGAGTAGGAGCATTTTAGTGATCCGACCCTAGTTTCCCTTGTGGAAAACTAGAAGGGGGGTTGAATAGTTTTACCAATTAAAACTTCGTTTTAAAATATTTAGATCGACTTATGTCAATCTATTTATATGTGTATGTTAGACGTTGATAGATAGATATATAAAAGTGTAATGAAAGATAAAGAGTAAGAAGCACATAACCACGACACGAGTATTTATAGTGGTTCGGCTACAAGAACACCTTCCTTGCCCTACTCCACTCCCAGAGTCACCTACTCGAGAGTTCGTAATCACTACACGACACCAACTCCTTATGGCGGAGAAGCCTTCACAACGTCGCCTACTCTTTTTCCGGTACTAGGCTAACCACCTGGTTCTTTCACCAAGGAGAACCACACCTACCACAACGTCTCCTACCCTTTATTCGGTACTAGGCTAAGTACCGAGTTCCATTACAATGGAGGAACTACTACCCAACACTACACAACATCTAAACCCAAAAGAGACCCACTCCTTATTACAACACCATCAATGATATCAACATCCTTGGAAACAAACTATCACTATTTGTATAACGATGCACCTCATCGATTATACGACCTTGGCATCCTTCACTAATGCCACTTGATTTGACTCCTAGGCATCTTTCACTAATGCCTTTGATATGAACGCTTGGCACCTTTCACTAATGCCTTCGTCTTGACTCCTTTAGCATTCTTCACTAATGCTTTTGATAAGGACGTTAAGCACCTTTCACTAATGCTTACGTCTTGACTCTTTCGGCATTCTTCACTAATGCCTTGGACACAACACTTCTATGGAGGAAGAAAGAACTATCAACAAGAGAACCTCAGTAGTCTTGATGATGACGAAGCATGGCAACTCACAGACTTGAGCTTGCTCGACTTCAAGAAGTTATGATCTCGCCTTTAAGAGGAACCTAGAGAATCACACAAAAACAAAAGACAAACTACATAGAAAGATACCTTAGGATCAGTGGTTAGAGAGTTACAATACTTGGGGAAAGTATGTATGGGAGTGGCAACCCAAAAGGAAGAAATGGCTCACTATTTATAGAAGAAAACTAGTTACTGTTCCCCGGATCCCACGGATCCCTCCCTTGAGGGATCCGTCCAGTGTATTAACTGGGATCCGTGGGACGCTCCCTTTTGCCTATGGGTCTTTTGGTTATGGGTCATAGGTCATGGGTTATGGGTTGGTCCATGGGTATTTCATTAGATACAATGCATCTAGTCAAATGGATATGGGTCAATACCATAGGTTATGGATATGCTCCATGGGTTGTGATTTTTACCCATTATAATATGATTGTGCAAAAGATTGCACTACCATGCTTCGATGAGGATCAAAGTAATGAGGGGTGTGTGTTCCAGCCAAGACTTGCCTGTAACCTGAGAATAAGAAATACTAAGACACTACGTTAAGTGAGTGCGCAGGGGTAGGACCCTGCGAACCACCTCCGGCATGAGAGTAAGTATGAGTTATGGTTGTATAAGTGTGTGAAAGTAAAGAGATGAGTGTGAAATGAGCCTACCATAAATCATCGTCCGTCTAACCCATTTATAGTGGAAGAAATACGGTTAGAGGCACTCTTGCATGAATATCGGAGATCATGGGGTGTCCATGATTGTGGGTAACCGCTAGGGCTTAGTGACCCACGTTCTCAGACTTGACAGGGAAGCCAAGAGAGAGAGGGAGATCGTGGGTTTGACTAAGTCAGGAGGTTCCTTATCCATTGTTCCTTCGTCACCATACCCCGAGGGCTTAAGGCTTCGAGGGGCGAATTCCCCTTAGGTAACCTTCGTACCAACGAATGGTTTGACGCCTATGGATATTTCAGAATCCTAACTTGGGCCTTCGTAGTGAAGGGCTTCGACACATCCCGGAGGAGTGTCCTTCGAGCTACTCGGAGGGTACATCATCAAGCCCCCCAGTTGAAAGTGATGCATATGAGCGAGGAGGCATTGCTTTCGACTTCATGCTTCGAAAAACACCATCACGCTGCTAAATAGCTAGTTGGGAGAGAACTACGCAACTAACCAAGCGCATTCAATGCTAATTAAATCATCCAGCTGCCCGCTACAGTGATCACTTATCCCCATGTAACCCGGAGACCAAAAGTCTTTATTTAAAATTTAAAAAGTGGTTTGGCTTGGATAAGAGTAATCTAGATGGACACATGTGTGAATTAGGAGACGGTAAAGGGGTATTTAAGGGAATATGATGAAACCCTAAAATACTTTTACTCTCTCCGTCTTCGTTACACGCAGATAAACTTTCAAGCCCCATCTTCGAAAACCAAGGTAAACACTTTTCTCCTCTTGTAGATTGTTTCAAAAATAGGAACATGGATTCTAAGTTTATTATAAAACAACTAAAGTGCACTTTGTCTGCTAAAGATTTGCATGATCATTTAGCCAATTATCCTATTCCAATAGAACATAAAGTGATGTTACCCAAACCCACTCAGGGTATCTTTGATGCCCTCCGGTTTCGTAGGGTTGTATACCCATGCATTTAGTCACTCAAACCTTAGGATTCTGCTGCACCCATTGATTTTGGAATTTATGCAGTACTATAAAGTTCATATCTCTAGATTCAATCCTTTTGGGTTTGCCAAATTGACTACATTCATAGTGATGTGCAAAGCCTACGGATATGAACCAACCTTGACAGTTTTAAGAGGATTCTTGAACTTGTACCCCGGGGGCAATTGGTTGACACTAGCAAAAAGACCTGAGTCAGATGTACCCAATCTGTTTGAGAAAGTATACACAAACATATCGGGTTGGAAGGGTAGCTTTTTCTATGTGCAAGACACTATTGTTCCCCCTACATATTCAGAGCTGCTGAACAAGGAGAATAGGTATAATGCTAAACGGTATAATGACCCCCTACCCTACGAGGTTCGGAGTGATCCTTGTTACCTGCGTTTGGCAAAGTACCCTGTGGATGTGCAAGTATTCCCTGAAGCCATCTTATACATGGCTGGGATTGCTCAGAGTTGGGAGGGGTCTCCCAAGAAGCCTATGATCATATACCAAGGACAAAGTATGTTTATCCACTTTTATTTAAATAGGACCAATGTAGCACTGATATTTATTTCTTTTTGCTTCTATTTTGCAGAGATGTCGTTCAGAAACTTCATGTTCCAAGAATTTGATGAAGATTTAAGTTTCATGCCTGCGGAGAAAGCTGAGGAGTCTTATGGCGTTGGCTCCCCTTCAACATCTGTGAATAACAATGAGGTAAGCATTCGAAGCAGAGCCTATTTCATCAGCACCCCCAACTCTGCTATGGAGGACACATCCCAACGGGTGGAGAACATTGCTGACTCGGACGATCCTGCGGATGAGGATGTCCCCGTCGTTGGTTCAACAGGAATAGATGATAGGCTAAAGAGTAGGAAAGGGACAGCGGCCAAGGCTGTGAAATCCACCAACAAAAGGAAGAATCCCCTGCCTACCTCTGGGAGTAGAGTTGTGAAGCATAAAAGTACCGAGGGCGGAAAGCTTATCAAGTCTGCCTTCGAATTGCCCGATGAATCCGTTGAGGTTCATGGTAAGTATTTTTGTCTTATGAGACATTGTGAAGGTAAAAATATAACTGTTATGCTAACCCGTGTATATTTTGTTGCTCATAGTTCTTCCAGAGACGAAGGAGCTTCCAAATGCCTTAGCCTGTCATCGGATTGTTGACCATGTGACCCCTCCACAGTGGAAGAGTATGCTAGAGAACATGTCCATTGAGAAGTTCTGTGACATGCATGATAATGGGGTTGCGAGGCAGGCTGTGATGGATAATCACTTGAATGCCAAGACCGGAGTTGCTCGAAGCGTGACCGCTGAAAGAAAAGTGTGACGAGATTGAGGGGAACGTTGAGAAGAACCCCGTCGTTCAAGACCTTCGAGAAAAGATAGCTCAGTTGACCGTGGAACGTGGCAATCTCAAACTGGAAGAAGCCAAGGTTATTAATCTCACTGGTCAGAATGCTGCTCTCGAGGCAAAGTGCGTTGGGTTGGAAAGTGAGAAGGTTAGGCTTGGAGAGGTAGAGGTAAAGTTGAGGGAGGAGATCGATGGCCTGCAAATGAGGTATAAGATGCTGCAGAAAGATCGTGCAGAAGTTGTTTCGAAGGTGGTGCCTTACATAGCCATGGAACTCTACCACAGTGACGAGTTGGGAGCTCAGATGTGGAAGGTCATCAAGTCAGCCCTATTTCATGGACGGTGTTTGGCTCTGGAGGAGGCCGCCAAAACGGGTAAGCCTGTGGACCTCTCCAAGATTGAATGCTACCGTCCCACTTCGAAGGCTGAATATGATGAGGTAGGAAATGCATTTGCAACTGCAGAGTATTCCTTCCTTGCTGAGGCAACCAAAGATCCAATGGCACCCCTCGAAGATCTCCTGTCTAAGAAACCTCGGAAACTTAAGCCTACCACTCCAACCAAGAAGACCATGTCTACTAAGCCAGTCTCAGTGCAACCCTCCTCCACTCCTTCTCCGAAGAAACAAGAATGAAGGCGCTCTGTTAGCGTAATTTGGTTCCAAAAGGGTGGCATGTACCCTTAAGACAATTTATTTTGTGTGACAATGTGTGTCTTGTTTCCCAAAAAATTTAAATGCTTGTGATGTATGGCCATGGGCCAAGAACAATTTGACGGGAGTCTAGGCTCCTCATGTAGGTATAAGGGCGGTAGCCCATATTTTGAAAGCCATAGTGTAGAGGACATACCTCTACATACTTAGCTTAAGTTTGTTATGTAAACTTCTCTTACGCCCTTTTCGCGACGCTTAAATTTTACAACCTAAGGTTCAACAACCTCATTGTGTGTAAATTACAACACCAAGAATATAATGGCCAACTTGACCATTGACAGAGGGTCGCGACCCACTCTATCTGAAATCCTTTACATAGCATGGCTTTGTTAAAAAAAATTTTTTTTACAAGCGCCAAAATCTACTAGGAGAGTTAATGTGAATGTTTAAGTTGGCTTTGGATAAGGCATATGTTACACCTCAAGCCATTCGACATTGAAACTCATTAACGACTTGGTTGAACAAATCTTTGTGTTTAAGAAACGAAGCAAGAGATTTGTGGGAAATGTCTTATTTATCATTGAATTGGTAGGGAGGATTACATCATTCTTGAAATGAAAACTAAGACAACTACCAATAATGTGTGCTTTCCCCTGAGAAGCTTTTGATTACAAAAAAAAAAGTTAAAGTACTTCTTAAACATAGAACTTTCGAAGGTTCGTACCATTCCATGTCCTGTCGATGGGTTCTCCGAGAAGAGTGGCCAGTTTGTATGCTCCATTGTCGTAGGCCTCAGCTACCATGTAGGGTCCTTCCCAAGTTGGTCCCAGTTTTCCCTGATACTCTGCTTTGCTTGCACTGTTGAGGCGCAGTACATATTCTCCGGGCTTGAAAGTGGAAGGTCTGACCCTTTTGTTATAGTAGCCTTCGATCTTATGTTTGTGTATTGCTTCTCGGATGGAGGCTATTTCTCTTCTTTCTTCTAGGAGATCAAGGTTTTCCCTGATCCTATCATCATTTTGGGAGGCATCATACGTTGCCACACGCTCCGTGTGTACAATTAGTTCCGAAGGGATGACCGCTTCTGTTCCGTATGTTAGGCTGAAGGGGGTTTCTCCGTTGCTTGACTTAGGATGTGTCCGGTGAGCCCATAAGACTTGAGGGAGTTCGTCCACCCATCCATGATGAGTTTGACCTAGCCTTTTCTCGATCCCTTTGACGATTTCTCTGTTTGTAACCTCCACTTGTCCATTACCTTGCGGGTGATAGACGGATGTCTGGGATTGCTTTATGTTGAGCCCTTGACAGAAGTCATAGAAGACTCCTTCGGTAAACTGTTTCCCGTTGTCAGATATGATGATGTGGGGCACTCCGAATCTGCACACAATGTGTTCCCATACAAACTTCTCGATCTGTCTTCCTGTCACCGAGGCTAGGGGTTTTGCTTCCACCCACTTGGTGAAGTAGTCGATCGCTACTAGCAAGAACTTGACTCCTCCGGGAGCTATAGGCATAGGCCCTACAATATCGATGCCCCACTGGGAGAAGGGCCACGCGGATGTCACACTTGTCATATCTTGCTTCGGCATTTTTGGAACGTTTGAGTGTATCTGACAAGCTTCACACTTGAGGATGATTTCGGCTGCGTCCCTGTGCATCGAGGGCCAATAGTAGCCCAACTTCATTATCTTCGAGACAACTGAGCGAGGTCCTGCATGGAGACCGCAGGATCCTTCATGGACTTCGGCTATGATGCTCGAAGCTTGCTTGGGGCCTACGCAGCGTAACCAAGGAGACAAAAACGACCTCCTATATAGGGTTTCCCCTATTAGCCGGTACTGTGGGGACTTAACCCGAATCTTTCTTGCAAGCTTGGGATCTTCAGGGAGAAGACCACTTGTAAAATATTCCCTTATGGGAGTCATCCATGTCTCTCCTTCTTCGTGAATCACATCGGCAACCTCTTTGAGAACGATGGATCTTTCAGGAAGGACTTCCACGAGAACCTCCTTAGTGAGATGAGCGAAAGCCATGGAAGCTAGCTTGCTTAGTGCGTCTGCCTTTTGTTCGGTTCCTACGAACATGTTTGATGGTGTAGGAGTTGAAGTTTTCGAGCATCTCTTTTGTCTTTTCCAAGTACTGTTTGATGACAGGTTGCCTTGCTTCGTAGGAACCTGTCACTTGGTTTGCCACCAATTGGGAATCTACGAAGACAGCGAGAGTTTTGACCTCCATATCTTTGGCTAGTCGGAGTCCTGCTAATAGCGCTTCGTATTCCGCTTCGTTGTTTGTGGCTTCGAACTCAAACCGAAGAGCATATGTATGCTCCTTCCCTTCAGGACTGACTAACATTAGACCTGCTCCTGAGCCATCGGAACTGGATGCTCCATCTGTGTAAAGCTTCCATTCAACCTGCACTTGAGAAAGATTAGCTTTGGGCTTTTCCTTTTCTTCATTGGGTCCGGAAGGTGTTTCTGCCAAGAAGTCTGCAAGAATTTGCCCTTTGATAGAACTACGTCCTTTAAACTCGATTTCATGTTCTCCGAGTTCAATAGCCCATTTAGCCACCCTCCCAGACTTTTCAGGTTTAGACAAGATCTGCTTCAGTGGCTTATCGGTTAAGACTGTAATTGGGTGGGCCTGGAAATAGCGTCAGAGCCTCCTTGCTGCGTAAATTAAGGCGAGCATTAACTTCTCCAAGGTTGGGTAGTTGACCTCTGCTCCTTGTAGGACCCTGCTAACAAAGTAAATTGGGATCTGTCGCTTTTCTCTCTCTGCCATAAGGACTGCGCTAATACTTTCTACTGAGGATGCCAAGTACATAAACAACACTTCGCCTTTGATTGGGGCTGTAAGTGTTGGAAGTATTTCAATGAACTCCTTCATCTTCTGAATGGCTACTTCAGCTTCCTGGCTCCATTGGAAAGTTTTCTTGCCCGCGCATCCTTTGAGTGTCTTGAAGAAGGGTAGGGACCTGTCAGCTCCTTCGACAAAAATCGACTTAAGGCTGCCAATCTTCCATTCAGGCTCTGCACATCTTTTAGACACTTAGGGGCTTGGAGATCGGAGATGGCTTTGACCTTAGAGGGATTAGCTCGTATCCCCTGCTTAGTGATCAAATGTCCTAAGAATTGTCCTTCCTCGACACCGAAGGAGCATTTCTTAGGGTTCAGCTTCATGTTGATTGTCGAGTCGATCGAATATTTCCTGTACATCAAGGAGTAGGTCCTCCTCAGTCTTGCTCTTGATAACCATGTCATCAACGTAGGCTTCGAGATTCCTGCCTATCTGTTTGTTGAAGGCTTTATCTACGAGACGTTGGTAAGTAGCCCCTGCATTCTTCAAACAAAATGCCATCTTTCTGTAACAGTAGACACCTTTACTTGTGTAGAAGGCTGTCTTTTCCTCGTCCTCCTTGGCCATCTGGATTTGATGGTACCCTTTGTAGGCATCTAAGAAGCATTTTAACCGGAAACCTGCCAAGGATTCTACCTTCCAGTAAATTTCGGGTAGGGGGTAGCAATCCTTAGGGCATGCTTTGTTGATGTCAGTGAAATCCACGCACATGCCTCACCCTCCGTCGCTCTTTTTACCAAAGACCGGGTTGGCCACCCAAGTATGGTATTTAACCTCCCTCGGGATGCTGCTTGTGTAAGTTCATCAACTTCTTTGCAAGCTGCAGCGTTTCTCTCGGGGCAAGGCTTCTCCTTTCGCTTTATGGGCTCAATGTGCTTGTACTCATTGAGTTTATGCTCCATTCCGAAGGACTGTCCATCTATCAGCAATGTTCTTGAAACACCTGTCATGTCAGAATATTTCCAAGCAAAAACATCAAGGTTAGTACGTAACAGTTTTATGAGCTTCGTCTTGAAATTCGCCGGGAGTTGCTTCCCTACTACCACTGTCTGCTCAGGATAGCTAGGGTTTACGACAACTCGCTCCTCTGCATCTGTACAACTAAGAATTGCCATCGGAGGCTCCTCCAATTCCTCTTTGATCTTTTTGACACCATATACACCCTTATCCGCTCAATAACTAGAATGAACAGTTCCTACTCCAAAGGGGGTTTGGAACTTAATAGCAGCATGTACAGTAGAAACAACAATTCCCATTTTTGCATAGGCTGTTCTCCTATTAATAAATTATAAGGAGAATCTGACCTTACGATGACCAAAATGAGTGTCTCCGTGCGGGATAAGGGGCCTTCGCCTATGGTGACTTCCAACGGTACCTCTCCCAGAGGCCATGAGTGTTCACCAGAGAACCCTACTAGCGGTGCCTTCGAGTCGACCCTCTGTGAGCGTATAGATGACTTGAGCTTAAGGAAACAATGCTCGTAGATGATTTCGCAGGAGCTCCCGCAATCCATATACGCTCGGTTCACTTCCCTGTTGGATATGTGTACCTTGATGATCACGGGATCGGTCGAAGGTGTCTGCCCTAATATGTGGGGAAAGGTTATTTCCCCTACACTTCCTAGCCCTTCTTCTGCTTCCTTCCTTTTCAAAGTAGTATCGCGTTTGTGTACCATTAGTATCGGAGCTTCTGCGGGCGTAGTTTCCTTCTTGTTCCCCTTCCATTCTCCCAGCTGAGTGTCAGAGAATTTGTCCTTTCCTTTCTTTATGCCTTTGACCAGGTGTGCTAATTGTCTGGATCGTACCGCCTCTTCGATCTGCTTCTTTAATTCCCTGCAGTTGTTCGTGTCATGTCCATGATCCTCATGGAAATGGCAATACTTGGACATGTCTCTGGCCTTGCCTCGCGTTATCATCCGAGGTGGGGGATCGAAGGATTTTGCGGCCTTCTCTTTGCTAGGATTTCTGGGAGATTTAACCAAGTTTCCCGAAATCCATGGTTCGAGCCTTTGTTGTAGGGGTGAAGCGATCTCTGTTCTTCTTCTTATTTTGGATCCTTCCCGGAGGACCCTCTAGAGAATTTGTCGACGCTTCCTTGGCTCTATCGGAGCCCGTTTTGCTGCTACCTCCTTAGAGTCAATCCAGGTGTAAGCTTTCTCAATCAAGGCCTTGTAGGTGTTGGGAAGATCGGTGGACAGGAATTCCACCAAGCTTCGAGTTCGGAGGCCATGTACGAAACCGGAGATCCTCTGATCTTCGTGTAGACCCAGAATCTGCAAAGTTTCATCAGTGTATCTGGTAACGAAGGCCCTCGTGCTTTCGTTGTCTCTTTGTTTGATGGTGTGCACGGTTAAATGAGTTTTGGTGTGCTTCTTCTGCGGCTAAAGTGTAACGGAACTTAGCCTTAAGATCATCTAGACTCACAATGCTTCCCACTTCGTCCGTTCCACCATATTCTTGCAGAGTCTCTGAGCGTGTAAGTGAACATATGGCATGCTACCGGCATGACCCACTTTTGCATTTTGATAGCGCCTTCAAATAAGTGGAGAAAGTTATCGGGATCACTTTTGCCATCGTAGGTGCCTATATGAGTAGGCATCTTCACGCCGTCAGGTAAAGGGTAGTCCTCGATCCATTTCACAAAGGGTGTGCAAGCTCCAGAGGCTTCGGCACCGTAAGGGTTGTACGGGAGGTGGATAAACAGGTGTAGGGTTATACGGGTTAGGAAATGGCTGTGAATAGGTAGGGTATGTAGTGGAAGTTTGGTATGAAGGGTATATTCCCATCGATTGTGTAGGAATCAGTCCGTAGGGCATCTGCTGTAGTGCGGTTTGGGATTGGACCGTTTGGAGGGTAAGTCTTGTAGGTTTGAGTAGGTAAGTAGGGATTCATTCCCGAGGGGGTAATGGTTCATGTTGGAGTAGGTAGATGGATCTCCGATACTCGAAACATAAGAGGGTGGTACTGGAGCCCTGCCCCCTTCTCTTCCCAAATGTGCTGCTAGAAGAGGAGGCAGTTTACCCTCCACTTCCTTCACTGGGTTGCTTCCTCGTTGGAGTTCTCGCACCTTCTTTCACCATGTATTCGTCCCTTCTACCGGATTCCTCCGAGTCCTTCTTCAAAACCCACCGTCCTTCCATTTGACCTTCTAACTTAAGGGGAACCATTTCGTAGGGCCGAGCGTCCCCTGCCCATAGGTTGAGGCCTGTCCTCTACTTCAATCTCCTCGTCGTACTCCGAGTATTCCAACTCCCTCCGCATTTCTATGTTACGAACTTGTCTCTTGTGAGCCCTTAGCAAAGAATCTAAGGCCTCAAAGTTTGCCTCTACAAAGGCAGACTGATGTCGGAATAGGGTTAGCGGATGTTGAGGCGTGATGCAGGGAGTAGTTTCAAACGAGATCGTGTGGTAAAGGTTGAGGTTGTTATGGGGGCGAGGTTATCGGTGTTAGTTGTGGTGAATGGGACCAGTAGTAGAGAACTGGTGGAGGTGAATCTTCTCTTCCTGGTTCCATGCCGGAAAAGTAGCGTAGTTGGTTAAGGTATTAGGACTGGGTGATTACGGGACTAATAGTTGTGGTCCCACGGATGGCGCCACTGATTGTGCAAAAGATTGCACTACCAGGCTTCGATGAGGATCAAAGTAATGAGGGTGTGTGTGTTCAGCCAAGACTTGCCTGTAACCTGAGAATAAGAAATACTAAGACACTACGTTAAGTGAGTGCGCAGGGTAGGACCACTGCGAACCACCTCCGCGTGAGTAAGTATGAGTTATGGTTGTATAAGTGTGTGAAAGTAAAGAGATGAGTGTGAAATGAGCCTACCATAAATCATCGTCCGTCTAACCCATTTATAGTGGAAGAAATACGGTTAGAGGCACTCTTGCATGAATATCGGAGATCATGGGGGCATCCCATGATTGTGGGTAACCGCTAGGGGTTAGTGACCCACGTTCTCAGACTTGACGGGGAAGCCAAGAGAGAGGGAGATCGTGGGTTTGACTAAGTCAGGAGGTTCCTTATCCATTGTTCCTTCGTCAGCCATACCCCGAGGGGCTTAAGGCTTCGAGTGGCGAATTCCCCTTAGGTAACCTTCGTACCAACGAATGGTTTGACGCCTATGGATATTTCAGAATCCTAACTTGGGCCTTCGTATGGAAGGGCTTCGACACGTCTCGGAGGAGTGTCCTTCGAGCTACTCGGAGGGTACATCATCATAATACATACTAGTTATGTATATATTTGCCCAATATGTAAACACTAGTTGTTGTACATATGTATTATTAAATCATAAAATCACTTATACTTGTTTTAGTGTTTTATGTGAAAACATAAGTGTGTTAGAAAACTATTGGCTCAAACCATTTACGTATTTTATTTGTTTCGTTAAAATGATTTTACGTTTGTTATCGACAAAACATTAGAAGATCGTAAAATATAAATAAACGTTTTTCGGCTTATTTGTATTAACAATCTCCCCCTTTTTTGTTGATGACAAAACATAAAATTATTTTAAGGAAAAACTAAAATTCGTAAAAGTTCGAATTGGAGTTTTTAATCTCTTCTCCCCCTTTTTGTCGAGACAAAAAGAGCGTCGAAAAGAAACTAACACAATGTTTTAAGAAAAACATGTAAAGAAAGAATGTAGAGAGCAAGTGACGGGAAGAGTTCTCGTCTTAACTCCCCCTTGACGAGTCCATCCCTTTGTGAGGGCGTCAAGTAAACAAAATTACTAGGCTAATGTATTGCAACTATGTTTTGCAAATGGTATCGTCTTAGCGACGATAATGCTCCCCCTTGATGATTGCAACTTTGCAATGGGGCTTAACGAAATGTAATCCATATGAGGATTATATTGCAAATGGTTTTGCAATGTATGGTTTGACACAAAGCTCCCCTAGCTTATGGTGTCCAAATCTTCATGTGTTTTTTGAAAATCTACAAAACAAAGGTTATAAAACAAGTATATAGTGCCTAATTTCTTGTAAATAAGACTCAAGTTAGTAGAAAATTGGTCTTCTGTTGTACGGATCCCACGGTTCCCTCCTTGGAGGGATCCGGCTAGGCAAAGTTCAGGGATCCGTCTATCTGTTAACAGATTTCATAAATGGTGATGTAGCAAATAATGTTATCATCAAGGAGAGATATGTATTCAAGCAACAAACATATACTCAAAGCAATATGGCACATAAACTATCATTCAATAAAACATAAGAGATAATCAAAAAATCTTTAAAAATAAGAGAATGACTTAGCCATGTAATACATATTTCTACTAATACTAATAAGTGACTAAAAACTTAAGAAGCAACAATGTGCTTGAGTCTAAGGATGAGTAGACTTGTTGATTTGGTCCAATATTTCAAGAAGATGATTAAACATGAAATGCAGCTCATTTCGTACTTCTTGAACAAGTCCTTGGGTGATTAGACAATTAGAGCAATTATTGTCTTGATTAGGAACCAGGAGAAATGGATGTTTTGAGGAGGCTCTACAAATGTTGGTGGAGTTTCATTGAGAGATGTATGACGAGGTTCTACAAGAAATGAGGGTGGTGGTAATGAAACTTCCTCCATATGATCAAGTCCTTGGTGGTTCCTTGTTTCCAATGATGGACTAGTTGGTGTTGTAGGTGGTTCCCTATTTAACGAGAAAGTTGGTGAATGGGAAGTTCTTGGTGGTGAATGCTCTAATGAATAGAGATTTGGGTGAGAGAGGGGCTCGGTGAAAGAGTGTAGTCTATGCTCTACAAATGAAGGCTTAGACGGTTTGCTAGAACACAGTGCGTTAGGTTTAGAACTTGATGAACCCTTTTCTAGCCTAAAAGGTCTAATGCTAATTCTTGCGGTTCTCTTAGCAATTGTTGATTGGGTTTGTTGAGGTGGGATTCTAGCACTATTATCTCTTACGGGAGATGATTCGGTGGATGAAATCTCATGAATCATATGACCATTCCTTTTGGATGATCCTTTGGTTGATGAGTTGTTGCTAAGTGCTTTAGTCATAGTGATGGTGAGGATGCAATATGAGTTTCTAACTACTGATTTTTTTGAGAGCTAGGTAAGAGTGATGACTTAACCTCAAGAGTGTTTGGTTTATATAGGATGATTTTGAATTAGGGATTTAAATTCTTGACCACTAAGGGGATTAAGCATGCACTAAGGTCAGTTAAGATATTGTTTAGCTCTAGGAAAACATTAAATGGTGGCTAAAAGTGTTTAGATTACCAAAGGTGGCTAAAATTTGAAGAGAAAAGCTGATTAAGGTCTTTCTGTAGACACGGATCCCATGGATCCCTCTCACCAGGGATCTGTCTGGTTATAAACTAGGGATCCGTCTGTCAGACAGATATGTGATGAAATGATTATGCTTTTTGTAAGGTCTAGTACCTATGAATCTTGAGGATTTGACTTTCCTTTGATGTCTTGAGTGGTGGATATCTTAAATGCTCAACCATAAGGAGTGAGGATGTTTAATGATGGTTTTGGGTAGGAAAGTGGACTTTAGAAGTCTAACTAAGTGCTTGAGAAGGATACCATTTGATTTGAAATGGGAAAAAGATGATACTTAGTCTTAGAAATCAGATGATGACTCAAGAAAAATTTGAGAAAATCCTAAAAAATAAAGAAAAATAAAAAAGCTAGTTTTAGACCTATTTTGAGGTAAGAGTGACTAAAATCAATTTGCTAAAATTGATAGAAATATCAAACTAAGTGTTATGAGATGTGAGGAATAATTTGTGAGCATTGAAGCGGAAAAATGGTGGATATTGGTGAGTTTGAAAAATAAAAAGTACTTTGGATTTGTTCATAAGGTACCTACGGATGAATGTGAGATCTACTATGCTTGAGGAAGCCTTAAGTAGTGTTAAAGAATCATGTTTAGCCATCATGATGTGATTGGGGGGATAACTTGGGTGTATGGTGATCTGTAACAGATAACTGTCTTCCCGGATCCCACGGTTCCCTCTTGGGAGGGATCCGGCTAGTTTCCTAGGCATGTGCTATCTACATCCAGTTGGGAAACTACTATACCTATGTGCATCGACAATATTTCCTTTGCCTATTTAAACGAAACTTTGTAACCGAGATAAGTAGGATTCTAAATAAACACATAAAATAGGTACTTAGCACTATAGTTTATAGGATCTCCACTCCTAGGAACAAACTAAGCAAAGCTAGCTACCACTAGTTGTTCTAGTAGGAGAGTATTACATTTTTCATCAACCGGAATAGTTTACCGTGAATTATTCCTCTGTAAATCTTATGATTAATTTCTAATAAGTTTATACACGTTGAAAAGTACAAATGGTGTTATTGTGGCTTTGGGTGATGTTGTTATATTTCTTATTATTTAGTAGAAAGATATCGTCATTTGCTCAAACTGAGTGGACCACCAAGTGGCATCAGAGCGGGTGGGTTTCTCTTAATCCAGATCCGTTCTTGAGTGACTATTAATAATCCGTAGATGTTCTTGAATGACGGCTAATAACACAAATCCAAAACCATCCTCTTCCAACCCCACCAAAAACGCCCTCCTCATAGTTTCATTTCGCTTCTAGTCCACACGATTGAGTACTCCTATACTCTTTTCATGTAGCAAAAAGCTCCAAATGCTTCCTTTCTAGCTCTTTTAATTGCACTTCAAAGTACAACTTCCTTGCAAGTGCCTTTGTTCAGAGGTTCTTGTAAAAATATGTGTATTAAAACACACAAACTATAAGTGTGGTTATGGTTACTCTCGACGACAACCAAAAGGGAGAAAGAAACATTAGAAATTATTGCAAATTGGAGCATCAGAAGTAAATTGAAGCGGGGAGCATCAAGGGAAGAGGAGATATCTTTAGGGAATGTGCATCAAGTGCATCAGGGAGTGTTTAGTAAACAAGACAGTCCCTAATCTTTCAGAAACTTCACCAGAAGACATCAACAACAAAGAATCAAGCTTTATTGATTTTATTTTATTCTTTGTTGTAATTTAGTTGTAAGAAGAAGCTGTTATGCTCACTTACAACTAATTAATCTAGGTTATTCCTATGTTTAAACGGGAGGAGATTGTTGGCTAGAAAAGGCTGACCAACCAATCTATGTCTCAGAGTCTATATCTTCTTCAGCAGACAATAAGGAATCTGATTGTAATTGTTTATTATTTTATTCCTTGTTGTAACTCAGTACGTAAAAAGAAGCCGTTATGCTCACTTACTATTGATTAAAAGTAGGCTATTTGTATATTCAAATAGAGGGATATTGTTGGGTCAGATTTTTGACCCAATTGTCTCCTACAAATATTTAAACATAAAATAGCATAAGTCTTTGATAAGGATAAGGGAGAATAGCACTCATTGATAAGGATCAAAGAGTAAGTCACCCTCTGATGGAAATCAAAGGTCTTACTCTCTTATGGTTATCAGAAAGTGTTACTCCCTGATGGTTATCAGTGAATGGTACCTCACTGATGATCATCAGTGGATGTAAACTCACTGATAAAAGAAATCAAGTGAGAGTTGTATAAAGCTTAATCAGCAGCCAAGCTTCAGGGAAGTCAAAGACCAACGAAAGAAATACTTTGTAAACTGATGTGGTGTCAGGGAGTAGGGTATAAGGAGCTACAAGTAACACCAGAGGCATTAAGATCTGAAAAATGTCTCTTTGACCCTGAAGACTTATTTCAGAAAGGAAACTTAGTCTCTGATGAATGGGCGGGAAACTTCTTGGGAAGATAAGCGAATTGTCTTATCAAAAGATGATAAAGCAAGATTGTGGGTACAAAAGGTTGTCAGCATTGGAAACCGAAAGCACGCTTTACCAAGTTTCCTAGGCATGTGCTATCTACATCCAGTTGGCAAACTACTATACCCATGTGCACTATTTAAATGAAACTTTGTAACCAGGATAAGTACGATTCTAAAAAAACACATAAAATAGTACTTAGCGCTATAGTTGGTAGGATCCCCTCTCCTATGAACGAACTAAGCAAAGCTAGCTGCCACTAGTCGTTTACAATAGGAGAGTATTACATTTGTCATCAACCGGAATAGTTTACCGTGAGTTATTCCGATATAAATTTTATTCATTTCTAACAAGATTTATACACATTGAAAAGTACAAATGGTGTTATTGTGGTTTTGGGTGATGTAGTTATTTTTCTTACTATGAATAGGAAGATATTGTCATTTTCTCAAACTGCGTGGACCAACATATGGTTTGTGAAAAAGTTGGTCCCATGACTACAACCCTCAGAATGGTGACACACGGGCTTATGCACATAATTTAGGTCTCTCAATCACGTTAGCTTATTCTTTAAATCATATTATATTATAAGGGGTAATTATGAGAATGTACTTTTTGCTCAAGGTGTCAACACTTTTTAGAAAAAAAGTTTGGGTATTTCCAAAATAGACTTTGAGACTTGCGACTTTTCTACTTTTCATATAAGCTTGACAAGTGTCCTTCGAAGTTTGTGTACCCAATTATTGTTTTGACTTTTACTATGATTTTCTGACCGAATCTAAGCGACTTTTTTAGAATCTTCGAATTTTATTTTTGTCCTTTAGTAAAAAATCAAAGTTACGAAATTATTTTTAATACATTTAGTTCTTTCCCAAGGCGGCGACTTAAGAGAAATCATATAAGCGACTTATTTTACGTATAGTGTTTGTACCTTTTATACCTTTTAGATACTTTTACACTTCTTTTAAAATTTTTACCCTGTTTTAAATTTTTTACCCAAACACAAACCACACACTGCACTTAACACTCACTACCCGGAAAAACACAATTCAAAATTGTTAAACCCTAAATCAACCCTAATTATTAGTCAATTAAACTCAAATGACTTACATTCCCCAATATTTTGATGCTAAGGTAACGGTTCGTTCCCAGGTTAAGTTGCTTTCGCAAATTAAGTCTAAATTGTTAAGCAATGCAGATCGAATGAGGCATTCAGAGCTTGCTGTTTTGGGCCATGGTTAGATATTCCTAAGCTAGTTAAAGGCAATCATATGGTTAATTTCGTTTTACAACACCAGGTATATGTCGACAAACTGCTTGATTCTTGTCCCCCCATTTGATACAAAATTGGGAACAATGTATTGAAATTCGGTAGGAAAGAGTTTCTATTGATGACCGGTTTTCGTTTGGTCGTTGCCTCCCCAGTAGAAATTGATCGAGTCCTTTTGCTTTGCGTGTCTTTCTTGAAAAACAATTTATAAGAAAGGTAACTGTAAAAGGGAATGAGCTTTTAGATTTGTTTGGGAATGACGCACAATTTTCAAAGTTATCGGTGAGGATCGGTAAGGGTATGTCTGTTGCTAGTCGCTAGGCGTGTTCATAGGTCGTGGACCTTGGTACATCGTTGACAATCATTTGTTGCAATTAGTTGAGGATTTTGGGGGCATGGAATGCATATCCATGGGGAGAGTTCTTGTGGACCCGGTTTTACAAAAATTTAGCCAATGTGGTACCCGGCATTACAATCTCACTACAAAAATTGCAAGAAAACGCTTCTACAATTGCAACATATAATATTTCTGGCTTTTTCTTGGCTTTTAACGTTAGATGTGTAGACATTTATGAACATATCAGTTTTTGTTTACTAGCATTTCATACAATGCTTATGTTAAGACCTAAGATATATCAACCTTATCACAAATACCCACTTAACGAACACAAGTATACCACGTTAAACCAAACACAATATGCGTAAATAAGAAAGAAAGAAAAGATGAAGATAAGAACTTGGTGACTTGAATATGAATTCGTGTATGTTAGAGAGATAGAGAGAAGAAAGATGAAAACAATAAGTTGTATATTGCTTCAAGGGAAAACACACACACACATACTCAAGCACACCCCTCAAATGACATACTTGAGGGGTATTTATAGTAAGAGAGATGATGCCCTAAGGCTTGGCCATGGGCCTTGTATGGGCTTCGTATGGATTGGATTGGACATGGATTGATATAAGGCTAGCTTAACTAAACTAATACCCATTTAGCTTAGTCCAATCCACGAGCCGGTTGACTATTCTATCACGATATCTAACACACGTTACAAAGTTCCTAAGCGTGAATGACCATCACTTCTAATAAAACTATTAAGGCTAACAATCTCCCCTAAGGGGTGGTCATTCAAACGATGCTCCACTTGATTAGGTCTTTACTTTTCTCGAGCTTGAACTTTGCGTGTAGATATAGAATAGTCTTGATTCTTTGTTCCTTCATGCTTTGTGATCAGATAATGTGGTTGTCTGCCGTTGTCAAATTCGTTGGTTAGGTGTCTCCTCGTCTTTCTCCACCATGCTCACACTTCTATTTGTCTTTTGGTTACCAATGATGTAGTTCTCGAGTCTTTAGATTCATTGACGAAGAATCATCTTTAACATTGAGTAGCCTTTGATTTTGATGAGAACTTTCATGTGTTTTTGGTATGAGCATGTGGCGATGCGCGATCCATCGCTCGGAGCTTCCATAAGACATAAAAGCAGTTAGTAATAAGCGGATTCCGGCACTTACAAGTTTGAATTTCGAGGGTGTTAACGGCATAGTGTGAAAACACATCTCTAATTCTCACAGGCCGTTCTGGCGGAGTCCCACAAGTGAGATAACGATATATAGAGTACATCTACGGTTCGGATGAGTCATTTGAGGTACAAAGCATCACCTGACAGTAGACCGTTTGAGACACTAAGCGTAATCCACAGAATTACAGTAACCTGCTGTCGGTGCTTGATGTTGACCACGGCGAGGTTTTCCATTCAATCATTGAAGATCACGAAAGTGAAACTTCTCATAAATGTTACGGCGGTGCTAAGACTGCGTAGGACTCTATCATATATCACTTGTGTCCTTATTGATGAACAACAAGCGATGTCATGTCAAGTGTTCCTATGAGATCTTTTGATGAATCTCGTAGCTCTAGACTCAATTAGTGCATTTTGGTTTTCCTGAGCGGAGACTAGGGAGAGGTTCTCCTTCTTCAATATCAACAATCTCTAAGAGAAAGTCGATAGATTATGTAGGGTTCCCGGTGAGAATGAAACAAATCCTTTTGAGAGGAATTGAGTGGCTAGAAGGTTTAGTGCGGTCGTCACTTGGGTCCATGGCGTCTTTGTCTTCAATACAGTCATCTAAGTGACAACTAGTAGCGAGATGAATTGAACCGGTTTACGCCCTAAGGTTGATTATGGAGGGCTATTTCTTTTCACCCTTTCATTACATTTCTTTTAATTCTTCAACCCCTTCTTTCTCCTTTCTCACATTACTCCTTTTTCAATCATTCCTAAGGACTTCTAGTTCTAAACTATTTGTGATGTCCTTGGTTAGATCCCTCCGTCTCTGGCGGATCATAGGACGGATTACTATCCTTAGACACCTTATAACTCCATATTGTCCTATTTTGCCACAAAACCATTTTTCTTGAAAATCTCACAGAGTGTTTATGATAGAAAACATGTTTGAGACACTCCGCGAGTTTTATATTTTCAGAAACACTCCCCCTTCACATGTGCTTATAAGTTTTAACAAGAATCTGCACATAGAGGGTAGAGTTTGCACTTTTGAATTGATCAACTTTCAATAGATAAGACCGATTCGAGACACGTTTACATCACTAGTGAATTAGCTTGAAATTATTACGGCTGGGTCAAGTCGAAAGTTTCTCGAAATGGTACATTCTACTTAGACAAGTCTATTAGAGACACGCTTACATCGGTTAGACCGGCTTGAAATTATTACCGTCGAGGAACAAGTCTTTTCGAGTCTTGACTTTATATTATCGTCAATTCGTTGGTTTCGCGGTCGAGCTCTTTTGAGATTCAAACAACGAACATTAAACTTTTTTGATCACCTTTTAATCACGTTTCTCCCCCTCAAAAATAGCATATCCATGATGTTTTTGAAACAAAATGATTAAAAGATATGTTTTCGAACATTTGGAGAGCCGATTGCATGAATTTTGGAACAATTTTGGTTTTATACTCCCCATAATGAAAGCATATTTTCATACAGAAAATTTAGAATCAATTAAGGGTTTAGAGGGAGTTATCTTGGTACCAAATGTGAGAGATTTTGAAAAATCTTTTTGAAAAATTTGAATCAATGGAGCATAGATGAGAAGAAGATTTTGAAAATCTTTTGAAGATATTTAGAGAAAAATTATCTTCATTTGTTTTTAGGATAAGTGCTCGATATTTATGAAAATCGATTTTGCGTAGCACTTTCCTTTCTTTAAAGATCGGGTTGCAAGCTGAAATACTTACAAGCCATTATGTTTTAGGAATAGTGCTTGAAAAATATTTAAAACCTTTGATTTTGATAAGCACTTTCCTTTCTTTGAAGCGCGGTCTGAAGTGCGATGTGTTGAAGCCATTATTTTGAAGTCGGGTTCGTCTTGAAGTATCACGAAAACCATTATTTGAAGAAATTTTGAGAAAGCGACATGTTTGAAAAAACATT